>CM046667.1:63239563-63475540 GCA_025594165.1 Tamias sibiricus
CAGCCTTTGCTAAAACACATCAAAAAGAAGGCCAAGGTATATCTAATCCTGGTTAGAGAAAAGAAGGGCTGGGGTTGTAGCTCAGTGGTAGAGTTCTTGCCTAGCATGTGTGAAGCACTTGGTTCAATCCTCAGCACCGCATAAAAGTAAATAAAAAATGATATTGTGTCCATCTACAACTAAAAAAAATTTAAAAGAAGTTCTAAAAGAATTGTGATGTAAATTGGGAATGTATTTGTTTTCATAGATGTGATGGAATGTTATTTTGGTTATTTAGGAGAACATCTTTTTTTTTTTTTTTTTTTTTGGTACCAGGGATTGAACTCAGGGGCACTTGACCACTGGGCCACATCCCCAGCCCTTTTTTGTATTTTATTAGCAACAGGGTCTCACTGAGTTGCTAAGTGCCTCACCATTGCTGAGGCTGGCTTTGACCTCACAATCCTCCTGCCTCAGCCTCCCAAGTGCTGGGATTACAGGTGTGCATCACTGCACCCGGCTGAACATCTTGATTTTTAGGAGATATATATTAAAATATTTCAAGGTGTAAAGCATCGTGACTGCAGCCTTCAAAAATGGTTCAATAGAATTTTAGAGTTATAGACAAATATGGAAAAATATAAAGTTATATGTAGGTAGTGGGATAACAGGTATTTATAGTACTATTTTTTCAATTTCACTAATGTTTGAAAATTTTTCACAATGAAATTTAAAAAATTGCAAGGTAAAATCTTTTTTATTTTGTCTCAGATTGAATGACATCAGTGTGTATAGTTATTGTCCTGTCAGGAGCTGGACTGTATTTTCTTTGTTCTGGACAGATGAGAGAACAAGAGAGGCAAGCTTCGGGTGGTGGAGAGATGTTTTTTATGCGCACACCCCAGGACCTCACAGGCAAAGATGGAGATCTTATTCTTGCAGAATACAGTGAGGAAAATGGACCTTTAATGATGCAAGTTGGCATGGCAACCAAGATAAAAAAACTATTATAAACGGGTGAGTCTTTGCTGAAAGAAAGTCGTATTACTGTAACTGTAATTACATAGCAATCATCTGTGAATATGTATTTTCTTATATTATAAATTTCTTGGGAGCAACAGTATTTTTTTGTGGTTAATATTAGTAAGTGCTATGCTCACAGAATATTATGTATTGGTTTACTGATTATATTCTGTGATAGTAATTTGAGTTTGCTGTGTTTCTCATAGAAACCTGGAAAAGATCCTGGAGCCCCAGATTGTAAATATGGGGAAACTGTTTACTGCCATACATCTCCTTTTCTGGGCTCTCTCCATCCTGGCCAATTACTACAGGTGAAGAATTCTTCCTATTTCTTATTCTTTTGCTAGGGAAATTGACAGATGAGGAGCTAGTTAGCCCAGAAAGAACCAATTTTTGGTACTGGGGATTGAACTCAGGGGCACTGGACCACTGGGCCACATCCCCAGCCCTTTTTTATATTTTATTTAGAAACAGAGTCTCACTGAGTTGCTAAGTGCCTCACCATTACTAAGGCTGGTTTTGAATTTGTGATCCTCCTACCTCAGCCTCCCAAGTGCTGGGATTACAGGAGTGCACCACCGCGCCCTGCTAAGAACCAATTCTAATTGATTGAGATACTATTACATGTATCAAGTATAGGGAAGATCTGTATAATATAAAAAAATTTTAAATAATCTTTTCCTTAAAACTGGTGGGGTTTTTATTTTATGTTTTTTTTTTTTTTTTTTTTTTTTTTTTTTTTGTGTGGTGCTGGTGATTGAACCCAGGGTCTCTTAAACACTAAACAGTGCTCTACTACTGAACTATACAACCACAAACCCTAGTTGCATTATTCTGAGGCTAAGTAAAGAAGTTTTCTATAAATATACACTGATAAGTCCAGTAATATCTGTGTGACATAGGAAGTTAACGTAGGATTGATAGTGTAATGTAATTTATGAATATTTAAATCTTATGTGTACAATTGGTACGTTTTGGTAATGAGTTGTGGTCTTTTTGAGTATTGGACCACACTTGGACCATCCATAGTCCTGTGATAGTGAAATATGCTTCCGCTGCATAAGTTAGGTTTATATGTAAATCGGTCTTTCCATCTATTCATTCACTCCATTCTCTTTCCTCTCTCGTCGGCTGATACTAAACCACTTCCATAGAACTCTCTTTTCATACTTTCTAAGAAAGAACA
This sequence comes from Tamias sibiricus, assembly GCA_025594165.1. Classification (NCBI taxonomy): domain Eukaryota; kingdom Metazoa; phylum Chordata; class Mammalia; order Rodentia; family Sciuridae; genus Tamias; species Tamias sibiricus. The sequence continues at coordinate 63,241,752 of CM046667.1, forward strand.
AGTCAATACACTCACTTCCTTCTTCCTAAACATATCACCTCTCTGTCCATTACTTGAAACTTTAAAACCCCATCAGAAGCATACAGAGTAAATTGGAAACAACATCTGGGTTAACTAAATCTGTACATTGTGATCAAACTGGGATTCTCTGAATAGAAAGTGTTTGATTTTAAAATGGAAAGGAAATATAAGGGGATCTGATAGCATTATACTACAGGAGCAACATAAGGTTTAAGGTAAAATCAAAGTAGACAAGGTCCCACAGTGCAGGTAGAATAGATGCACAAGCAATATGAAGAAACAAGGGAAGAAAGTGACACAAACAAATCAATATACCTCCTCAGTAGATTCCATACCATGCACAGTTGGTGCAATGCCAGAGATGGAATTCAGAAATTACATATTCCAAATGTTAGCGGAACTTAAGAATGAACTAAAAAATGAGATGAGGGAGCAAATACAGGAGGTGAAAGATCATTTTGACAAAGAACTCCATAAACAAATACAGGAAGTAAAAGATTACTTCAATAGGGAGATAGAAGCTCTAAAGAGAAACCAAACAGAAATTCCAGAAATGAAAGAAGCAATAAACCAAAATAAAAGCTCAATCGAAAGTATCACCAACAGAGTAGATCACTTGGAAGAAAGAACCTCACACAGCAAAAATGGTAAGAAACCAAGAACAGAACATTCAAGAATTATGGGATAACATAAAAAGACCAAACATAAGAGTGATTGGGGTAGAGGAGGGGGCAGAGTTTCAAGCCAAAGGAATGAGTAATTTATTTAATGAAATAATTACAGAAAATTTTCCAAACTTGAGGAATGAAGGGGAAAACCAAGTTCGAGAGGCCTACCGAACACCAAACATACAAAATCACAACAGATCCACACCAAGACACATTATAATGAAAATGCCCTTCCTTCTTTTGCAGTACTGGGATTGAACCTAATGGGGGTTATACAGGCTAGGCAAGCACTATACCACTGAGCTATATCCCTAGCCCTTTTCAAATTTTATTTTCAGACAGGTTTCTCACTAAGCTGTTCAGGTTGGTCTTTTTTCTTAATATGTCTTTAATTGTTGATGGACCTTTATTTTATTAATTTATTTGTATATGGTGCTAAGAATCTAGCTCAATGACTCACACATGCTAGGCAAGTGCTCTACCACTGAGCTACAACCCCAGCTCCAAGGCTGGTCTTGAACATACAACCCTCCTGTCTCAGCCTTCCAAGTTGTTAGTATTACCGGCATGTATCACCATGCCTGATTTCATCCTCTTTTGTTTTTTTTTTTTTTTTTGGTACTGGGGATTGAACTGGGGTGCTTAACCACTGAGCCACATCCCCACCTTTATTTACTTTTTATTTAGAGACACAGTCTTTTTTTCTAAATATTTATTTATTTGCTTTAGTTATACACAAAGCATTTTACTTTATGTGGTGCTGGGGATAGAACCCGGGCCGCGCACATGCTAGACAAGCGCTCTGCCGCTGAGCCACAACCCCAGCCCTAGAGACACAGTCTTGCTTAGTTGCTGAGGTCCTTGCTGAATTGCTGAAGCTAGCTTTGAACTTGTCTGCTGCTGGGCTTACAGGCATGTGACACTGTGCCCTGCTTCTCCATGCCCTTCCTTTGTAGACTCATTTTTGTTGGTGGTATTGGGGACTGAACTCAGGGATGCCTTACCACTGAGCTACTACAACCCTAACCCTTTCTCTCTCTCTCTCTCTCTCTCTCTTTTTGTGGGTGGGTATTGGGGATTGAACCCAGGGGTGCTTAACCATTGAGTCACAGGGTCTCACTGAGCTGCTTAGAGCCTTGCTGAGTTGCTGAGGCTGGCATTGAACTTGTGATCCTCCTGTCTCATCCTCCCAAGCTGCTGGGATTACAGGCGTGCACCACTGTGCCTGGCACCAGCCCATTTTTTAAAATTTTGTTTTGAGACTGGTCTAAGTTCTCCAGAGTATCTGTAAACTTGGGATCCTCATGCTTTAGCCTCCCAATTTGCTGGAATTGGTGGGATTACTGGGTTGTTCCACCACACCCATTCTTTTGCAATCTCTTAAAGATCTTTTTGTTTTTTTCTGAAATTCTTTTTCTGTCTACATTTTATATTCACAACTTTTCACACCCGTATAATGAAGATTATCCCTTTTTCTTTGAGCTTCTAGGATTTTCTGGGAAGGCTGTTCTTAGACTTCTCCTAACTGTTGATCTCCATCTGGTTTCTACTTGAACTACCTTTTCTGTCTTATTTCTGTCTTATTGTCCCTCATCCTGCTCTTTTCTAGTGTTTTTTAGTCTGTCCTCTCCAGTATACTGTTTCATTAGTTGTTCTTTTTACTTTTAAACTAATGTACTAATTCAATAAATATTTTGTGGTGTTTTTTGTTTGTTTGTTTTTTGGTACTAGGGATTGAACCCTGTGGGTGCTTTTTACCAATGAGCTTGCAACAGGATCTCACTAAGTTGTTTAGGGTCTTGCTGAGTTGCTAAGGCTGGCCTCAAAGTTGCAGTCCTCCTGTCTCATCCTCCTGAGTTGCTGAAATTGTAGATGTGTGCCACCATGCCTAGCTTCAGTAAATGTTTTGATCTCACCTGTTTTTTGTCAGGTGCTATGCAGAGATTTAGAGTAATAGCATAATAGTACTTGTTAGTTTATAAAGTAATTTTTACATCTAATCTTCATAGCAATCCTCTGAAGTATAGGCATTTTAAATATCTCCATTTTGTAGAAAATTAAGCTCAGAGAAATTAAATAATTTACCCGATTTCATACAATGAGTGACAGAGCTAGCCTCATCTGAATCTGAATCTTATATTTTCTCCTTTCTGACTCTAAAAGACAATGAGTAAAAAATGTCTAACCTTACTTGATATATTCCATATGATAGTTTATTTATTTTATTGGATAGACCTTAGATAGACTAATGGAGAAGAGCAAGTTTGACTTTCCTTTGTCATTACTTGACTGAATTTCCTAGGACATACCTAATTTTTGTGTTTACCTTTGTTAGGCATTTGAGAACAACCTTTTTCGTGCTCCAATTTATCTTCATAAGATGCCAGAAACTGACTTCCTGATTATTCGGACAAGACAGGGTTACTATATTCGGGAATTAGTAGATATTTTTGTGGTTGGCCAGCAGTGCCCCTTGTTTGAAGTTCCTGGGCCTAACTCCAAAAGGGCCAATACGCACATTCGAGACTTCCTCCAGGTAAAAATGGGAGTATCGGGTGGGGGTCAGGATGCATAGGAAATGGGTATCTGGATTTGGGGACACAGGAAAGATGAAAACATCTGAGCTCAGCAGATAAAGGGATCCTGGTGAGGATATCTATCCTTTCCTTTACCTAATAAAATACATTTGGTTTGTTGGGCAGGTTTTTATTTACCGCCTCTTTTGGAAGAGTAAAGATCGGCCTCGGCGCATCCGAATGGAAGATATAAAAAAAGCCTTTCCTTCCCATTCAGAAAGCAGCATCCGGAAGAGGTTAAAGCTCTGTGCTGACTTCAAACGCACAGGTCATCAGTGAGACCAGTTACTTTTCCTTTCTGTAATTTTCTCATAATTTCAAAGAATTATGACTGGGTTAAAGGATAAGCCTACAACTGATAAAATAGATTGGTGGCCATTGAAAGGAGAAGGTAGCAAATCTTCTAACTATGGAGGCTTAGATTGCTTTTTTTTTTTTTTTTTTTTTTTTTTTTAGTATTTAGTTGTTGATAGACCTTAATTTTATATTTATATGTGGTACTGAGAATCAAACCCAGTGTCTCACACATGCCAGGCAAGTGCCCTACTGCTGAGTCCCAGCCCAGTCCCAGCCCCTAGATTGCTCTTTTCATGGCTTTTTTTTTTTTTTTTGGTTCTGGGTTGAACCAACCCAGGGATACTTTACCAGTGAGTTACATCTGACCCCTTTTTGTTATTTTATCTTGAGTCAGGGTCTTGCTAAATTGCTTAGGGCTTCACTAAATTGTTGAGGCTGGCCTCGAACTTGAGCTCCTCCTACCTCAGCCTCCCGAATCGCTAGAACTATAGGCACATGCCCAGCTTTTGATTGCTCTTTTTTTCTAAAATTTTTTTTGTAGTTATAGATGGACAGAATGACTTTATTTACTATTTTATTTTTATGTGGTGCTAAGGATTGAACCCAGTGCCTCTCATGTGCTAGGCAAGTGCTCAGCCTCTGAGCTACAGCCCCAGCCCTTGATTGCTTTCATGATACTTGAACACTAGGGAATTCAGTGTGATTGTTGGATGTTTTAAATGAGATTCTGGAAACTTAACAGGACTTTTCTTGGTCAGCAGCTAGTCATGTTAATGATAGTGAGGTCTGTTACCATTTAGGTCATTGCCTATTTCAGTCTTAGGTTGCTCTACTTTTATTGTCAATGAATATCAGAACCTGTAGAATTCAAAATGGTATTTTTGTATCTTTTTTAGGGATGGACTCAAACTGGTGGGTACTGAAGTCTGATTTTCGTTTACCAACTGAAGAGGAGATCAGAGCCATGGTGTCACCAGAGCAGTGCTGTGCTTATTATAGCATGATAGCTGCAGAGCAGCGACTGAAGGTGAGTAACTTCTTTGAAGGCACTGCTTAGGCCTGTGACGTAGAGATGTAGTTACTAGGTTATTAACAATTACATAGAAATTCAGACTTTATGAGGCGATTTCTCTATATCAATTCTGGGAGAAACTACAATATACCCAAATCATCAGTGGGAAGACTTAAAGAAGGACTTGGGGTTTACTTGTTTGTTTGGGCTCTTAACCATGGAGCCAAATCCCTAGCCCTTTTTACTTTTGGAGACTGGGTCTCACTAAGTTGCTGAGGCTGGCCTTGAACTTGTGATCCTCTCACTTCAGCCTCCTGAGGTGCTGGGATTACAAGTGTGTGCCACCATGCCCGGCTGGGCTTATTGTTTTGCTTTGAAAATTAGTGCTCATCCATTTTGGTGGTTGGTTCAATCTCTATAAGATGAGCATATAAGCAGGGGAAGTGAGCATCTCTGTTTAGTTTTTTTGTGGATCCTAACTATCCCTATATCAGCTAGTAAGTTCATCGATAGCCTTACGATATACAGTGGTGATAGACTTTACAGAATTTACTCTCTATGCAAGATATGCTTTGATATTCTGTACTTAGTATTCAGTAGAATTTGTGCTCTATGTGTTGCAATTGCATGAAATTGTCCTCTTCCAGGATGCTGGCTATGGTGAAAAGTCTTTTTTGCTCCAGAAGAAGAAAATGAGGAAGATTTTCAGATGAAGATTGATGATGAAGTAAGAATTTACACTCATTTTTTATTAGAACATTTTGTTTATCTTTTTAAAGAAATAACTGAATTGAGACACAGTTAATGTATGATAAGCTGCACATATTTAAAGTGTACTATATAATATATTTGACATGTTTATACCTCTGAAATTCTTACTACAAAGATAAGTGTTAACTCTCACCCACAAGTTTCTTTGTCCCCCTTCCAAGTCCCTTTGTCATGCCTCTTTCGTGCCTCCTCTTTGTGCCCTGGTAAGCACTGATCTGCATTCTGCAATTTTAGGCCAGTGAAATTATATATACACTGTGTTTTCTTCCTTCTTTAAAAATTGTGACAAAATGTACATAATACTAAATTTAGCATCTTAACCTTTAGGCTAACAGTTCGTTATTGTTAGGTACATTCACATTGTTTTATAATCAATCTCTAGAATTGTTTATGTCTTGCAAAACTGAAATTCTGTACCCATTAAACAACTCCATTTTTTTCCTTACCTTCCACCGCTGGCAACCACCATTCTACTTTTTATATTTCTGTGATTTTGACTTCTGTCGATACCTCAAAGGTTGTGTTTGTTTGTTTCATTTTGTTTTGTTTTTTTGTGGCACCGGAGATGAATTCTAGGGCCTCACTTATGCTAGGCAAGTACTGTATCCCAGAATTTCCTTCTTTTGTAAGGCTTAATAATATTCTATTATGTATGTATGCCACAGTTTGTATGTTTATTCATCTATTGCTGGACATTCTGGTGGCTTCTGTACTTGGCTATTGTGAATAGTGCTGCTGTGAACATGTATACAAATATTTCTACTTTCAGTTCTTTTGGAAATAAGATGGATAATATACTAATTATGATATTAGTACTTGGGTTTATTTTTTTAATGTCTGTCCATACTGTTTGCCATAGATGCTGCACCAAATCACGTTCCCACCAGCAGTGTGCAAAGGTTCTGATATTTTTAATATCTTTGCTAATATTATTAGTTTTTTTACCCCCAGCACTGGGAATTTAACCCAGGGTGCTCTACAACTAAACTATATCCCCAGCACTTTTTTATTTTTTGTTTTGAGACAGTATTTCATCAAGTTGCAGAGGCGGGTCTCAAACTTGTGATTCTCCTGCCTCAGTTTCCCAAATATAATAACCATCCTAGTGAATGTAAAATGATATATCTCATTATGACTCTCCTAATGACTGATACTGAGCATCTTTTCATGTGTCTTTTGGCCATATGTGTATATTCTTTGGAGAAATTTCTATTAAGGTCTTTTCCCCATGTTCTAATTAGGTTGTTTGGTATATTTTGTTACTCAGTTGTAGGAATTATTTAGATATTCTGGATATTAACCTCTTATTAGATAAATGATTTTCAGATATTTTCTCCCATTTCAAGTAGGTTGCCTTTTGGCTTCACTGATTGTGTTCTTTGATGCACATTCTAAAGTAGTCCAATTTTCTGTTTTTACTTTTTTTTAACATACTTTTTAGTTGTTGATGTACCTTTATTTTTTATTTGTTTATATGTGGTACTGAGGATCGAACCCAGTGCCTCACACATGCTAGGCACGTGCTCTGTCTCTGAGCCACAACCCCAGCCCCTCTGTTTTTACTTTTGTTGTGCTTTTGATGTCATATCTAAGAAATCATCAAATTCAATTTCATAAAGCTTTTTTTTGGGGGGGGTACTGGGGATTAAACTCAGGAGCACTCAACCACTGAGCCACATCCCCAGCCCTTTTTTGTATTTAGAGACAGGGTCTCACTGAGTTGCTAAATGCCTCGCCGTTGCTGAAGCTGACTTTGAACTCGTGATCTTCCTGCCTCAGCCTCCCAAGTGCGGGGATTATAGGCGTGCGCCACCGCACCCTGCTTCATGAAGCTTTTTTTCTCCCAAATTTTCTTCAAAGAGTGTTAGTTTTAACTCTTACATGTAGGTCTTTGATCTGTTTTTTGTTTGTTTGGTTTTTTTAAAATATTTATTTATTTGCTTTAGTTGTACACAATGCAGTTTATTTTTACGTGGTGCTGAGAATTGAACCCAGGCCGTGCGCGTGCTAGGCGAGCACTCTACCACTGAGCCACAATCCCAGCCCATTGTTTTTTTTTTTTAATTATAAATGGACACAATATCTTTATTTATTTATTTTTTGGTACTGGGGATTGAACTCAGGGGCACTCAACCACTGGGCCACATCCCTAGCCCTTTTTTGTATTTTATTTAGAGACAGGGTCTCACTTGCTAAGTGCCTCGCCATTGCTGAGGCTGGCTTTGAACTCGATCCTCCTGCCTCAGCCTCCCAAATGCTGGGATTACAGGTGTGTGCCACCGTGCCCGGCTTCTTTATTTCATTTATTTTTATGTGGTGCTGAGGATCCAACCCAGTGCCTCACACAAGCTAGGCAAGCACTCTACTACTGAGCCACAACCCAGCCCCTTTGATCTGTTTGGATTTAATTGTTATATACGTTATAAGGTAAGGGCCTACCTGACCTCATTCTTTTGCACGTGGATATCCAATTTTCCTAGCACCATTTGATGAAGTTTATTGTGTGTATCAATAGTTTCTTTCTTTTATTGTTGCATGAAGCATTTCATGGTATGAACTACCAGTTTGTTGACTCACTTTTGCAGGAATATTTTAATAATTCCCATTTTTTGTGTGTGTGTGTGTGTGTGGTACCAGGGATTGAACTCAGGGGCACTCGACCACTGGGCCACATCCCCAGCCCTTTTTTTGTATTTTATTTAGAGACAGGGTCTCACTGAGTTGCTAAGTGCCTCGCCATTGCTGAGGCTGGCTTTGAACTCGCGATCCTCCTGCCTCAGCCTCCCAGAGTGCTGGGATTACAGGCGTGCGCCACCATGTCCGGCCTAATTCCTGGTTTTTTGGTGTATTTTTTCTTTCTTTTTTGGTACTGGGCCTTGAACCCGGGGTGTTTTGTCCCTGAGCTACATTCACATCCCTTTTAGTTTTTATTTTGAGACAGGGTCTCACTAAGTTGCTGAGGATCCTATTAAGTTTTCCAGTCTGTCCCAGAACTTGGAATCTTTCTACCTCCTGAGGCAGGAGGATTACTTGAGTCTAGGAGTTGAAGCCCAGCCTGGACAACATAGCAAGGCCCTATGTCAATTTTTATTTTCATAATGACTAAAGGTATCAAGCATCTTTTTATGTGCTTATTACCACCTAGATATAATTTTTGGTGAAGTGTTTGTCATTTCTTTTGTCTTTTTATTTTTAATTTTTTTTTCTTACTGGTTGGAGTGTTTTTTTATTCAAGATATTAGTCCTTTATCAGGTGTATGATTAGCAGAGATTCTCTCCCAGTCTGTGGCTTGTCTTTTGGTTTTATAGTATCTTAGGAAGAGCAGAAGTTCAACTTGTCAGTATTCTCTTTTGTCACTTGTGATTTTCATGTTATACCTAAGAAATTTTTTCTAATACAAGTTTGCAGGAATTTTATGTTTTTCTTTTTTTTTTTTTTTTTTTTCACCAAAGTTTCACTGCTTTAGATCTTACACATAGATCCATTTTAAGTTCATTTTGTATTGGGCACAAGGTAAGAATTAAGGTTCATTTTTTTTTATATGAATGTCTGTTTACTCTAGTATCATTTGTTAAAGAGTTGAATGATCTTTTACAACAGGAATTTGATCATATCACTTTCCTGCCCAGAAACTTTCTCAGGCATCTCACTATTTTTTTTTTTCTTTTGAGACTGAGTACTGAACCCTGGGTCACATTAACAATGAGCTACATCCCCAGCCCTTTTTTAAATTTTGAGACAGGCTCTCACTAATTTACTTAGGGCCTCGCCAAGTTGCTGAGGATGGCTTTAGACTTGTGATCCTCCTGCCTCAGCCTCCCAAGTTGCTGGGATTACAGGCATGGGCCACAGCACTCGGCAAGGCACCTCATTTTTTAAAGAAGGAGATTGTTAACATAATTCATAAAACTAAATGTTTTGGGTCTTGCGTATAATGCTAACCTTTTTTAAATTTCCTGACATTGCCTTATACTCTAAGCTCCAAACATACAGAAGTTAATTGAGTTACTTAAATTTCTTTCTCTTGCCTTTCAGAATTTTTCAAATGTTATTCTGTCTGCCCAGAGTAATTTTTTTTTTTTTGCCATTTCGCCACTATCTGACCTTCACCTACATTTTCTTTGAGGCTTTCCCTGAATCTTGAACTCATTCTCTCTCTGGGTTCATATTGGGTGATCCTCCTTATCTTCTTTATGTACATGTTGCACCTTTTACTTTCTTATGGCATTGATCACAGTGTAGCACCTGTCATATGGTACTCTATACGTATTTGTTAACTGAGTGAATGACTGTAAAAAGAAGCAGGAAATTGAGCCGGGCGTGGTGGCACACGCCTGTAATCCCAGCACTTGGGAGGCTGAGGCAGGAGGATCTCGAGTTCAAAGCCAGCCTCAGCAATGGCAAGTCACTTAGCAACTTAGTGAGACCCTGTCTTTTATAAAATACAAAAAAGGGTTGGGGATGTGGCCCAGTGGTTGAGTGCCTCTGAGTTCAATCCCCAGTACCAAAAAAAAAAAAAAAAAAAAAAAAAAAAGGCGGGAAATGAGGTCACAGTGAAACTAGAAGGAAGGATTTTGGATGTTTTCACCATAAAAATTGATAGATATTTGAGGAAATAGACATGTTTAACCATATTTAAACATTATATAACATATCTTAATGTCACATGGTACCCTGTTTATGAGTACATTTTTTTTTTTTTTGGGTAGTATTAGGGATTGAGGCCAGTGGTGCTTTTCTACTGAGCTACATCCCCTGCCCTTTTCTATTTATTTATTTATTATGTATTTATTTATTTAATTTGTTATACATGCTTTTAGTGTGCAATTCCTTTCATATTATATATAAAGAGCACAGTTTTCTAAGTCATTGGTTTTACACAAAGTATTTTCATACCATTTGAGTTTTTATACATGCACTTAGTATATTTTTATTTTTTATTTTGAGATAGCATCTCAAAAGTTGGAGAAGCTGGCCTTGAACTTGCCATCCTCCTGCCTCAGTCTCCTGAGGAACTGGATTATAGGCATGTACTACCATGCCCACCATAATATAGATCATTTTTTTCCACATTTTTTATTGGTGCATTATTGTTGTATATAATGATGTGATTTATTGTTACAATTTAGGACATTCTTAAAGGAGCCATTTGAGCAATTGGACAGTGAAATGTTATCACAAGGTTAGGGAAACAATATCTGTGAGAATGCTTGGTGAAGCCTGGTGGTATGTAGGCCAGAGCCAGAAGGATACCACTGTTTCTTCTATTCTTTACCACGGTTGAGATTTTTGACCTCTTTAATATCATGATATAAATACCATAAGAAAGAAGAGAGATGAGTAATAGGCAGTCATATTTGACCCTTGGTCTTCATGGATAATTTAAGAAAGCATGAAGTTGCTCATTATAATTATTCTCTCTTTCTCAGTAAGGGCTACACATAGAGTGAATGTTTCCCACAGCTCTGAAATTCTTTTTCTGTACCTTAGGTTCGTACTGCTCCTTGGAATACAACAAGAGCATTCATTGCTGCCATGAAGGGAAAATGTCTTCTGGAGGTGACAGGGGTGGCTGATCCCACAGGTTGTGGTGAAGGATTCTCTTATGTGAAGATTCCAAACAAACCAACACAGCAGAAGGTGAGATTATCTGGATTTATAGAAGGAGAAAATCAGAGGAGGAAGAAATGAAGATTATGGAGGAGAGGGCTTGAAGAGTGGTTCAGTTGGCAGAATGACTTACATACCTACTATGAAAAATTCATCTTACGATTCTCACTTGTTTTTGTTTGAGGTAGGATGATAAGGAGCCTCAGCCAGTGAAGAAGACAGTGACAGGAACAGATGCAGACCTTCGTCGCCTTTCTCTGAAAAATGCCAAGCAACTTCTACGTAAATTTGGTGTCCCTGAAGAAGAGGTGAGTGTAGAAGAGGGAATCTAAAACTTAGGGCCTCTTAGAGACTTTTTATACAGAGAAAGTCTAGGAGGCAGATATGAAGAACTATCTGAGGAACTTTGTAGTGTAGGTTATAGCAGATCCTGTATACTTTTTCAGGAGTTAGCTTTTCAAAAGCTTTCTGTTTAATCTGCTTTGGGATGATTTTGTTTTGGGTATGTCTCTGTAATCATGTGCTTTGGTTTTTCCTTTGAAATATGTAAATTGTGTGTGTGTGTTGTGTGTTGTGTGTGTGTGTGCGCACGTGTGTGTGCGTGTGCATTTGTCTCGTAGATTAAAAAGTTATCCCGCTGGGAAGTGATCGACGTGGTGCGCACAATGTCAACAGAACAGGCCCGATCTGGAGAGGGGCCCATGAGTAAATTTGCCCGTGGATCAAGGTTTTCTGTGGCTGAGCATCAAGAACGTTACAAAGAGGAATGTCAGCGCATCTTTGACCTACAGAACAAGTATGTTTCAGTGTTGCAGTAAACTCAAGCTGGAAGGAGGGAAGGGGTTTTTCTGGGTTTTTTTTTTTCTTTAGGTGCCAGGGATTGAACCAAGGGCCTTGCCCATTTAGGCAAGTGTTTTACTACTGAACTACATCCCCAGCCCTCAGACACTCTTTTATAATGAAAAGGAGGTTAGATAACATAGGTGGTCAGGTATCTGAGATATTAGCATAATATCTGGTTGTAATTATACTGCTAAAGCACTTATTCCCTTCAATTTGTCAAAGGTTTTGAATGTCAGGGGGTGCTAGGCTTGAGCTGTAGGTTCCATGGCAGCTCTGAAGTCCTACTTGGGCCTGGTAGTCATAACAATGGCCACAGGGTTTTCTCTATAGGCTCAATTGTGAGAGAATGGTAGTGTGCTATTAAAAGTGACCCAAGTGCCAGGTGTGGTGGAGCATATCTGTAATCCCAGGCACTCAGAAGGCTGAGGCAGGAGGTTGCAAGTTTCAGGCCACTCTGAGCAACTTAGTGAGACCCTATCTTAAAATTAAAAAAAATTGGGGCTGGGGTTGAGGCTCAGCGGTAGAGTGCTTGCCTAGCATGTGCGAGGCCCTGGGTTCGATCCTCAGCACCACATAAAAATACATAAATAAAATAAAGGTATATTTTTTTAAAGTACAAAAAAAGAATATAGACCATTTTTTAAAAATTAAAAAAAAAATTAGCAGGCAAATCAGGGGTGCTTACCGCTGAGCCATATCCCCAGCCCTTTTTATTTTTTTATTTTGAAATAGGGTCTTGCTAAGTTAGCTAGGGCCTTTGCTAAGTTACTGAGGCTGGCTTTGAACTTGTGATACTCCTGCCTCAGCCTCCTGAGCTGCTGGATTACAGGCATGCACCACTGTACCTCCCTATCTCTAAATTTAAAAATAAGTCGAGGTGCTAGGAATGTAGCTCAGGGATAAGAGTGCTCCTGGCTTCAGTCCCAGCATTAAAAAAGTAAAATATCCAAGTGTTGCTTTTGTTTCTCAGCTTTTCTATGTGTATGAAGATTGGAAAGTTGTATTAAGGGGCTCATGTTTTAGTAAATTTTGAGTATGTTTTTGGACGGTTGAATCCCCAATTTTCTATTCTTGCCAGCAGCCCCATCTCTTTAGCTCTTTCTATACTTTTATATTTCCCAGGTCTTAACATTGTTTTTTCTCTTTTTAGGGTTTTGTCATCAACTGAAGTCTTATCAACTGACACAGACAGTAGCTCAGCTGAAGACAGTGACTTTGAAGAAATGGGAAAGAATATTGAGAACATGTTACAGAACAAGAAAACGAGCTCTCAGCTGTCTCGTGAGCGGGAGGAGCAGGAGCGGAAGGAACTACAGCGGATGCTACTGGGTGAGGGTAGTGGCTTCACAGACAGACAAGAAAGAAAAGGATCAAAAAAGGAGTATAAATAACTGCAGACTATAACTGAGGCAAAGCTGGAGGCATAAAAAGTAGAGATGAGTGTAAAAAAGCCTGTAGATGAGGTAGAAAGATTTCTACAAACTGGATTCTAGGTTTTTCATTGGGGGACAAATTGAAGAGATGCGGCCAATCCACTACTGCCTCTGTCTGTATCCGGGGCTATGAGTGCTGTATTTAAAGTGAGATTTCTGGGCATTTATCCTAGAGGGAAATAGTTACTAATATAAAACCTGTGGATAGATTTGGGGGGCTGTCCTTGAACCCTCTGAAATTATACGTAAAATTCTTGGCAAATGTGCATTTTCTGAGAAGATTCATGGCTTTCAGAAGATTCTCAGAGGAGTTTTAAAAATAACCAACCAGTTGCAGAGGGTGAGGTTGATGATAGTGACCAGAACTGGGTTTGGGATATGGGCAGTTGGAGGAGGCCGGGGTGGGGGGGGAATTAAGGCCACCTTAAAGATTTCATTCTGACTTACTAGAAAGATGTTTGTACCATTGATTTCAGAGAAAGAAGCAGGCATTGGAAGAGAATATGTAATGTGTGGAATTTGAGGTTCCCATGCCACTTCAGAGTATAGACGTCAAGCAAGTAGTTGAAAACTTGGGTGCTTGCCCAGCATACATGAAGCCTTGGGTTCAATCCCCAGTAATGCAAACAAAACAAAACAAAAACTTGGATGTAGTACTTAAATGAAAAAAACTAAAAATGAAGATTTGAATGACTATTTTCATTCATACTAGTATTCCCTTTGTTTCCCCCACCCTGTAAAAATTTTGTGTAATTTCATTGTTCTGGCTTTGTAAAGATGTGATATAGCCCTTTCACCAGGTCTTTGTAGTGTGGTCCTGAACCACAGTATCTACATCAAATGGAAATTTGTTAGAAAGTTGGTGGAGTCTCAGGCCTTTCTCTAGACTGACTGAATTATAATTTACGTTTTAACAAGATCCCCACGTGATTCCTATTTTTATTAAAGTTTGAGAAGTATACACTAGGCCTTAAGACTCTGGGCTTATTTCTTTGGTGTCACTTTCTTCCTGAGTGCTTCCTTGGGTGTTTTCATCAACTACTGCCTGCTTGGACTTTTCTATTGCCCTGTTATTCAGACAAATCAGAATGTAGTTACTTTTCCGTCTCCTATAGCTAACACATTGTTTTTTGAGGTCTTTTCAGAACCTTTTGTACTTGTAAAAACTGAAATTGGCAGTGTAAAATAAAGCCAGGAAAGGACAAATCAGTGTGCTCTTGGAGCTGGTGGTGATGTCAATGCTTTCTGTAGAAGCATAGCTTTATGGCATGTTGAAGTACCATGTCTCCAGCCCCAAGAAAATGGCCATTTGGGTGGTAGGGGGAATGTTTGGAAATCTTTTTCTCCCTTACAGCAGCAGGCTCAGCAGCATCAGGAAACAATCACAGAGATGATGACACTGCTTCTGTGACTAGCCTTAACTCTTCTGCCACTGGCCGCTGTCTCAAGATTTATCGCACATTTCGAGATGAAGAGGGGAAGGAGTACGTTCGCTGTGAGACAGTCCGAAAACCAGCAGTCATTGATGCCTATGTGCGCATAAGGACCACAAAAGATGAGGAATTCATGTGAGTTTGATTTTCCACTTTCGAGTGTGATAGGGAGAGTAATGTTGGGGATAAAGTAGATGCTTGAATTTTAGTTACAGGTTTTGGCACAGTTGTCCCTGAAAGCCAGCTGAATTGAGAACAGTGTTTCTTATAGACTTTTGAGTTTGAACAAAGCCAAATTACGAGAAAATTTTATTTCTGCTGCAAAATAAAGGCATGTCACATGTTCCCCCAAGGTTCTTTGCATTTTGATTGTTTGGGTTACAAAAATCTAAGGGATTGCTCAGGGTTTATTCTGAGTAAGGTGCCTATCTGCAGATGGAGGACTGGCTAGCAAGGGAAAAGGGAATGGCAAGTATCTCCTTTTATTTCAGTCCAGATGGATTATTTTTGTTCTGAGATATTAGGTATCGGGACAATCTTCTTGGTTTGGGTTTGTTTATGGTCCTGTGATTTCTCCCCCCTTGTTGTTCAGTCGAAAATTTGCCCTTTTTGATGAACAGCATCGAGAAGAGATGCGAAAAGAACGGCGGAGGATTCAAGAGCAACTGAGAAGGCTTAAGCGGAACCAGGAAAAGGAGAAGCTTAAGGGGCCTCCTGAGAAGAAGCCCAAAAAAATGAAGGAGCGTCCTGACCTAAAAGTAAGTATAAATGTGGTATGAGCAATACTAATGAAGCAAAGGAAGAAAGCAGCATCCGTGTTGCCTTAAATTTTGTCATCCTCCCTAACTGGGAATGAGAGTAATATTGTGGAAAACTAGTTTGAATTGAATTGGCTATTTGGGTATTATCAGGAATAGTATGACACCAGACCAAATCTGATGCTTTATTTGGGTATCATTTATATTTCAATTGAAATATTTCTAGGAGTTGAGGTAGATTTGGTGGATTTTTTTACATGAACATGAATGTACATATATGTAAATGTATGTGTGTGTGTGTGTGTGTGTGTGTGTGTGTGTGTGTGTACACCCAGCTGCACACCTTTTGGTGTTTTTTTGTTTTTGTTTTTGTTTTTTTTTTTTTTTTTTTTGTGTGTTGGGCATCCAGCCTAGGGCTTTGTGCATGCAAGGCAAGCAGTCTAATACTGAGCTATATCCCTAGCCCTATTCTCTTTAAAAATTGTGTATATTGAGCTGGGCATGGTGACACTCTCCTATAATCTCAGCAACTTGGGAGGCTGAGACAGGAGGATTACAAATTCAAGGCCAGCATCAGCAACTTAGCAAGGCCCTCAGCAACCTAGTGAGATCCTGTCTCAAAATAAAAAATATAAAACATAAAAAGGGTTGTGATTATAGCTCAGTGGTACAGCATCCCTGTATTAAATCTCTAGCATCTCCCCCCACACACACACCAATAAAGCTGTGTATATTTTAAAAAGCAACAAAAATAAAACATATATATCACACAGGCTGTTTTTGCATATCCTAGGTAGGATGCCAGGTATTATTTTGTGCAGTGTGACTGTAATGTGTACCATAAAATGAGATAATTGTGATGCAGTGACTAGAGGTTGGAGACCATGCAGTGACTATGTACTTGGAAACAGAAGATCTGGATTAAAGTTCTGGTTCTACCAGCTCTGTGACCTTAACCTCTCCAAACCAATTTTCTCTTTTATGGAATGGAAACTATCTCACAGTGTTGTTTTAAATGATGTAAATTATGGAGTATACTTTATAAACTAAAATATTCAACAACTCTAAAGTTCTTTTATTAACTTTGGAAGTCATTAAATAATATTCCTTATATGTCAGATAAATATGATATAGTGCTGCTTCCACTTTACAGATGAAAATGATGTCTAGGGTCCTAGAGCCACCCTCAATAGCAAAACTGAGATGGATTCTTGATACTGTTGGAACTTTTCTTGTTTTGACATGGGCCCAGGTGCCTACCCAGCTAGTGCACTGTGCTTGAGCTTCCAACAGTCTTTCTCTCACATACTGAATATTGTCACAGTTCACAGCTTACACTGGGATTGAAAACCCTTTCTCTCTTATTCCTGCCTTGATTGTTTTTTTGTTTGTTTGTTACCAGGAATAAACCACTGGACTACATTCCCAACCCTTTTTATTTTTTATTTTGAGATAGGGTCTCACTAAGTTACTGAAGGCCTCGGAGACTGCTGAGGCTGGCTGGCTTTGAAACCGAGATTCCTCTGTTGCAGCCTCCCAAATCACTGGGATTATAGGCATGTGCCACAGCACCTGGCTCCTGCCTTGATTGATTTTTTTACATTTTTATTATTTGTTCTTTTTAGATACATATGACAGTAAAGTGTATTTTGACATATTATACAAAGTATAACTTATTCTAATTAGGATCCCATTCTTGCAGTTGTACATAATGTGGATTTTCACTGGTGGTGTATTCGTATATGAACATAGGAAAATTATGTTCAATTAATTCTACTCTTTCTTGTTTCCTTCCCCCCTTCGCTTCATTCCCTTTTATCTAATCCACTGAACTTCTTCCCTCCTCTTCTTATTGTGTATTAGCATCTGCATAGCAGAGAGAATATGTGGTGTTTGACTTTTATTAGGATTGGCTTATTTCACTTAGCATGATAGTCTCTGGATCCATCCATTTACCAGCAAAAGTCGAAAACACATTCCTTTTTAAGGCTGAGTAATATTCCATCGTGTATATACCACATTTTCTTTATCCATTCCTCATTTATCTGTGGATGAGCACCTAGGTTGTTTCCATAGCTTAGCTATTGTGAATTGAGCTGCTATAAACATTGATGTCTGCTTTGATATTTTTGTTGTTGTTGTTAAGAAATGTTTGGCCTCTGGATTTCATTTTCTCTTTCATGCGTTATTTCCATACATGCACTTTTGTCCAGTGGCTTCAATTGATAGGTGCATAACAGTTCTATTCAAGCAAAAGTTCTCAAGATGTTTTTTATTTCTTCCCTGCCTTATATATGTTTCTTTTTTTTTTCAAATTTATTTATTTTTTATTCTAAGTTTAGTTTTTTTTTTTTTTTCAGATCTTATATGTTTCTTAATTGGTTACCTCTGATGTAATTAATTACCTCTAACATGTTGATATTTTTCTTTTGCAGCTGAAATGTGGAGCATGTGGTGCCATTGGGCACATGAGGACAAATAAATTCTGCCCCCTTTATTATCAAACAAATGCCCCACCTTCCAACCCTGTTGCCATGACAGAGGAACAGGAAGAAGAGTTGGAAAAGACAGTCATTCATAATGATAATGAAGAGCTTATCAAGGTGGAAGGGACCAAGATTGTCTTGGGGAAACAGTTAATTGAAAGGTAGGAGAGATCTGAACATTGATGGTGTTGGTGGGTGACAGTGGCGGGTGTGGATGCATTGGTGGTCTCTAAAGTGGTATTAAGGGTATAGAAACTTTGGTGGATTTTCCTCAGAAATTGTTGCCAGTAATGAAAATTATGGTATATATTATGCTTCACTTCTTGCCCTTGGGCATTCTTTTCTTTCTTCCTTTTTGCTTCTATGTTCCTTTTTTTTTTTTCCTTTTGGTACTGGTGATTGAACCAGGAGTGTTTTACTACTGAGCTAAGTCATCATTCTTTTTTTTTTTTTGAAACAGGATTTTACAAAGTTGCTGAGGGTCTCCCTGAGTTGCTCAGGCTTCCCTTAAACTTGCCATCCTCCTGTTAGAGCCTCCCTAGTCGCTAGTTTCACAGGCATGCACCACTGCATGCCCAAATGCTTCCTAACTTTTCTGAATCTTAGATTAATTTGCAAAATAAAACCACCCTTTCTGGAGTAGTTAAGAAGATAAGCAAGGCATGGTGGTGCCAGCCTATAATCCCAGCAACTTTGGGAGGGAAAGACAATGAGAGCCTGTCTAAAAATTAAAATATTAGAAAGGGTTGGGGACATAGCTCAGGGGTAGCGCCTCTCTGGGTTCAATCCCTAGAATCAGGAAAAAAATAAAAATGAAAGTGACTATAAAGCACACAGTGTGGTGCCTGGTGTATTATAATAGATGCAAGAGAACCCTGTTCTATTTTCAGGGACTCATAATGTTTGCAAGGTCCCTAATCTGAATGGTATTTTGATAGTGGATGATCCAAAAAGTTTGAGGAGACATATAAACTATGCTTATGTTTGTCTTTGTCCCTCAGAGTTTAATGGGTTGTAAAATGTTGTTCTGAAATTGTTTTCTCCAACTTCTTACCTTGAAACTTCAAAACGTATAGAAAACTTCAAAGATTGAGCTGCATGTAGCACATGCTTATAATTCCATCTGCTTATAAGACTGAAACAGGAGGATGGCAAGTTCAAGGCCAGCCTTGGCAACTTAGTGAGATCTGTCTTAAAAGTAAAAAGGGCTAGGGGATATTAAGCTTAGTGGTAAAGTACCCATAGGTTCAATCTCAAGTTATAAAAAATAAAGTTGAAAAAAATTAATATATTATTCATCATAATTCACCAGTTGTTCACATTTTGCTTCATTTGTTATCCTTACATATCTTAAAATGTTTTTTTTCTGAACCTTTTGATATTAAGTCACAGGAATCATGACTTTTATTTCTAAATTCTTTTTTTTTTTGGTACCGGGGATTGAACTCAGGGGCACTCGACCACTGGGCCACATCCCCAGCCCTTTTTTGTATTTTATTAGAGACAGGGTCTCACTGAGTTGCTAAGTGCCTCGCCATTGCTGAGGCTGGCTTTGAACTTGAGATCCTCCTGCCTCAGCCTCCCAAATGCTGGGATTACAGGCGTGTGCCACCGCGCCCAGCTTTTCCTAAATTCTTTAGCACACATCAAGAATAGGGATATAATGACATAGTACTATTCTCACACCTCGTGAAGTTAATATTAATTCAGTAATATGTACTATTTGGACCATATTCAAATTTACCTAGTTGTCCCAGTGTCCTCCTTTATTGCCCTCCCCCATTCTGGATCCAATCCCAGTTCAAACATTGAATAAATTTTGGGTCTCTCTTTAATCTAGAACTGTCTAACCTAACCTTTTATGGTTTTTTTTTTTTTTTTTTTTTTTTTTTTTTTTTTTTTTTTTTTTTGTGACACTGAAGTATTTGACGAGTCCAGAACAATTCTCCCATAAAAATGTTCCACTTTCTGGATTTTTCTGATTGTTTTCTCATTGATTAGATTTTAGGCCAGCCAATTAATGTCACACATAGGTGATATTAAACACTTCACTGTATCAGAAAGCATGTAATGTTAGGTTTTCCCACTAGTTTGGTCATCTTGTGAAAATAGTGATTCTCAGATATTGTAATAAAGGTAAATAATTTTTTTCCTTATTAACATGTGGGTGAATATTCTGTTCTAGTAATCTCACTGGTTTTAGCACCCATTGATTATCATTGCCTGGCTCAGCTATTTCATTGGAGGTTGCAAAAGGGTGATTTTTCTAATTCTAACGTCCCTCTACAGTAGTGGAATTTTTCTATAGTGTTCTCTGGCTGGGTGCAGTGGAGCATGCCTGTAATCCCAGCAGCTTGGGAGGCTGAGGCAGGACGGGATAGCAAGTTCAAAGCTACCCTTGTCAACGAGACACTGTCTCAAAATAAAAAATAAAAAACTAGCTGGTGACATACCTCAGTGGTTAAGCGCCCATGGTTCAGTCCCTGGTACTAAAAAAATTATTTAGCTGAGCATGGTGGTACACACCTGTAATCCCAGCAGCTCTGGAGGCTGAAGCAGGAGGATCACTAGTTCAAAGCAATGACAAGGTGCTAAGCAACTGAGTGAGACCTTGTCTCTAAATAATAAATACAAAATAGGGCTAGGGATGTGGCTCAGTGATTGAGTGCCCCTGAGTTCAATCCCCGGAATTTAAAAAAAAAAAAAAGTTTTCTCTTCTTTTTTTTTTTTAATATCTATAGTATCTATTTATTGGTTTTAGTTGTACACAATGCGTTTTTATTTTTACGTGGTGCTGAGGATCGAACCCGGGCTGCACACTTGCTAGGCGAGTGCTCTACCGCTGAGCCACAACCCCAGCCCCTTTCTCCTCTCCTTTTAAAATTATTACTATGGATTCTGAAGTTCTTAATTTGTAAATTCAGTGTATTATAATTAACATCATTAATTTCAATGCTTAGATAGATAATGGCCTAAATTTCACTCCCTTAAAGCCAGATAGTGTCATCTCTTTGAAATGACCCTATACTTTGTATTGAGAACTTTTTTTGCTTTTTGACATAAGATGTGTTATAGGCTATCCTTGAATTTTCTTTATCTTGCACCTAGAAATGACCACTAATCCAAGGAGCCCAGGTTCCATTTACTGGGGAATGGCATTTAGAAATCATAATCTGGATATTAGATATGCTTATTATCTCTGAGATACCATTGCTTCTAGGCATTTTTAGTGAACAGAACTGGGAAATGTACATGTATTTTAAATCACAACTTCATACTGATGTTTTCGATTCAAATTGTACCTGTAGATTGAGTCTTTCTAATCCTTTTCTGTTTTTTTTTAATCAATTTTTTTTAGTCTGAAATGACACAATATCATTTATTTTTATGTGATGTTGAGGATTGAACCCAGTACCTCACTCATGGTAGGAATGCACTGTACCACTGATCTATAGCCCCAGACCCCTCCTCTGTTTCTTTCTTGTTTCTTTTCTCTACCAGTATTAATATATTTATTCATTTCTCTTATAAGGACAAAATAGTTTCAGAATTACTATTATCAATACCATTACTTACAACAAAGCTATAAAATAGATTCAAGATGTGTTTTGGAGTTAGTCCTTGAACTATATGCTGCTGAAGTAGTGCAATCAAGGGTATTAACTTTTTTTTTGGTGGTACCAGGGATTGAACTCAGGGGCACTCGACCACTGGGCTACATCCCCAGCCCTTTTTTGTGTTTTTATTAGAGACAGGGTCTCACTGAGTTGCTAAGTGCCTCACCATTGCTGAGGCTGGCTTTGAACTCACGATTCTCCTGCCTCAGCCTCCCAAAGTGCTGGGATTACAGGCGTGCGCCACCGTGCCCGGCAAGGGTATTAACTTTTTAAAATATATTTTAATTTATTTTTGTGTATAAATTTTAAAATCAGTTTGATATATTTATCTGTATTCAGTTTTAGGTTCTTTCTTCCATCCTTATTCATTTGTCAATTTCTATAGAAGGTCATTATGTTTTAAAGCACATTAGAAAAGGAAAATGTGGTATATATATGTGTGTGTGTGTGTATATATATATTTTTTTTGGTGGTGCTGGGGATTGAACTTGGGGCCTTGTGCATGCTAGGCAAGCACTCTACTAAATGAGCTATATCCCCAGCCCTGAAAATGTGATATCTTGATCCCTTACAATGAAAGGGAAGAAGGTGAATGGACTTTAATGATTGAGGGAAACCCAAACTAGTTTTTTCTTTTATTTTTTAAGTTCTTTTTTAATTTCTTTGTTTTTTCTGTTCTGAATGAGTCAACTTTTCTAGCCCTTTAACTTCAGAACAGAATGTTAGAACTAGAGGATTCGTAAAATTCCTTTAGCCTAGTTCCCTTATTTTCCAAATAGGAAACTGAGGTGAAGTTTTGTCTTGCTTACTTCTTTACTAATTTGGTGATACTGTGAGGCTTTGCTTTGATCTGAGCCTTAGAAGGTGGATGTCTGGTCTTTAGTTTTGGCTTTTTCTTCCCCAGGCTCATGCTCAGGTACTTTGGACTTTTTGTTGTAGTTGCTTTTTCTCTGGGAAGTAGAAATAGGGTCTGCATGCTATAAAAGTTTTATTGATTGCAGTGCAGATGAGGTTCGCAGAAAATCTCTGGTTCTCAAGTTCCCTAAACAGCAACTTCCTCCCAAGAAGAAACGACGTGTTGGAACCACTGTTCACTGTGACTATTTGAATGTGAGTATGTGCATTGCCTGCTTTTATCATTGATTTCCTAGTCTGTGAGCTGGCTTTGACAGCTTTATATTCTCCCTCTGGTCCTTCCTGGAGGACCAGAGGGAGAATATAAAAAATTTTTTTTCAGTATAAAGCTTTCTGACTTATTTTTTCTCCTTAGAGACCTCATAAGTCCATCCACCGGCGCCGGACAGACCCTATGGTGACACTGTCATCCATCTTGGAGTCTATCATCAATGACATGAGAGATCTTCCAAATGTGAGTTCATTACATTGGGTATCTAAAGTAGGAAAGAAACGGCCCTTTGTTTTATCTCTGATTTCAGATAGAGGGAAGTAGCATATAGAACTAGGTTCCTGGAAGTCCTCTAATTTTTTACGATGTAGTTTTTTATGTGTTTTTTAATAGTACATTAAATAGATCTACTTCATTTAGAATGATTCCTTTAAGAGTAGCTGGCCAGGGAGATAGATAAGATGTGAGAGTCTTCAGGTTTTGGTTCTGGCAAATGTTCTTTGCTCAAGAATGATGTTGGCTGTTGTTTTCACAGACATACCCTTTCCACACGCCAGTTAATGCAAAGGTCGTAAAGGACTACTACAAAATCATCACTCGACCAATGGACCTACAAACACTCCGTGAAAATGTGCGCAAGCGCCTCTATCCATCTCGGGAAGAGTTCAGAGAACATTTGGAGCTAATCGTAAAAAATAGTGCAACCTACAATGGTAAGAATCACATATTCCTTGACTGCCAAGGTTACCATTCAGATCATTGTTATCCCTTATTGGGCCTAAATTCAGACTAGACTGGAACAGTTGAAAGAGCTACAATGTTAGTGCATTTGTGGGTATGAAAATCAGGCAATCCATATTTTCTGTCACTTAATAAATATTAATGTTTATTTCCACTGTTTTAATCTTTTTTAAAAATATTTGTTTTAGTTTTACACAATGCTTTTATTTTTATGTGGTGCTGAGTATCGAACCCGGGCCGTGCATGTGCTAGGCGAGCGCTCTACCACTGAGCCACAACCCTAGCCCCCCACTATTTAATCTTTTTTTATTATCCATTTTAAAATTCCTTTTAGATACACAGGACAGTAGAGTGTATTTTGACACATTATACATAAATGGAGTATAATTTATTCTAATTAGGATCCCATTTTTGTGGTTGTACATGATGTAGATTTTCTCTGGTGGTGTATTCATATATGAACATGATGTCAAATTCATTCTACTGTCTTTCCTATTCCTATCCCTCCTCTCTTCCCTTTACTACTGTTTAATCTTAATATATTCTCTGGAGAATTTGGAGTCTGTTGAAATGAAACAGTTGCATGGGGCGTGGTGGGAAGAAGAAATAGTCCTGGTAAGTAGTAGAGTGAGGCATTTAGTAGGGATGGAATTTGTGTGAAGTACATTTGTGACCATATTTGCTGTGTATGAATCTTTGCCTTGGTCTACAAATTTGTTATTAGGATCTGTTACGTGTCCACTTTGCTCAGAAGCTGGAAAAGGCAAGGAGGAAAAAATCTGTTTCTGAGTCTTAAAATAAAGGAACGATACAGCTTCTGCATATAAAGGATAATATTTTCTGGTTTTTAGTTGAATCCTTGAGCACTGGTGTGTGTGTGTGTGTGTACATACATACATACATATATGCGTAGAGATTCAGAGTATAGATAGAATATAAATCATGGCCCTATTGCTTACTAATTGAGTTACTGTAGATAAGTTATTTAACCTCTCATAGCTTCTCAGTTTTCTCATCTGTATGCATGGAACAATAGTAGTATCTAGATTTTTAAAACCTTTCAAAAGCCAGCCCAACCTATTTATTTACTCTCATCAGCTTCTATATCTACTATATAGACTTCTACAACACTTAACCATTATATTTCATTAAAAATTCCTTGGGCTGGATTTGTGGCTCAGTGGCAGAGTGCTTGCCTCACACATGTGAGGCACTGGGTTCTATCCTCAGCACCACATAAAAATAAAGATATTGTGTCCATGTATAATTAAAAATATTTTTTAAAAAATCCTTGCTGTTTCTTCATGCCTTTATAGACTTCCCTCTGACATTGCCTTTTCTTCCCTTGAGTGGTGAATTTCCATTTATATTTAAAATGACTTACCCAAATTATTCAAAGGCTCATTTTTCTATTTTCTGTGCCCCTAGCGCAATAAAATCAACTTTCCTAGCCTTACTATATCATAATTATTTATATATCTGAGCACTTTGTGACTTCTTGCAGAAACTGTGTTACTTAAATTTATATTCTCAGGGCCATGCAGTCATATACAAGGGAAAAATAAATTTGTTAGGCCTAATTATTTAGATTGCAAGGATACTTACTTGAAAACAAAATCAGTTTTAATTTAAGAGAGATGGAAAGGTAAAAATTGACCAAGGATACAGAACTTGAGATGCCTATGGGTCACTGAAGTGAAGGTGTTAGTTTAAAAAATTTGTAATTTCTTGGGCTGGGGATATAGCTCAGTTGGTAGAGTGAATGCACAAGGCCCTGGGTTCGATTTCTAGCACTGCAAAAAAAAAAAAAATGGTAATTTCTCAGCTGGCTGCAGTAATGTACACTTGTAATCCCAGCAATTGGGGAGGCTAGGGGAGGCTAAGGCAGGATTGCAAGTTTGGGGTTAGCCTCAGAAAATTAGTGAGACCCTATCTCCAAATAAAAAATTTCAAGGGCTTCAGGATGTAGCTCAGTAGTAGAGTGTTCGTGGGTTCAGTCCCTGGTACTGTGCACATACACACACACACAAAAACAAAATCTCACAGCCTTATATCCCCCTCTAGTTCATTCTTTTTTCTTCCTCACACTGAATGTTGATAATAGTAGGAATACCAGCAGCAGCACCAAGTGCTTTACTTGAATTTTTTTTTTATTTTGTTGTAAGGAAACTTTGAAATGTGTACTATGTTACTATTCATTTTCCAGATAAACATACAGGCCAGTAGCATTTAAGTAACTTGACCAAGGTGATCATGCAGCTAAAATGTGGCAAAATGCAGATTTTTTTTTCAGAGTAGAGATGTTAATCTAGGTATATCTAATTCCACAGCCTGTGCTCTTAATTGCCATGATTCATATACTGTTATCTGCCTTCGTGTGTGTGTGTGTGTGTGTGTGTGTGTGTGTGTGTGTGTGTGTGTGGTGCATGTGCACAGTACTAGAGATTGAGCCCAGGGTTACTTTACCACTGATCTACATCTATAGCCCATTATTTTCCCAATTGTCTTCTTTCTTTTTCTTTTTCTTTTTTTTTTTTTTTTTTTTCAGTGCTAGGAATTTAACTCAGGGCCTTGAACATGGTAGGCAAGTACTCTACTACTAAGCTACATCCCAGCTCTTTTTACTAATTAATTTATTGTTTTGATACTAGGGATTGAGCTCAGGTACTTTACCACTGAGCTAAATCTCCAGTCCTTTTTATTTTGCAATGGGGTCTCACTAAGATGCTGAGGCTGGCCTTGAACTTAAGATCTACCTGCCTCGGACTGGGGTTGTGGCTCAGATGGATCCTCAGCACCACATAAAAATAAATAAATAAAATAAAGGTATTGTGTTCGTCTGCAACTAAAAATAATTAAATCCTTAAGGAAAAAAAAAAAAAAAAAAAAAGACCCACCTGCCTCAATCTCCTGAAGTTACTGGGATATTATTGTTTATTATTTTTATTTATTTAATTAATGGTACCAGGGATTTAACCCAGGGTCACTCAACCACAGAGCCACATCCCCAACCCTTTTTGTATTTTATTTAGAGACAGGATCTCAGTTTCTGAGGCTGGATTTGAACTTGTGGCCCTTCTGCTACAGCCTCATGTGCCACTGGGATTATTGGCAAGCACCACTTCACCCAGCTATTATTATTTTTAATATGGAATACTTCATGAATTTATGTGTCATCCTTGCACAGGGACCATGCTAATGCTCTCTGCATTTTTTCAATTTTTAGTATGTGCTGCTGAAGCAAGTACTGGGGATACTAGGTTCTTAACTAAATATGTTAAAAGGCATTGGAAACTCTTGCCTCCTACATTTAATGGTTCCATCTCTTACTGTTCCCTCTGTAGGTCCAAAGCACTCATTGACCCAGATTTCTCAATCCATGCTGGATCTCTGTGATGAAAAACTCAAAGAGGTAAGACAGGCAATGGGATATAAATATGGGGAGTAATGGAATTTAGGAAGTAACAGGAGAAAGAGTACAAATTTAATAGGAGAAAGAGTGGCAGAGGTTTAGTACATGTGAGCCTTAGAAATTTTATAGGCCAATCCTTTTTGTAGATGGGAAAGCTCAATCCATACTGGAAAAAATGACTTGTTTTGGGCATCATGACTATTAAATAGTAAAATTAAGATTAAGATCTAGAACCTTATTTAACTCCTTAGAAAGAGGGAAGGAAATTAACTTCCTAGGGGAGGTCCCTGTCACTAAGACACTAATCAATGTTTTGGCAGGGAGGAATTTTAATTTTTCAAATATAATTTGTCTATATACCATCTTACCAAATAAAATTGTGGCACTTAAAAGCTTACAGAAGCACAAGCATGATGATCATGTTACTATTAAAATAGACATTTCACCAGAGGATGGATAATTAAATGGTCAATAAACATGAAAAATTCTTAACTTGATTAATCATTGGGGAGATGCATATTTAAGCCACAGTTAGGTACTACTAGTACCCATTAGAAAGGCTAAAATTAAAAAACAAAAACAAAAAACTGCAAAACTATGTTGAGTTGGATGTGGAACAGTGGGAACACGGAGTTTTTGTATACAAGGTGTGAAATATGGGGTTAAGTTCCCTTATGTAAAATTATTAATAGTGACTACTAATCAGTGTTCAGTGTGTTTAGTAATATAGTGTTCTGCAGAATAAAAACCCCAGCATGATGAGTAAAGCCTTATTTACCAAAGGTGTTTTTCTTGTAGGAGCCAAGCTGTTGATGTGCCAGGGATGTATACTTTTAGTGTTCTAGAATGTAGAATACCTAAGGAAGTTGTTGAAACATCCCTTTTGAACCTTGTATTTTGGAGTATCTATCTACACTTTTCACCTAGAACCAAACAGTAGATATTTCAGAGTTCAACTTGTTTGGGGCAAGGGTCATAAAAAAGCTCGCTGAACCTTAAATTATTTTTAATTTTTATATGAGGATTGCACCACAGGGAAAAATCTGGGAAACTTTTATCTTGGCTTTGTTTGGTTTTATTTCAGAAAGAAGATAAATTGGCTCGTTTAGAGAAAGCTATCAATCCCTTGCTTGATGATGATGATCAAGTGGCATTTTCCTTCATTCTAGACAACATTGTCACCCAAAAAATGATGGCAGTTCCAGACGTAAGTGGTCTCTGCACTAAATATTGTGAGGGGAAAGGAAAAAAGTATAGGATATGTATGTGTATATTATATTCTTAACAATCATGTATGTCAGGTTATAGAAACTGGTACATAATTTTAAATGTCAACATTTTTGCTGTGTGAGTACTCCATCATTACAATCAAAGAGGCCGGGCGCGGTGGCGCACGCCTGTAATCCTAGCACTTGGGAGGCTGAGGCAGGAGGATCTCAAGTTCAAAAGCCAGCCTCAGCAATGGCGAGGCACTTAGCAACTCAGTGAGACCCTGTCTCTAATAAAATACACAAAAGGGCTGGGGATATGACCCAGTGGTCAAGTGCCCCTGAGTTCAATCCCCGGTACCAAAAACAAAACAAAACAAAACAAAACAAAAAAACCCACATTGTGTACAACTAAAGCAAAATAAAATAAATGTTTAAAAAATAAAATAAAATAAAATCAAAGAGGCCAAAGCCAGGAGCAGTGGCATATACCTATAATCCCAGCAACTTGGAGGATCACAAGTTTGAGGCCAGCCTCAGCAACTTAGCAAGGGCCTAAACAACTTACCGAGACCCTGTCTCAAAACAAAAAATAAAAAGGGCTGTGGATGTGACTCAGTTGTTAAGTGCCCCTGAGTTCAAGACCTAGTAACTCCCCCACCAAAAAAAAAAAATGAGTTCCTCTTGTTTTAGATTCAGTATTTGAGTGCTCCTGAATAGCGCCGTAGAGAAAGGATGCCAGCTAATAGATGGCTGTTGATTTAGAGGTGCTTTTATATGAACACTGTGATAATTACCCTGTGTTTGTTGTCTTTTCGGGGGGAGGGATTTGCCATTTTCAACTTTCTGGCAGGGCTATCATCAAATCTGTTTTATTGATTCTTTGAACCATTTTGTTGTAATGAGTCTTCCTGGAAATTCTGAACCGAGTTCTCGTGCATTGTAGGCATATGTTCTAGATGTGTAATGCTATAAAATTTCTGGATGAGACTTAGGAAATTTGTTATTTTTGTGTGTGTGGTGCTAGAAATTGAACCTTAACAATAAGGAATTTTAATTGTTAATGATCAGGGCATAGGAGCTCTTATCAAAGGGATCCCTGAACTTCTTAAATAATACACAAAAGTTTGTATGACCATGTGTTTTTCTGGGGGAAATGTCTATAGATTGCATCAGGAATATTTGTGACCCAACAAAGGCTGAGAATCTCTGGTGTAAAAAATGGTTTCCAGCTAGGCATGGTGGCACACCTTTGTAATCTCTGTAATGTGACTTGAGAAACTGAGGCCAGGGAGATTGCAAGATAAGAGGCCAGCCTGTGCAGCTTAGTGAGATCCTGTCTCAAAATAAATTTTGAAAAAGGTCTAGGATGTACCTTAGTGGTAGATTGCCCTGGGTTCAATCCCCAGTACTGTGAAAAATTAAAAAAAAAAAAAAACATTTTAATTTCCTGTACTTGCTTTCTTTTATTTACTAGTCCTGGCCATTTCATCACCCAGTTAATAAGAAGTTTGTTCCAGATTATTACAAAGTGATTGTGAATCCAATGGACTTAGAGACTATACGTAAGGTGAGTTACTTGGTCTGAAATGTTTGTTGTTGTTTTATAATTGATATCTTTTTATACTTGTATCTTAAGTTTCTGATTCTTTTTATCATAGAATATATCCAAGCACAAGTACCAGAGTCGGGAGAGCTTTCTAGATGATGTAAACCTTATTCTGGCCAACAGTGTTAAGTACAATGGTGGGTATTTCTTTTTTTCTCTCTTTCCATCGATCTCTCCATCCTCCATCCATCTAATATTAGTTAGCTTTATTAAAGTGTATGCAGCAGCCTTGAGAAGTGGTAGTCAGCTGAATCAGTCAAGTGATTTAGTCTGCTTTTTTTTTTTTAAACAGGCACACATGTTAGTGAGTGTTCTGTAAAGTTTGCTATTAAACTTTTAATCATGAAAAAGTAGTTGATGCTTACTTTTGAAATTCTGTAAAGCACAGAAAAATGAGGTGTGAATAAAAATCAAATGGATATTACTTTGGGCTTTGAGTCATCACTGCGTTTCCATAAGATATGAAAACTTACCTATGCCCGAGGCCCTTAGATGGAGCTTAGGGAATTGTGTGACTTTAAAACATGGTGAGCCTCCTTGGTGCATGGAGTTGTATTCCAGTACATGAACTAATTGAATAATACATGCTAGGCTCTGTGCTCACTATTTAATCTCCTGATAGTAAAGATGTTTGCTGTTCTCAAATAATTCACAATTCAGTTTGTTAGAGTTAAAATGCAGCTTGATAAGGGATATAACAGAAGGATGTATAAAGTGCACTAGAGGACAGTGAGGAGTATCTTAACCTGAGGGTTAAGGAGGGCTTCATAAACAAGTTAATGAAATTCAGTTTTGAGTAATTCACTTGTTAAGCAAACATTGAATTGAGTACCTTATATATGCTGGCACTAATATATATTCCAAGTACAAAATCAAATTAGATACAGTTCCTTCCCCCAAATTGGTTATAGCCTAGTTGGGGAAACAGAAAAGAAAAATTATTAATACTCACATATTATGTTAGAAGCATGCACAGAGTGTCACAGGACAGTCTAAATGAGAGTAGGATGTAAAGGAACCTTTCTGGGAATTTTTCTTGAGCTGGATTCTAAAGGATCAATATAGTTTACTAGGTAAATAATGTGAAGGAGAAAATGTTCTAGATAGTGAGAAGAGCAATATGTAAAGACACAGAGACTTGAAATTGCATAATAGGTTTTAAGAAACAGGTTGTGGATGCAATTAAATGTACATGTTAGTTGGGTGTTGTGGTGCATGTTTGTAATCTCAGCAATTTGGGAGGCTGAGACAGAATTATCACAAGTTTGAGGCCAGCTGTGGCAACTTAACAAGACCCCAACTCAAAATGCAAACAAAAAAGGGATGGGGGTATCACCTGGTGGTAGAGCACCCCTGGGTTCAGACCCTAGTACCACCAAAAAGAAAAAGTACATGTTGGTAACTGACTGATGAGTTATGTGTTTAGAGAGAGATGTAGGAGTTGAATCAGAAGGCATTGTGCATCATACTCATTACTTTATTCTAAATGGGACAACATTGAAGGAATTAAACAGGGAAACAATAATCCCACAAAGTTCTTTAAGAAAAATAGAAGAGGGAGCTAAGGGCTTTGAGAGAATTGTTTAACATTCTGAGGTCTCAACTAAGAATCCACATAAAAATATGACTTTCCCCTATAATAATAGTTTGTTTATGGTGGCTCTAAGTTTGACAAATAGAAGGGACAGAGAATTGGAGGGAGAAAAGAGAGGGGATCAAGGAAGTGGCATATTCTGGGTAGAGATCAGAATATTCAATACCATGGAAGAATAAAAGAACAGGGCAAGTTCAGGGAATTCTACTTGACTATATCATGTTTCATTAAAGGAAGTGGTAGATGAACTTTCCATTTTCATTCCTTCTGGGTTGGGTTGAAAGAATCTGCTTTCTCCTTGTACTCTTCTTATTGAAAATTAGAAAGTGAAAATGCCTCTTTGTCAGGTCAGTTACCTCTCTGTTATTATTTCTAAGAAACACCTAAAGCTAATTATCTAAAAATCTGGTGATGGAAATGGTGGGTTCACAGATGTCTTAACAAAAAATACTGAATAAAGAAAGTCCGGTCGACTTGTTGATGCCTGACTTAAGACATAGGGCGGACTTTTGATGAACAAAGCAATAAGAAAAAAAACAAGAAGATGCAAATAGTAGAAGCTGCAGAGGGCAGATGAATGAGTCACAGAACACAAAAATAATAGCTAGTCAATATGAATAAACATTCCATTGCACAAGTAATCACAAATGCAAATTGAAATGAAGAGATACCATTTTTCTTTTCACCTATTGGATAAGCTCAATATTTAATGGAAGTACTCAATGCTGGTAAGGCTGGTGCTCTCACATTGGTGTTGGAAGTACAGAATTGTGAGGTATTTGGAAACTTATCTGGTAGCCGAGGAACTTAAAAAATAGTTAAGCCAACAGACTTTATAGTCAGGTAAACATACATGGGTAAAAGATAAAGAAATAAAGATGATGCTAAACATTCATGTGGTCTTGGGGGAAAATAATAACAAACTTTTTAGTGGACCATAAATGTTTATTCACCTACTGAACAAGCTCAATATTTAATAGAAGGACTCAATGCTGGTAAGGCTGATGCTCTCACATTATTGGTGTGGCAGTATAAAATGGCGAGACATTTGGAAAGCTATTTGGTAGCTGAGAGACTTAAAAATAGTTAAGCCGGGGCTGGGGTTGTGGCTCAGCGGCAGAGTGCTCGCCTCGCACGTGCGCGGCCCGGGTTCGCTTCTCAGCACCACGTAAACATAAATGCATTGCATTGTGTACAACTAAAGTAAATAAATAAATATTAAAAAAATAGTTAAGCCAACAGACATTACAGTCAGGTAAACATGAAGGGATATAAAAATTAAGATGATGCTAACCATTTGTGTACTCTCAGTGGAAAATAAATTAATACAAACTTTAGTGGCCTGTAAATGATCCTTCAAAACCTAAATGGTTAATGTAAAGGAATGATTATAAGTGTCATCTATTTAATTAAAAGCTATTTTGTAAATAACAAAAAATGCTCACAATGTTAAATAAGAAAACAGAACCCAAGACTGTATATTTCAGTCATACTTTTTTTTTTTTTTTTTTTTTTTTGTGGTACTGGGGATTGAACTCAGGGGCACTTGTCCACTGGGTCACATCCCCAGCCCTTTTTTGTATTTTATTTAGAGACAGGGTCTCACTGAGTTGCTAAGTGCCTCGCCATTGCTGAGGCTGGCTTTGAACTCGCGATCCTCCTGCCTCAGCCTCCCAAAGTGCTGGGATTACAGGTGTGCGCCACCGCGCCCGGCACATTTTTTTTTTTTTTAATAAAAGATGTATATACATAGAAAAAAAGGTTGGGGGAAACACACCAAAGTAATAATAGTGGTTATTTCTGAGATAAATGGTTATGATTGCTTTTTGTTTCATCTTCTGTTTTCTACTGATACAGGAGTTGGGAAACTTTTCCTAGAGGAAGTAACTTCTGAGCTGAATACTGAAGGATGATGATTATAATAGCTCATTATTGAGCAACTACCATGTCAATCAGATAGTCAAGTAGAGGAAGATAAGGGTAGACATTCCAGAGAGAGACAACACAGATGGAAAAGTAGACGGGAGTGCAAATAGTTAAGTTTGGCTAGAGTGCAGAGCAGGAGCTAGCTAAGTTTGGTAGTTAAGAGATGCGATTTTAAAGGTAGACAAGGGCCAAATCACGCAAGGCCTGTTAGATCACATTAAGTCATTAGGAGAAGGGGACATATCAAGTGTTTTATTAAGATAATTCTGGAAGGTATCCAAAGAATGAACTGGAGGTGGATGAGATATGGAGACCAATAAAGATACTATTGACAACAGTCCAAGTTAAAAGTACTAAGGTCCTGATCTACGGTAAGTAGCAATAAGAATGGAAAGATGGAGACAGATTGTGGAGATCTTGTGGAGATAGAAATTGATACCTTCGTAACTGGACCAGATACAAGGCTGTGATAAGAAAGTATATTGGAGTTGAAGCTTTCAGAGGTGAAGCAGTTTTCAGTAAAGACAACATTCTGGATATAGCCTAGGATGTTTGGCTAGAGTGGAGGTGCAAACCATTTTGCCATTAAGTTCCGAAAGGTCTTTTTTTTTCTTCCAGTATTGGGGATCAAATCCAGGGCTTCTCACATGCTAGTCATGCATTGTACCACTGAGCTACATATCCAGCCCCTATCTTTAGTATTTAGTTTTTTTAGATTGGCGAGTTTCACTATTTTCCAAGGCTAGTCTTGAACTATTCTTCTGCCTCAGCTTCTTAAGTGGCTGGGACTACAGGTACCCACCACCATGCCTGGCTCTTATTTTGACTTTCCATCCAAATCCTTTGCATATAATATTGCATAGAAGCATATTTCAATAGTACTTTATATTGATTTCACTAGTCACATGTTTAGACCATGAGCTATAATATATATGTGTGTATGTGTGTGTGTGTGTGTGTGTGTATATATATATATATATATATCTCCAGAATGCTTCATGTTAAAATTAGGGGTTATTAGGCAAAAAATGAAAGGTAAGTAACTATCCTTTTAACAGTAACTAGAAGTATACAGTACTTACGTGAGGATTCAGCCTTGTACTTGGCAATAACAGACTGTACACTGTAGAATTTGAAGCCCTTATGCTTTCTACCTACCACATAGGTACTAGGCCAATATTAGAACCTCTGTTCATGTTCAAATAGGATTTGGAAAGAACATTAATTATGAGAGAAACCCAAAGTGTTAAGTGGTTAGAGTTACTTTCAGTAGTCCCAAAAGGTACACAATATTCTGTGTTGTTTAAAGGGAAGATCTACACAGATAAATCCCTTC
This sequence comes from Tamias sibiricus, assembly GCA_025594165.1. Taxonomy (NCBI): domain Eukaryota; kingdom Metazoa; phylum Chordata; class Mammalia; order Rodentia; family Sciuridae; genus Tamias; species Tamias sibiricus. Next base: position 63,276,230 of record CM046667.1, read on the forward strand.
GAAAAAACATCATTTTTTTCCCTTTTTTTTGGGGGGGGCAGATTTAGCAAAGCCATAAGAAACAGTTGGTAGAGGTATCACTATTTAATGTTTAGTTAAATTGGATATGAGCTGCATAGTCTACCAATAGGTGATGGTAAGCTAATAATGGTGAGATCCCTTTTCCCAAAGATTCCATGGCAAAGTTCTCTTCCAGTGTGCTTATTATGTTTTACAGTACAGGGGATTGAATCCAGGGTCTTATGCATGCTAAGCAAGAGCTCTACCTCTTGAGCTACATCCCCAGCCCTTCTCCAGTGCTCTTAAAACTAAAAATCAACTTCAGTTAAAAAGTCCTCTATCGGGCTGGGGATATAGCTCAGTTGGTAGAGTGCTTGCACAAGGCCCTGGGTTCAATCCCCAGCACCACACAAACAAAAATAGAAGTCCTCTATCTTCAGAATGGACCCTCAATAGGTAGGGCATGTGCCATGGAACCTGAGAGCTAGATACTTTAGAATGCTCAGTAGGACCCCATGATATAGATGCAAAAAAAGAAAAAGAAAAAGAAACTTCTGACCTTAGAGGTTTTTTTTCTCTTTTGGTTGGGGTGGGGGTGGAGCAGATATTGGGGATTGAACCCATAGGTGTTCCACTGAGCCATATCCCAAGACCTTTTTTAAAAGATTTTTTTTTGGTCAGTGGGCTATGTATTTATATGTGACTCTAAGAATTAAACCCAGTGCCTCACACATATGAGGCAGGTGCTCTACCACTGAGCCACAACCCTAGCCCTCCAACCCTTTTTAATTTTTTATTTTGAGATTGTATTGCTAAGTTGCCAAAGCTGGCCTCAAGCTTCAAATCTTGCCTCAGCCTCCAAGTCACAGATTGGTTGTGTCCTAGCACGCCCAGCTCTGAGAGGGTTTTTTTATAATTCCAAACATTCTGTGAACTCTGATAGTTAAGTTTATAGGATCCTTTGCCTGAGTCTTATCCCACACATGTGCACCTTAGCATTCAGCCAAAGGCTAAAAGGAACCTGTATAATATTGGGGTTCATTTTGACATAATCATACATGTATAGAATATAATTTGCTCCACTTCAGTCCCCAGTACTTCCTGGTGGTATGTATATGTGTGTGTGTGTGTATGTGTGTATATGTGTATATATATATATATATATATATATATATATATATATGTATATATATTTAAATTGGTGCTTTATAGCTATACTTAAAGGTGAACCTCACTGTGATATATTCATGTACGTGCATAGCATCATTTGGTCATTCTTCCTGTCTCCTCTATATCCCCTTTCTTTTTTTAAATATTTATTTATTTATTTTAGTTGTACACAGTGCCTTTATTTTTACGTGGTGCTGAGGATTGAACCCGGGTTGTGCGTGTGCTAGGCAAGTGCTCTACCACTGAGCCACAACCCCAGCCCCCAGTATACCCTTTCTTTACTCCATTGGTCTCCCTTTTATTTTCATGGGATTCCACACACACACACACACCACACCTGTTTTATTTTGCTCTAGCTTATTGCTTTTGCAAGCATTCAACCCTTGATTTTGAGTTTCTCTTATTTCACTCATAATGATGAAACCTCCAGCAGAAAGCCAGGGACTCACTTCCAGGAATTTCTTTTCTTTCAGGGATCACACAGTCTTGCACTAAATTTTCTGAAAACACTTGTTTAATTTGTTCCCCCACCCCAGTTTTCTGATTACAGTGGCAGGACTAATCCAATAATAGTTACTCTATCATGCATAAAAGGTCTTAATTTTATTTATGGTATTTTTGTCTTAAGTATAATTGTTCAAAAGACCTTTCCAACCCTAAAAATGCCAGTTTTTTCTAATGAATGTAATTTTTAACTATTAAAATATTAATCCATTTTTAAATTTTATATTTCCCCCCTTTTATTCTTTCATGTTTTTATTGGTGCATTATGATTATACACAATAGTGGAATTTGTTGTTACATATTTGTACATGTGCACAATATGACAATATAATTGGTCAGTATCATTCCCCAATATTTTCCTTTTCCTTCTCTTCTTTGCCATGATCCCTTTCCTCTATTCTACTGGTCTCCCTTCTATTTTCATGAGATACCCCCTTTCTTTTCCTTTTTCCTCTCTAGCTTCCACATATGAAAGAAAACATAAAACTCTCGACTTTCTGAGTTTGACTTATTTCATTGGATGCAGTGCTCTCACATTCCATCCATTTGCCTGCAAATGACATAATTTCGTTCTTTATGGTTGAGCAAAACTTCATTGTGTATATATGCCACATTTCCTTTTCCATTCATCTACTGGGGACCACTTAGACTGGTTTTATAATTTGGCTATTGTGAATTGTGCTGCTATAAACATGAGTGTATGCATGTATTGCTATAGTATTTTGACTTAATTCCTTAGGATAAATCTGAGGCTTGGTGTAGCTGGGCCATGTGATGGTTTAATTCCTAATCTTGTGGAACCTTCGTACCAATTTCCATAGTGACTCTATTAGTTTGCAATCTCACCAGCAGTGTGAAAGTGGTCCTTTCCCCTCACATCCTCTTCAGCGTTTATTATTGCTTACATTCTTGATGGTTGCCATTCTAACTGGAGTGAGATGAAGTCTCACTGTAAGATTTGATTTGCACTTCTCTAATTACTAAAGAGGTTGAATATTTTTTCATATACTTGTTGGCCATTTGCCTTTCCTCTTTTGAGAAGTGTCTGTTCATTTGCCTATTTATTAATTGGGTTATTTCGCTTTTGGCGTTAAGTTTTTTAGTTCTTTTTATATTCTGGATATTAATCTTCTGTCAGAAGAGTAGCTAGCAGAGATTTTCTCCCATTCTGTAGGTTCTTTGTTCACATTCTTTTTTTTTGTTTTGTTTTGTTTTGTTTTTGGTGCCAGGGATTGAACTCAGGGGCACTCGACCACTGGGACACATCCCCCTTTTTTTTGTATTTTATTAGAGACAGGGTCTCACTGAGTTGCTAAGTGCCTCACCATTGCTAAGGCTGGCTTTGAACTCTCAATCCTCCTGCCTCAGCCTCCCAAGTGCTGGGATTACAGGCATGCACCACTGCACTTGGCTTCTTCACATTCTTAATTGTTTCTTTTGCTGTATAGAAGCTTTTTTAATTTGATGTAATCCCATTCCTTAATTCTTGATATTATTTTATGAGCTTTAGGAATCCTATTGAGGAAGTTGTTGCCTGTACCTCTCTGTTGAGAATGTTGACCCTATATTTTCTTCTAGGAATTGCAGAGTTTCTGGTGTAATTGCTAGGATTTTGATCCATTTTCAGTTTACTTTTGTGCAGGGTGAGAGGGATCTAGTTTCATTCTTCTACATAAGGATAAGCAGTTTTCCCAGTACCATTTGTTTAAAAGGCTGTCTTGACTGTATATTTATGATATTTTTGTCAAAGATCAGATGACTGTGTGTGTGTGTCTTCTGTTCCATTTGGTCTATGGACTGTATGCCAGTACCATGCAGTTTTTGTTACTATAGTTCTGTAGTATAATTTGAAGTCAGATACTGTGATACTTCCAGCATTGCTTTCTTTTTTGGGTCTTTTATTCTTACAAACTAATTCTAGGATTTTTTTTTCTAGTTCTCTGAAGAATGTTAAGAATATTTTGATGGAAATTACATTGAGTTTATTGCTTTTGGTAATATGGCCATTTTAGCAATATTAATTTTGCCTATGCATGATCATGAGAGGTCTTTCCGTTTTCTAGTGTGGTCTTTAATTTCTTTTCTTTTCTTTTTATTTATTTATTTATTTTTTGGTACCCAGATTGAACTCTGGGGCACTCGACCACATCCCCAGCCCTTTTTTTGTATATTAGAGACAGGGTCTCACTGAGTTCCTAAGTGCCTTGCCGTTGCATAGGCTAGCTTTGAACTCGCGATCCTCTTGCCTTAGCCTCCCAAGTGCTGGGATTACAGGTGTGAGCCACCACGCCTGGCTTGGTCTTTAATTTCTTTCTAAGTTTTTTTGTAGATGTCTTTCCTTAGTTAGATTTATTCCTAGGTATTTTAAATGTCTATTCATTTTTTAAAATATAATCTAAAATAAAAGGTAAATAGCTAAGTTTTCTTTCCAAAATTAGTCAAAGTGTTTAAGTTATACTTATGGAACAGTCTATCCTATTAATTGAAAGGTTGCTTTTATGACTAAATTGTTATGTGTTCTTTAACTTATCTGGGGGCTCTCTATTCTGCTTCATTGATCTATTTGTCTAGTCTGATGCTATTATTACTAGATAATATCACTGTTTTTTATCACTGAAGCTTCATAATGTTACACTTATTAGTGTCTTCACCTATTATTCCAACTAAATTCTGGGCTCATATTTGTTAGATTCTAATTTGCCTTTAAGTAAATTATATTAAAGCTCATTCAATTTATGTTTTAATTTGTAGAACATGTATATCTTATAATATTGGATGTGGGATTTTACCATCTGGAAAATTAAGTTTCTTCATTTATTCACTTTTTATTTTACAACCCTCAATAAAGGCTTTTAATTTTCTTCTTATAGTCCTAGACATCTTTTGTTTCATTTATTCCTATATATTGTATGTGTTTTTCCTCTATTAAACACTTTTATTGTTGTTGAGTTTATCCTTAACTTAAAAGTTTTACTGCTGTTGTACTTGTTCTCCTTTTCCCCCCTAACTGGTTATTAAGTCTAAATATTTCAGTAAATTTAAAGATGATAAATAGGTGATTATGTAGGTCAATACAATGCTTAAATTAAGTATTCCATAAAACAAGTTTCTAAGTCAGCTATGAGGCCACTACTCTTGTCAGTTTGGCCACTAATAAATAATACATTTTTTTCCATCAATTATTGGGGCTAAGATAGAAATATTACCATATAAAGTCTCTCACATCATTAAAGAAAACAAAAACTCCTCCAGTCCTGCTTTAGCCTCTGGGTGGCATTTTTTGTCTTTCTCATTACAGCCAGACTTCTTTTTTTTTTTTTATTGTGGTAAACTGTACATAAAAATTTGTCATTTTGGGGCTGGGACTATGGCTCAGCGGTAGAGCACTCGTCTTTCATGTGTGAGGCCCTGGGTTCAATCCTCAGCACCACATAAATAAAATAAAGGTATTGTGTTCACCTACAACTAATAAAATACTAAAAGCCAGGCGTGGTGGCACACACCTGTAATCCCAGCACTTTGGGAGGCTGAGGCAGGAGGATCGCGAGTTCAAAGCCAGCCTCAGCAATGGTGAGGCACTTAGCAACTCAGTGAGACCCTGTCTCTAAATAAAATACAAAAAAGGTCTGGGGATGTGACCCAGTGGTTGAGTGCCCCTGAGTTCAATCCTGGTACCACACACACACACACACACACACACACACACACACACACACACACAAAATTTGTCATTTTAACCAAAATCTTTAGCATTAAGTACATTCACAATGTTGTACAATCATTACCACTATCCATTTCCAGTTTTTTTGTTATTCCAAACCGAAACTCTGTGCCCATTTATCAATAACTCTTCATTCACCCCTTCCTCCAGTTTCTGGTAACTTCTATTCTCCTTCTGTCTTTGTGATTTTACCTATTCTGGGTATCACAATGCATGCAATATTTGTTCTTTGTATCTGGCTTATTTCATGTAGCATAATGTTTTCAAGGTTTATTGATACTATGGAATGTATCAAAATATCATTTTATTTTTATAATAGCCAGGATTTTCACCATTCATGCTTTACTCATGCTTCTGTCCTGCCCAATCTACCAGGTAAACAGGATCACAAAATTGCCAGATACAGGATGGTTAGTACCTACTTGATCCTTATCTGGACTTCACACTAGTCTTCCACATCATTGGTCAGTGTACCATTCCTTTCTCGAAGCTGTATTGTGATTGGCTTATGTGACAACTTTCAACTCTTATTCTTCTTTCTTAAACCACTTCTTTCCAGTTCTCGTTTGTTGAGTGTCTGCCTATTCCTATAACTTCAACTACCAACTCTTTCCTAATGACTCTCAACCCTAATGCTAGGCAAAATCGATATCCCCAATCACCTTCTAAACCTCATGGATGTCCCATTGAAACCTCAAACATACCTCCAACTGAATGTATTATCTCATTTTTCTTTATCCTTCTCTCTTCCAACTTTCTCCTTTACTTGACTCGCTTGTTTGCTATTTCCAGTCTGGGTTTAATGGAGAATTAACATTAGTCATGAGGTACATCCAGAAGCCTCAGAGTTATTCTTAATTCTTGTCCTAGAATAAATTCCCAGCATCCAATCTATCACGAAAGCTCTCATATTTTGCCTAGACTATTGATAAAATAAGTCAACTTATAAATTAAAATTCAGTCACCTGGTGAATGTCCCAGTGTTTATAGATTTACTTGCTTTTAATCTGTTGCTCATGTTCCTGTCAGATCCTTTTTAAAAAATTGTGCCTCTTATTAAAAGGTCAAACAATTGATAAATATATAAAATTAAATGTTCAAGCCTCTACCTTCCTATTCCTGTCTCCCATAATTTCATTCCCCAGAGATAACATATTTGTAGCTATGCATAGTTTTTAGAAATTTTGCTTTATAAAAATTGCCATTTCCATTTTATACATGCTTATTCTGTTTTTGTTTTTTCTTTTTTTAGTATGGTGATTGAACCCGGGGGTACTCTGCCACCCCCAGCCCTTTTTATTTTGACAAAGGTTCCTGCTGAGTTGCTGAGGCTGGCCTTGAACTTGCCATCTTCCTGTCTCAGCCTCCCAGATCATTGGGATTATAGGTTGCACTACCATACTCAACTCTGATTCTTTTTCTTTAACTTTTAATTTTGAGTTAATTATAGATTTAGGAAATTACAAAAAACCCCACAAAAAACAGCACATAGTGTCCTATGAATCCTTAACTGAACTTTTCTCCAATCAAAACCAGGAAATTGATATTCATGCATTAATGTTAACTAGATTATAGACCAAATTCAGTTTTTGTCCTTTTAAAACTCTGTATTTATTTGTGCATGTGTGTGTATATACTTCAGTGAAATTTATGCCATTTATAGGTTCTTGTAACCACCACCACAATCAAAGATTTAGAACTGTTCTATCACCACAAAAGAACTCCCTGTTTGTGTTTGCACCCCCCACACAAGCACCCACTGTCCCTATGCCACTTAACTATTCTCCATCTCTGTAGTTTTGGTATTTGAACATGTTATATAAATGGAATAATATGTACAACTATTTGAAATTTGACTTTTATCACAAAGCATAATTCCCCTGATATCCATCCAAATTGTTGCATGTAACATTAGTTCACTTTTTAAATTGTTGAGGTAGTATTCCATTGTATGGATATTTCAGGTCAGGATTTGTTCATTCATTCATTCATTAAAGGATGTTCAAGTTTCCAGTATTTTGTTATCATGAATAGACCTGCTGTGAACATTCATGTGAATATGTTTTAATTTCTCTGGATAAATACCCAAGAATAGTATATTTAGTTTGGTAATAAGATGCTATATTCATTGTGATGGCATCACCATTTTACATACTCACCAGCAGTGTATCAGTGATCCATTTTCTCTGTAGCATTTGTTATCGATACTTCTTTTTTAATTTTAGCTGTTCTGTCATTGTGGCTTTACATTTCCCTAATGGCTTATGATGTTGAGTGTCTTTTCATGTACCTATTTTCCATCTGCATATTTTCTTTTGTGATATATATATTTCTTTGGCTCAGGATTTTTGCTGAATTTTAATTTTTATTATTATTAATGAATTCTGAGGGTTCTTTTTTATTTTTTAATTATTTTGTGGTGCTGGGGAGTAAACTCAGGGCCTTGTGCATGCAAGGCAACTCTACCAACTGAGCTATATCCCTGGCCTGTGAAGGTTCTTTATTCTAGGCATAAGACTTTTATTAGATATATGATTTGCAAAGATTTTCTCCCAGCCTGTATATTGCCCTTTCACACTCCTACACATATCTTATGGAGAGCAGAAATGTTTAATTTTGTTAAAATATGATTAATTTTTTCTCTCATGTATTGTGATTTAGGTGTTATCGCTTAAGAAGTCATTGCCTTATCTAAGGTCACAAAGGGTTTTTCTTATGTTTTCTTCTAGAAGCTTATATTTCAAGCATTTTACATTTAAATCCATGATCTGTTCTGAATTAATTTTTGTATATGGTATGAAGTTCAGATTGAAGTACTTTCTTTTCCCTGTGGGCATACAGTTGTTCTAGCATCATTCATTGAAAGATCTAGCCTTTCCCTGTTGAATTACTTTGTAGTACTTCTATAAAAAATCTGTTGAGTATGTTGGTACATTGATCTGTGTGTGTGTGTGTCTCTGCATGCTGCCTTGAGTACTGTAGCTATATAGGAAGACTTGTCTTCACGTAGAGTGATTTTCCCCACTCTTTTTGAAAACTGTTCTATATTCTAGTTCTTTTGCCTTTCCACATAAAGTTTTGGTAGATAATCTGTATGTAAAAAAAAAAGTCATATTGGACCTTTGATAAGCATTGAATTAAACCCATAGTTCAGTTTGGGGAGAATTAATATCTTCACTGATCTTCTTTCCATGTTATTACATGTATGTCTTTTTTAGCATGTTCCATTTCATGGATTGTATGTATTGTAATTTATTTACTTGACAGGCACTTATATTATTTTTGTAAAGATGGCTTTCAGTTTTTCACTTTTTATATTTCATTGATACTGTGTACTTGTGAGAAAATGTCTGTAGGAAAATTTGATAAATGTTCTAAAATTGTGTTCCCAAAAGGTTGTACCAATTTGTTGTAAAAATAGTAGTTAAGGAGAATGCCTCTTTCCCTGTAACCTAACACTTGAGATTTATCACTGCTATAAAATCTTTAAAATAATCAGTTATGAGCCGGGTGGGGTGGCGCACGCCTGTAATCCCAGCACTTTGGGAGGCTGAGGCAGGAGGATCACGAGTTCAAAGCCAGCCTCAGCAATGGCGAGGCACTTAACAACTCAGTGAGACCCTGTCTCTAAATGAAATACAAAAAAGGGCTGGGGATGTGGCCCAGTGGTCGAGTGCCCCTGAGTTCAATCTCCGGTACCACAAAAAATAATAATAATAATAATAATAATAATAATCAGTTATGTTTTGTAAAATGCAAGTATGTGATTTAAAGTAATTTTTCATCACAAAAAGTATGTATGTGCTCATTGACCAAAAGAAAGAAACTGTCGAATTACATAAGATGAAAAGAAAAAATCACCTCCTCCTTCCTCATCTCCCATCTCATTCTCCATAGTAGCCAGTGTTAGGTTTAATATGAAGAAGTATTCTGAACTTTTTCAATGCATACTGTTTGCTTTTCTTTTTTGATGCAGTAAAAAATATATATTTACATTCTGTTTACAATTTGCATTTTTCATTTGACAATATGGTATGGATAATTCTTCATGTAAATGAGTGATTCTGTTTAAGTAAAATTTATTTAAGTTAGACAAATAGTACATGCCTTTCTTCATCAAATTCATCACATAGGACTCAAAGTGGCAAAGGATGTCACGAATTTTTCTGAAAAAAAAAAAATTGGATTTCCGCTGTGTTTTAAACTAAATATAGCGGAAATAGAGGACAGTTGCCCAGTGGTAACTGTTATTTTGCATTTCATTTCTGTGACAATACTGCTTTGTCAAAATTTCAATTTCTGCTTAAATTTGATTGGGAATAGACATAAAATATCCATAACTCAATAGATCTGTTGTGCTGTGTATTGAGATAGTGACACAGTAATCTGTTAAAGCAGCATCTCTAATATCCCATGCTTGTAATGAGATAATATACTCTGTAAGTGAAAAATACACATAAGAACGTGCTAAGTCTACATCAAAGTTCACCTGTTTAAAAATAGCAATTTGGGAAAATAAAGATGATATTTGTTAAAGGAAAAAGACACTGAGGAAAATAGACTTTTGTGTCAGGGCTGTAGTTTCTGTAATGTGTTTTCAAGGCAACTCTGGTACCAGGAACAATAAAACAACTTTTCCATGAGGGATATAAGTCAATGTTAACTTTCTTATGTTCATCTTATGTAAGTTATTGTGGTTGGTATATAGAGTTGGGCAAAGTGTAGAAAGAAAGATGGACACGGGTAGATTTAATGGATTAAATCCAGTAAGAGCTTAATAGCTGTAATCTGCTTGAAGGCAGGAACCAGGGCTGTCATACATAACCATGTTTCTTAGGATAAAATATGGCACATAGTAGCAAATATCTGTTGAATGACCAAAAAGCCAAAGATTTATAAAGGTACATACAAGGAAAGATAGTAGAGAGTGGTGCTATAGAAGCCATTGAATTAGTTACCAGGAAAATGTATCAGTTTCATATGTAACAGAAGGTCCAGTCTGGAAAATGTTCACTGGAAGTTGGCAGTTAATGAGTGTATCATTGTTGACTGGATGGAAACAGTTTCATTAATGTGGTCTGTAACATTGACTTATTCTGATAGTTGCTCCTTTCCCTACTGTTCCTTAGTACTTTAAACTTCATTGAAATTATGAGTTTATAAGTATGTATTTTCCATGATGCCTGAGTCTTGTCTCACATTTTATTTTTTTAATCACCAGAGTCGCTGTTATACCTATTTTATATTAGTAAATGCTTTAGAATGAGTTAAAATTGGGCATGGTGGCACATGTCTATAGTCCTAGGCACTGAGGAGGCTGAGGCAGAAGGATCACTTGAGCCCAAGATATGGGGGCTATCCTGGGAAACATAGTGCGACCACATCTCAAAAAATTTTTTTCTGGGTACAGTGGCATACATTTGTAATCCTAATGATGCAGGAGGCTGAAGTAGGAGGATTGCAAGTTTGAGGCCAGCCTCAGCAATTTAGCAAGACCCTATGAAAATGAAAAATAAAAAGGGATGGGGGCTGGGGTTGTGGCTCAGCGGTAGAGCGCTCGCCTCGCATGTGCACGGCCTGGGTTCGATCCTCAGCACCACGTAAAAATAAACGCATTGTGTACAACTAAAAGCAAATAAATAAATATTTAAAAGGGGGATGGGAATGTAGCTCAGTGGTAGAATGTCCATGGGTTTAATCCCTACCTAGTATCCCCCTACCACACACACAAAGAAGGATAGTCAAGTCCTATTGTGAATTTTATTCTATAGTAAAAGTTGTTATTCTTTGGTAAAATGCTCTAGTAAAAGGTATCTGTAGTATTCTTTTTTTCTAATTTTAGTGATAAGAGAAAAAGAAGGGTGGTTCATTTAGGGAAAAGGAGGCATTTTTAAGTTCTTTGGGACTTTTCATCAGGCCCTAAATGTAAATCCTACTTTTAGCTATTGAAGTTTATTACTACAGTTCCCCTCTAAATAATTTCTATCTTCTAGGATTTCTAGTCCAGATTCTGAATGATGTTCTGTCACTTGGGTTTGAGAGACTGAACCTCTTATCTTGGAAGCTAAACATCTTAAATGGTATTCCACCCTCATTCTACAAAAAGAATCTAGCTGTAGTGTGAAAGATGAGGCTCACTTCTCTTTACTTTTTGTCTGTTCTGGACTTATTTGAGACAAATACTTAATAATTGAGAAAACAAGGGGCATGTAGGCAGGAAAGATGGTGGAATGATATAGACATCATTGCCCTAGGTACATGTATGACTGCACACATGGTGTGACGCTACATCATGTACAACCAGAGAAATGAAAAGTTGTGCTGCAATTGTGTATAATGAATCAAAATGCATTCTGCTGTCACATATGATTAATTAAAATAAATAAATAAATTTAAAAAAAATTGGAGCCAGGCCCAGTAGGCGCATGACTGTAATCCCAGCACTTGGGAGGCTGAGGCAGGAGGATCTCGAGTTCAAAGCCAGCCTCAGCAATGGTGAGGCACTTAGCAACTCAGTGAGACCCTGTCTCTAAATAATATGCAAAAAAGGGCTGGGGATGTGGCCCAGTGGTCGAGTGCCCCTGAGTTCAATCCCCGGTACCAAAAAATAATAATAATAAATGATAAACTAGAACTCATCTCCTTGAGCTATGTGGATTTAGATATAATTGAATTTCATAATGCTAATTTTATTAGAAATTAGCTATGCTGTTTTTTTCTTTAAACCTGGTACTGATATTTTTAAAATCTTTGTACTGCTACTGAGATTTTATCTTATTTTTTAATTTTAATGATTCACATTGGAACATCTGCATTAGCCCCATACCATTCACAGTCAAGATAACAATTTATGCTTGTTTTGGCACAGTATTTGTTTTCTTAGAATTATTTTTAGTATTGTAGAAAAGCTCTCAAGGGAAATGTGAGCCTCAGAGTAATCACAAACCTCCTTGCCTTCTAGGTTACCCAGAACTACTCACCTACTGGATTGGTGTTTTTCTCTGAAACTTTCCAAATTGCTAGCAGCAATAATGCCTGCTTTTTCCCCCTCAAACTAGAATTATAAAGCTTGTAAATTTCCTTTCTTCTCACATTAGTATAAAACGGGAAATTAACTTAGAAACAAGAAAAGGAACTGGGCCTGGTGGTGCATGCCTTTAATCCCAGCGACTCATGAGGCTGAGGCAGGAGGATCACAAGTTCAAAGCCAGTCTCAGTAACTTAGCAAGGCCCTTCCCTGTCTCAAAATAGAAAAAGGGGTACTGGGCATGTGGTTCAGCGGTTAAGCACCTCTGGGTTCAATCTCTAGTATCAAGGGGGGAAAATGAATTTAATTTTTTAATGCTTTGATTCAAGTCGTACTCAAAGAACACTTTAATGCTTACCCTAAATTTTCTCTGCTCTACAATCTGAAAACACATAAACAGATATGCAGTTATGCATATGTATATAATATATTATTACATATACATATAAATGACAACATTCAAACAAGTTTTGGAAAACTTTTGTACTCTGTGTAGTGATGGAGTTCTGGACATACTACCCAAATATGGCATCTTGGAACATGAGAAAACAGCAGAAACAGGAAGGTCATTCTGATTTTCTCTCACCTACTCTTTCTCGAAGCAGGGAAGAGAAATTAGACTTCCCCTAGCTCCCTCTTCCCTGAAAAAGGCCATAAAATTTAGCTGATCTTCCCCTGAATTAGGTCATAAGACCCTCACTCCAGAGGGGCCCTCTGTGCACCCAGAGAAAAGGAACATCCTTATCTCTGAAGACACAGAATTATAGGAAAGAATCTGAACAACAGGACTTGCTAAATTCCCCCCAGTTTATTGCCATTAGATCATACCCTTTTGTCCTCCCATGGTATTTCTGCACAACTGTCCATAAAAACAAACTGATTTCCTTGTTTCTATGAGCCTCCATTTCCAAAGGTTCCCCTCTCATGTAAAACTTACACTGAATAAATTCGTATGCTTTTCTCTTATTAATCTGTTTTGTGATAGAATTTTCAGTTGTAAACCTTGCATTAGCCGGGCGCAGTGGTGCACGCCTGTAATGCCAGCACTTTGGGAGGCTGAGGCAGGAAGATCGCGAGTTCAAAGCCAGCCTCAGCAATGGCGAGGTACTTAGCAACTCAGTGGGACCCTGTCTCTAAATAAAATACAAAAAAGGGCTGGGGATGTGACCCAGTGGTTGAGTGCCCCTGAGTTCAATCCCCATTACCCACACACACACAAAAAACAAACAAAAAAAAAACAAACCTTGCATTGCTGAGGGAAAAGATACTACTTTTGTCCCCTGGTGGTAGCTAAGTTTTAAAAGAATACTCTAAAAGGCTAGGTACGGTGGCACATGCCTGTGGGTGATATGCCTATCATTAGAATTACTACTATTTAAGGACATTTGAATTATATGTGATTATGCCAATCTGAGGCAAAGTCTGAATAAATATATTTCTTCAACAAGACATTTGCAGTTGCTTTGGCCATAATTGTAATAAGAAAAAAGTGAAATATACTCAGAAAAATATTTCTTTTTTTAAATTTTATTTGTTCTTTTTAGATAAACATGACAGTAAGAATGTATTTTGACATCATACATACATGGAGTATAACTTATTCTAATTACGATCTGATTCTTGTGGTTGTACATGATGTGGAATTTCACTAGTTGTATATTCATATATGAACATAGGAAAGTTGTGTTTGATTCATTCTACTGTCTTTGCTATTCTCATCCCTGCAACTCATTCCCTTCATTCCTCTTTGTCTAATCCAATGCACTTTTATTCTTCCCTCTCTCTCCCTTATGTGTTATCATTCACATAGCAGAGAGAATATTTAGCATTTGGTTTTTCGGGATTGGCACTTAGCATGATAGTCTCCATTTCCATCCATTTACTGAGAAATGTAATAATTTCATTCTTCTTTATGGCTGAGTAATGTTCCATTGTGTATATACCACATTTGCTTTATCCATTCATCTGTGGAAGGGCACCTAGGTTTGTTCCATAGCTTAGCTATTGTGAATTGAGCTGCTATAAACATTGATGTGAGTGCATCACTATAGTATGCTGATTTTAAATCCTTTGGGTATAAACCAAGGAGTGGGATTACTGGGTCAAATGATGGTTCCATTCCAGGAAGAAAACATTTCTTTTTGTAAATAGGTAACAATCTCTTGGGTATGGTGATGATTTATATCTTACCTTTCATAGTCACTTTGGTTTCATTCTATTGGTTTTTTATAACTTCTGACTTTCTGTTCAGCAATTCCTTAAGGACTGAGAAACTGGAATTTAGTTTCTGTTTAGTCATTTTCTCCCTATAGTCCTAGCACCTTTATTATTCCTATAGAGGCCTTATTAACTTTTTCATGTTTCTTCACCAGACCTCTCATTTTTTCCTAAGCTGTAAAGCCTAAAGCTGATCACCTTACTTTTAGTAAGCTACAGATTGTCAAAAATATAGAGCAGCATTTTTAGCTTTATGGAGGTGGTTATGGACCCTTTTGGGAGTCTGATTTTTTTTTTAATGTGGATATTCCACCCAGAATAAGTATTTTATATACAGAATTTTGTATATAATTTTCATGAATCTCTTGTTTCATTACCACTTTATTCAAGAATTCGTGGTATAGATAGGGACCAGAAAAACATCTGGGTACTTCTATCCACTGTGTTAACATTGGTTTACCAATTCTAACACCATGTTTTAATGAAAAATACTTCAATGCTACTTTGTATTTAATAGTGTAATATAGTTAATAGCTGAAACCCTTTTTTTAAATATTTATTTATTTGCTTTAGTTGTACACAATGGAATGCATTTTTGTTTACGTGGTTCTGAGGATCGAACCCGGGCCGCGCACGTGCGAGGCGAGCGTTCCACCGCTGAGCCACAACCCCAGCCCTGAAACCCTTTTTATTGTTGAGACCATGGACTGTTTTAAAACTGGTTTCAGACAGAAGTAATACTCAAATTGCTTAGACAAAATATCAGCTATGTGAATGTTTATTTTTTAATACTCTAGAGGTATTATTAGTGGGTATTTCTTTAGAATTGTGTGTCACAAAGAAAATGGGGAAGAAAGATCCTGTCTTCAAAATGGTTTAAAGTAAGAGAAACACTGCAAGTATATAAAACTATTTTTTTCCTTGTATTATAAGGCAAGGGAATTGAGATGTTACCAGGTGAATTTATGCTTAGATTTTAAAACTAAAGTACAATAATGGCTGGATTTCCTAATGTATAGGGGGCATTTTGCCATGAGTAAGGTCCCTGGTAGGCAGAAGAGCCAATGTACAGAAACTGATATTGTACTGGTTCAGTTAAGGAGGCATGTGACCTGTATGTAGCCTTTCTGTTTTCTCTGGCATCATGCATTACCATCAACATAAAAGCTTGTTTGGTGACTTTTGCAGTCTCATCTCTCTCAGTATTTTAAGGACAGCCTACTGGTGGCCCCAGGTGATGAGAACTCCAGAAACTTGAGCTGGAATCATCTTATCACTCAAGCTATTTTTTATTTTGAGCCATCTCTGGCTATTTTTATATGTATCCTAAATATCTGGATGATCAATGTAGATTTCTTTCCAGTTTGTGTATGTGTATGTGTGCACATCTTACACAGGCAACTTGAGTTAGGACACATGTTTATTTATTGCATATCTTATCAAGAATGTACAGTCTGCATTTGCAAGAGTTTTTACCTGAAAGGGACTTCTTTGTTCATATAATTAGCTTGTACTAATCATAGTAGGTGTGGCCTAAAAGCTTCACATGTACATATGGTATGTATTTTAGCCTTTATATCCTGATAAACAGAAGGTTTAATGCAAGGATCACCTCCCCTGTGAAGCCTTTTCTAATTCTTTTTCTCTTACCTCCCAAAATTGGCCACTTACCCCTTTTGCTTCTATAGTTTTTGCTACATTATATGGCTCTATTTATTTATAGTCTATCTCACTGCAGAAAACTATAAGCTGCTTGAGAGTATGGCCTGTGTCTTACTTGATTTTGTAATTGGTAATGCCTGGCACATAGAAGATTATCTTATGAATACAAAAGTGAATGGACAGTATATTAAATAATATTGTAGAGCAATTAAGGCATGGATTGAAAACTTATGCCTTTAGGGTCCAGGCATTAAGTCCAGGTGTCCAGAGTTAAGCAGACCTAGGGGACTGTGGTCACCTGGCGAACACGTGCCTTATATCGAGGGGGAGAAGCTGCTACTCAGCTGCGTTGGTGGTGTTTTGTGGGAGTGCTGATCCTGTGTTGGCACATCTTCTTTTTAAAATTTGTTCTTTTGATTTATACATGATAGTAGAATCTATTTTGATAAAATTATACAAGCATGGAATGTATCTTATTCTAATTAGGATCCCAATCTTATGGATATATGCAATGGTAAGATTCACTGTGGTGTATTTCATATATGTGCATAGGAAAGTTATTTCAGATTCATTCTACTCTCTCTTTTTTTTTTTTTTTTTTTTTTTTTGTGGTACCAGGGATTGAACTCAGGGGCACTCGACCACTGGGCCACATCACCAGCCTCACCATTGCTGAGGCTGGCTTTGAACTCGCGATCCTCCTGCCTCAGCCTCCCAAAGTGCTGGGATTACAGGCGTGTGCCACCGCGCCCGGCTCTACTGTCTTTCTTATTCTTGTCCCCCTCCCTTACCTTCATTTCCCGTTGTCTAATCTATTGAACTTCTATTCTTCCCCTCCCCACCTTTCTTGGGTTAGCATCCACATATCAGAGGAAACATTCAACCTTTGGTTTTGGGGGATTGGCATATTTCACATAACATGATAGTCTCCAAATCCATCCATTTTCTGGCAAATGTCATAAAGTTGTTCTTTATGGTTGAGTAATACTCCTATGAGATAGATTGATCAATAGATAGAGAAATCACATTTTCTTTATCTATTCATCTGTTGATGGGCATCTAGGTTGATTCCATAGCTTAGCTATTGTGAATTGTGCTGCTATAAACATTGATGTGACTGTATCACTGTATTATGCTGAGTTTAAGTCCTTCGGATGTAAACCAAGGAGTGGGATAATTGAGTCAAATGGTGGTTCTATTCCTAGTTTTGGAGGAATCTCCATACTGCTTTCCAGGGTGATTGCACTAATTAACCATCCCACCAACAATGTATGAATGTACTCCTTTCTCCACATCTTCACTAACATTTCTTGTTACTTGTATTCTTTTCTTGATACTGGGGATTGAACCCAGAAGTGCTTAACCATTGAACCACATCCCAGCCCTTTTTTATATTTTATTTAGAGACAGGGTCTTGCTGAGTTGCTTAGGGCCTCCATGAGTTGCAGAGGCTGGCTTTGAACTCAGGATCCTCTGGCTTCAGACTCCCAAGCCACTAGGATTACAGCTGTGTTCCACCGTGCCCTACACTTGTATTCTTGATAATTGCCATTCTGGTTGGAGTGAGGTGAAATCTCAGTGTAGTTCTAATTTGCATTTCTCTAATTGTGAGAAATGTTGAGCATTTTCCCATATATTTGTTGACCTATTCTTTTTTTTAATGTGAAGAGCTTTATTTTATTTATTTATTTATTTATTTTGGTACTGGGGATTGAACTCAGGGGCACCTGACCACTGGGCCACATCCCCAGCCCTTTTTGTATTTTATTAGAGACAGGGTCTCACTGAGTTGCTAAATGCCTTGCCATTGCTGAGGCTGGCTTTGAACTTGTGATCCTCCTGCCTCAGCCTCCCAAGTGCTGGGATTACAGGAAGAGCTTTATTTTTAATAAGGTCAGAAAAGTAAACTATTATCTCACTCAAGAGCAGACTAAATTGGTTAAAATTTTTTAGTAGACAATATAAAAGTTGATTTTTTTATTTGCTCTTTTTAGATACACATGACAGTAGAGTGTATTTTGAGATATTATACATACATGGAGTGTAACTTATTCTAATGAGGATCCCATTCCATCTGTTTGGTTCCTTTGACCATTTATTGATTGGGTTTTTGTGCTTTTTGGTGTTTTTTTTGTGTTGTTGGGTTTTTTTTTTTTTTTTTTTTTTGGTACTGGGGATTGAACTCAGGGGCTCTCGACCACTGGGCCACATCCCCAGCCCTTTTTTGTATTTTATTAGAGACAGGGTCTGAGTTGCTAAGTGCCTCGTCATTGCTGAAGCTGGCTTTGAACTCGCGATCCTCCTGCCTCAGCCTCCCAAGTGCTGGGATTACAGGCGTGCGCCACCATGCCCGGCTCAAGTTTTTTGAATTTTTTGTATAGCCTATAAATTAACGCCTTATCTCAGGAGAGGGTGGAAAAGATTTTCTCCCCTTCTGTAGACTCTCTCTTCACACTCTTGATTGTTTCCTTTGCTGTGAAGAAGTTTTTTTTTTTTAAATATTTATTTATTTACTTTAGTTGTACACAATGCAATGCATTTATGTTTACATGGTGCTGAGGATCGAACCCGGGCCGCGCATGTGCGAGGCAAGCGCTCTGCCACTGAGCCACAATCCCAGCCCCTGTGAAGAAGTTTTTTAGTTTTAAACCATCCCATTTATTTAATTTTGGTTTTACTTCTTACACTTTAGGAGTCTTGTTAAGGAATTCAGTTCCTGAGCTGACATGTTGGAGTGTTGGGCCTACATTTTCTTCTAGTAGGTGTAGGGTTTCTGGTCCAATACCTTGGTCTTGGATCCACTTTGAGTTGAGTTTTGCACAGGATGAGAGAGAGGGATTAAATTTCATTTTACACATAAGGATTTTCAGTTTTCCCAGCATCATTTCTTGAAGAGGCTATCTCTTCTCCAGTGTATTTATGGTACCTTTGAGATAACTGTATTTATGTGAGTTTGTCCCTGTGTCTTCTGTTCTTTTCCATTGGTCGTCTTGCCTGTTTTGGTACCAATACCATGCTGTTTTTGTTATTGTAGCTCTGTAGAATAATTTAAGGTCTGGGTTTGTGATGCCTCCTTCTCCACTATTCTCACTAAGGATTGCTTTGGCTATTGGCTATTCTGGGCCTCTTATTTTTCCAAATGAATTTCATGACTGCTCTTTATATTTCTATGAATAGGAATTGCATTAAATCTGTGTAGTGCTTTTCGTAGTATGGCCATTTTGACAATATTAATTCTGCCTGCAAGAACATGGGAGATCTTTCCATTGTCTAAGGTTTCTTCAATTTCTTTTCTTAGTGTTCTGTAGTTTTCATTGTAGAGGCCTTTCTTCACCTCTTTTGTTATACTTAGACTGATTCCCAAGTTTGTTTATTTTTGGTTTTGTTTTCATTTTTTTTTTTTTTGAGGCTATTGTGAATGGGATAGTTTCCCTAATTTCTCTTTGAATTGATTCATCATTAGTGCATAGGAACACAATTGATTTATGGGTGTTAATTTTTGTATCCTGTTAATTTGATGAATTCGTTTGAGTTCTAGAAGTTTTCTGGTGGAGTTTTTTGGGTCTTCTAAATATAGGAACAATGTTGTTGGCAAACAGTTTGATCTCTTCTTTTACTGTTTATATCCCTTTAATTTCTTTCTTTTGACCGGTTGCTCTGGCTAGAGTTTCAAGAGTTTATGTTGAATAGAATTGGTGAAAGAGGGCATTCCTGTCTTGTTCCAGTTTTTAGAGGGAATGCTTCCAGTTTTTCTGAGTTTAGAATGATTTTGGTCCTGGGTTTGTTGTATATAGCTTTTACTATCTATCCTGAGGTATGTTTCTTTTTTTTTTTTTTTTTTTTTTTTTGGTACTGGGGATTGAAATCAGGGGCCCTCCTTGACCACTGGGCCACATCCCCAGCCCTTTCTTACATTTTATTAGAGACAGGGTCTCACTGAGTTGCTAAGTGCCTCGCCATTGCTGAGGCTGGCTTTGAACTCGCAATCCTCCTGCCTCAGCCTCCCAAGTACTGGGATCACAGGCGTGCGCCACCGCGCCCGGCTCCTGAGGTATGTTTCTTCTATCCCTGTTTTTTCTAGTGTTTTAAACATGAATGGGTGCTGTATTTTGTCAAATGCTTCTCTATGTGTTGGCACATCTTTTAAGAGAAGCCAGACACCTAGGATTTTATATGAAATCTCCCAATTGTTAAAGCTTTTCATTGAGATATAACTTACGTATAGAAACATGTATACATTATAGGTGTACAACTCAATCCATTTTTACAAACTGAATTAATTTTTTATATGGGCCAAATGGACTGGGTTAACTTGTAAGCTAAGGTTATTTGGAGAACTGTATGATTTAGTTAAGAATTAACTTGGGCTGGGGTTGTGGCTCAATGGTAGAATGCTTTCCTAGCATGTATGAGGCACTGGGTTCGAATCTCAGCATCACATAAAAATAATAAAAGAAAGGTATTCTATCCATCTATAACTAAAAATATTTTAAAAAGAATTAAGTTATAGGTAAGAGCCTTTAAGGAGATACATCAGCAAAATGCAGTGTATAGACAATTGTTTGGATTGTGATTCAAAGATAACAAGTGTAAAAGAAAGAACATTTGTGAAATAATTTGGTAAATTTGAATCTTGACTGGCTACACAATGTTAAAAGACTTTTTAAAAATTTATTTGCTTTAGTTGTACATAATGCAATGCATTTATGTTTACATGGTGCTGAGGATTGAACCCGTGTCACGCACGTGCTATGCAAACGCTCTACCGCTGAGCCACAACCCCAGCCCCAAGACTTTTAAATTATTTTAGACCTAATATAGTTCGATTTTTGTCAGGGGGGTGGTACTGGGGATTGAATCCAGGGACTGGCACATACTAGTCAAGTGCTCTCCCACTGAACTCCAGCCCTTTTTTTAATTTTTATTTTGAGACAGGGTCTCACTGAGTTGCCCAGGCTGGCCTCAATTTTCAATCCTCCTTTCTAAGCCTTCAGGTTTTGGGATTATAGGCATGTGCCACCTGGCCTGGCTTCAGTTGGGTTTTTAAGATAGGATAGGTTCTATTGTCTTTTCAGTAGACTTTATGTTTAGAGCAGTTTTAGGTTTAGCAAAATCAGGTGGAAGTTACCAGAGTTCCAGTACATTCCTGCCCCCACATACACACAGCCTCCCCCGCTGCCACCATCTCACACTAGATCTAGTGAATTGGTGAGCCTATGTTGATACATTGTAGTCATCCAAAGTTCACAGTTTACAGAAGGATTCATTCTTGATGTTGTATATTCTATGATTTTTGGCAATTGAATTATGACCTGTATCCGTTGTTATAATGTGGTATACATAATTATTTTTAAGGTATGCTTAGTGACACATACTGAATGATTAATGTATGTAATGATATGAAGCTGAAATTTGCTTTAAAATAACTTGGGAGGAGTATGGAAAGTTCAATTATAAATAAAAGAAGATTGGCCATGTGTTGATAATTGTTGAAGCTGGTTAATAGGTACATGGAGGTCATTATATTAGTCTTTTTTTTTTTTTGTAACAGGTATTGAACCCAGGGGCACTTAACCACTGAGTCACATCCCCAGCCCTTTTTATTTTTTATTTTGATAGATTCTCGCTGAGTTGTTGAGGCTGGCTTTGAAATTGTGATCCTCCTGCCTAAGCCTCCTGAGTGGCTGGGATTACAGGCGTGTGCCACCACCCCTGGCTATATTAGTCTATTTTTGTATGTGTTTGAAATTCTTCGTTTCTAAAAGTAGAGCAAAAGTCCAAGTTAAAGATGAAGATGATTTTTTCTGAGTCTAGGATAATGGGACATAGTGCTGGTAACAGAATGTAGAACTCTGAAGCTAAAATTTGCGAAGTTAATGACATTTTCTTATTTTATTTATAGGGCCTGAGAGTCAGTATACTAAGACTGCTCAGGAGATTGTGAATGTCTGTTACCAGACTTTGACTGAGGTAAGGTGATAAGAAGGAGTTCCCTTATGATCGACCTCCCTGAAGTCTTTTTGTTTCCTTGAAAGAGGAGCCTTCCCTAACCATCCTGTTTTAAAATGCAGCATCCCACCCTCTGCTCTCATTCCACATCCCCTATGTCCTTTCCTACTTTATTTTTCATTTATGTTCTGCCAATAGAATAAAAGTTCCATGAAGACTGGGGTTTTTGTATGCTTTGGTTACTTTTTTATTCCCAGTGCCTAAAACATATTGAACAAATTCATTAATTGTTTTTATTTCTCAGTATGATGAGCATTTGACTCAACTTGAGAAGGATATTTGTACAGCTAAAGAAGCAGCTTTGGAGGAAGCAGAATTAGAAAGCCTAGACCCAATGACCCCAGGGCCCTACACCCCTCAGGTGAGTCTGAGGACTAGTAACTTTCCCTTATAATTTTCATATTGGTTTGGGATATTGGGAGCATGTTAACAGATCTATTACTGAGATACCATTCTTCTCTGTCCTTCCTCTTCATATGCCTTTCGTGTGCTTTCTTGTCTTCTCAAAGGCTAAGGTGAGTGAGGGCCATGGGTCTTGGTGGCCTTGTTAAATCCAGAAGACGAAGCTGTGGGATGAATGATGAGTGGGTGGAGTCTTAGTTGTTTAGACAGCATTTGGGAATACAAGATCCTCTCTGAGTCACTGTAGTTCTTCTGTCCACAAGTTTTGGGGTCCTAGGACATCCCCTAGAATGCAGGCTGCTCGGTTATAGATACAGGCCATATTATTTCTGTGCCTTATAGATGTCTAATTACCCACTCCTTGTAGCTGAGATGTCATCCATTTTCCTGGATTGGCTCCCTCTCCTGGTAAATAAAGACAGGTGATATTTATAATGTCTTAAATTTACATGTCAAAAAAACTAGAGAGTAAGGTGAATTAGACTTTTATGTCTTTCTGGTCTGACTAAACCCTTGAATATGCCTAATAACATACTTAAGAGGGTTGTCATATGTCAAGAATAGAAAACGATGTAACTGGTGCTTGGTTTCTGTATTGGAGACTCTGGTAGGATGGGAAACATGAGGTTTGACATAAAACAGTTCTGGACTTGAGTCAGCTCTACTACTGTCTAGCTTTGTGATCTTGGGAAGCTATCTTTCTAACTCAGTTTCCTTTTCTCTAAAATCTACTTTTCAGGATCATTGTAAAAATCAAATGAGTTACTTTGCCTCACACATAGTGGACATTGAGTTAATATTTGTTTCCTTCTCTGTATGAAAGTTTGTAAAGGTCTCCAGAGGCTATTTCACATTTAACCAAATATTTTAATGCAGAATTCTCCTACTCCCACAGGAAATTTTTTCATTCTTCTCAAGTTTCACCCTGAACTTATAATGTATCTATGTCATCTCTGTTGGATTATTGCTGTCTCTTATGTCTCATTCGTGCACTCTTTTTTAAAATATTTATTTATTTGCTTTAGTTGTACACAATGGGTTTTTTATTCGTACGTGGTGCTGAGGATCAAACCCGGGCCACACACGTGCTAGGCAAGCGCTGTACCGCTGAGCCACAACCCCAGCCCCTTCGTGCACTCTTCCTATCTTTTTTACTCTCTCTTTCATCCCAAAACCTAGGTTACTGAGGGTCCAGGTATAAAGAACCCTCAGATACTTCTTCAAGGTCCAGGACAAGGAAAGGCTCTTGGAGTGTGTGGGCAGATTGGGTCAAGGGGGCTTGGGTGAGTGATGTGGCCCAGGAAGGCCCTATTTGCTAATAGGCCCACACCTTCCACAAGGTATTTTCTGGTAAGTTAAAGCCTGGGTATTAGCCACTGTTCTACAGAGGAGACCAGCCACTGAGCAGCACATTGTTTGCTCAGATATAGGATCGTCTAAGCCTAGGCCTTTAGTGAGTCAAAGCCTCAAGCCCAAAAGTCATCTTTCTTTCTTCCCTACCCCCTCCCATACTACCTCATGGCTGAGGAAAACCTGTCAACTATTCAACTTCTAAATGTTTGTAGTCAATAATATATTTTCACTCCAATCTTTCCACCTAGTTTGCATTAGATCATACATTCAGCTTTATACTTTAAAACTATATTTGCTTTGCATTTTCCTACACAGTCCTTCCTACTTTCCCCAATAGGCTTTAAGGTTTTGCAGAAATTTCATTCCCTCATTTTCCCTTCTTCTGTTCCATCACGATCTATCTGCTTTGTAAGGCTTTAAACTCTTGCTTCTTTTTCTCCAAAACCCTCTTCTTAATCAGTCTTGCTTGCTTTCTTTTAAAGACACAAGTGACACATATGTGGGTTTTCTGTTAATAAAAGTAATATATTTGCTGGGAAAATTGGAAAATACAAGAAATAAGTTCCTGGATATAACTTCCACCACTCGGAAAGAACATCCATCAATTAATATGTTGGTGTGTGGTTTTTTGCATATCTGTGATGTGCATGTGTGTTCATAGACACATTTTTAAAATTAGATGGATCAATGTAGCCTTGTGTCTTATTTTTTTTCACTTTATGTTATGAACATTTTATCTAGTCCTTGCTGTCATTGAATAGTCCATTTGCTAAACCCTGTTCTTTTCAGGGGAGAAAAGAGGGAAAGGATCTATAATTTACTGAGTACCACCATTGTATACCTATATCTCTTAATTCTTACAACAACTGTGTGAGGTAGACATTATCATCCATTTTTTACAGTTGAGGAGACCAAGTGTTAGAGAGAATAAGTCATTTGATAAAGTTATTTAGCTAGCAAGTGGTGGAGCCAGAACTCAAACTCAGGGCAGTTTGCTTCAAAGCTCATGGTTTTTCACCACACTGTTTTGTTTTGTGGCTTACTATGACAAGCTCATAAACTGTCGTACCATTCCATGTTCTTATTAGAATTGAAATTCATTATTCTATTTCCTCTTAGATGTCTCTAAATCAAACAATCAAAATAGCACAGGTATGAAGCCCTGGGCCTAAAAACAATACAAGATTTAGAAAAAAAGTAGGTTATTGACCAGAGAAGCTATTAGAACATGAAATTGTCCTTAGCTTTGATGCATTTCTGCTTTAGGCTTCTGATTATATACACCTGATGCCTATCTGCTAGAATAGGCAACATTTGTAAGATTACAAAAAAAAATTGTTCATAAAGTTGTGCCAAACTATGTTTTCTCTTTTACTGGATTTCTCTGCATGACCTTTTTCTGCAGTGAATGCTCTAAAAGGAAATTCTCTTATTTCCTTTCCCTTCCCTTGGCAGAAGCTAAATTAAATGTTTTGTGCCACAGCCTCCTGATTTGTATGACACCAACACATCCCTCAGTATTTCTCGAGATGCCTCTGTATTTCAAGATGAGAGCAATATGTCTGTCCTGGATATTCCCACTGCTACTCCAGAAAAGCAGATAACACAGGTAGAGTGTTTTTGTTTTTTCTCTTTGTGTGGTTGGTAGTATGCCTGGGGGGTGAAGGGTAGAGGAATGGTGGAGGTGATATAACATACCTCATGAATGACTGGGTCTTTTGGCCTTGTGAATGAAGGCTTAGAAATGTGATTGGGGGACAGATGGTAGGGAACAGGTTATATGACTGGCATTGTCTTCTGTCTGTTCCCATGGGCAGAGTCAAAGCACAGCAGAATTTCAGGGAATGTCCAAGTGTATAAAAGTTTATGAGGCATCAGAGCAACCTAACAGGTGATGGAAAGACCAACCGCATTCAGAGTTCAAAATAATTGGCCTGCTACTTTATGTATGTTATAATCTGAATTAAGACTATTTATAAAATTAAATTTTAAACTGGCCGTTTCAAGAAGATACTGCTGGTGTGAAGCCAGAAATCCAACAGCTATTCTCATTCAGGGTTCTACTGGAGAGTATAAATTCCATTAGGGTTTTTCCAGTCCAAAGAGTCTTAACACAAGCTATAACAAAACTCTGGGTTAGAAAGGAGACATCTCCTTGTGATGATACAATAAAGAGTAGACCAAGGACTTTCCTGTCCTTTGGTTTTCTTACCCTGGCTGTGATTTCCAAAGAATGATTGGGGAAAATGCACATGCCTTGAGCTGTGTAAACAGCCCCCACTAGCAGTGGGTTTGGCTGAGATATCAGGGAGGAGCATCTGTCCTGGGTGAAGAGCCCTGGGTTAACTCCCCCAACATGCACGTCCCTCAATGATGTGCTATTTGTGTTCCTTACTCAGATGCGCCAGGGCCGAGGTAGGCTGGGCGAGGAAGACTCTGATGTAGATATTGATGGGTATGATGATGAGGAGGAGGATGGGAAACCTAAGACTCCAGCCCCAGTGAGTATACTTACAGAAAGCTTATGGTTACATTATACCCTTATATGATAGGAGCCCCAACAGTACAGGGCAGGCCAAATCCCAAGGTGATAATAAAGAGTATCTCCATAGTGAGCCCCAATCTAACTTTAATCCTTGGACCAGCTAAACAAATATATCCACCAAAATTTTTTTAACTTCTTGTGAGGCAGCAAGAGGGGGTGGTATGGGACTGGAGGTGGCTTTTGGTCTCTTACTTGGTCAGTTGATGGGACATTGACCCTCCTTGGTCTCATTCAGGAAGGTGAAGATGGAGATGGTGATCTTGCAGATGAAGAGGAAGGAACTGTGCAACAGCATCAAGCCAGTGTCCTGTATGAGGACTTGCTTATGTCTGAAGGAGAAGATGATGAGGAAGATGCTGGGAGTGATGAAGAAGGAGACAATCCTTTCTCTGGTAAGTCTTGCTCCTTTGCATTTGCTCCTGTAAGTTCTTGGCCACATTTGTTATTATTCAGAAGCTGCCTTTTTTTATTGAGGCCCCATTAACAGACATGAGAGATACTAAGCACTCAGTCACAGGATGATCATGTCCATTAACCTTAAAGGAACTGAGAAACACAACATAGCAGATACAGTAGACAGAAGTGGAAAAGGAAATGCCTAAGTGGCAACTTGGATTTGGATATTTGCTAAAGATGAGAATGAAATGTTATATGTGGCAACAGGGAAGGAAAATTAAGAAAAAAGATACTGTTTGGGGATGTATTCTGGATTAATGTCTGTAGTAGGGGGAAATTAATGGAGGAGATGATAGGAAACAGGTTGGACTGAAATGAAGAAAGGAAGTTGTTATTTAGATTCAGATTCTAAACTAGATCTTTCCACTGTTGACCCTAGGCATTTTACAAGAGAGGCATCTGAGGTAAGGAATACAAACAAGATGCCTATGTAGATGTAGAAGAACTGATTTTGGAAGCCCAAGCAAAAGATGTTAATTCTGCCAAGTTTATCTTTTTCTTTTCTTTTTTTTTTTTTTTTGTATCTGTAATTGAGCCCAGGGGTGCTTTACCACTGAGCCACATCCCTACCCCTTTTTATTTTTTGAGGCATGGTCTCACTAATTTGATTAGAACCTTGCTAAATTACTGAGGCTGGCTTTGAACTTGGAATCCTTTAGTCTCCTGAGATGCTGGAATTATAAGAATGTGCCACCACACCCAGCCAAGTTTATCTTTTTTTTTATTTGTTCTAATTCTTTTTTTTTTTTTTTTTTTTTTTTTGGTACCAGGGATTGAACTCAGGGGCACTCGACCACTGGGCCACATCCCCAGCCCTTTTTTGTATTTTATTAGAGACAGGGTCTCACTGAGTTGCTAAGTGCCTCACCATTGCTGAGGCTGGCTTTGAACTCGCGATTCTCCTGCCTCAGCCTCCCAAAGTGCTGGGATTACAGGCGTGCGCCACCGCGCCCGGCTTTGTTCTAATTCTTTATACATGAAAGTAGAATGTATTTTGACACATTGTACACAAATGGAGTATAACTTCTTCCTCTGGCTGTACATGATGCAGAGTCACACCAGTAGTGTAATCATACAAGTATACAGGGTAATAATATATGTCTTGTTCCACCATCCTTCCCACTCCCACACCTCCTCCCAAGTTTTTTTTTTTTTTATATTAGTTGTAGAGGGACACACAATATTTTTGTTTATTAATTTATTTTTTATGTGGTGCTGAGGATCGAACCAGTTCCTCACACATGCTAGGCAAGTGCTATGCCACTGAGCTACAGCCCCAGCCCCCAAGTTTATCTTTTAATAAGCCAGAATCTCTCTCTTTTTTACAGCTATTCAGTTGAGTGAAAGTGGAAGTGACTCAGATGTGGCATCTGGTGGTATACGACCCAAACAGCCCCGTCTGCTTCAGGAGAACACAAGGATGGGCATGGAAAATGAAGAAAGCATGATGTCCTATGAGGGAGACGGTGGGGAGGCTTCCCATGGTTTGGAGGATAGCAATATCAGGTAATGGGCAGCAACATGCTACAGGGCTGTGGCATCAGTGCCTAGCTATGATGTCAAAGGGTCTAGTATCAGATTGCTTTCATCCAGCAAACATTTCCTGTGCACTTACTAAGGCCAGGCACTGTGGTAGGCCCTGGGGATACCCAGAGGAGCAAATATATCCTGCTATTGAGGAGCTCTTCTAGTAGAAGAGACTTGACACAAACAAATCATTACAAATACAATGTGATAAGTGCTAAAGCATAAGTAGGTACAAAGTGTCAAGGCACCATTGAGGAGGGAGCATCACATTCTTGTTGGTGTAAGCAGGGAGAGTTTCACAGACAAGAGAACATTTGAACTGGGCCTTACAGGATGAATAAGTGTCTACTAAGTAGATATTGTGGCAGTAGGTGGGTAGATCTTTACAGACAAAACAATATATTCAAAGGCACAAAAAAATAAAACATAAAATGTATTCCAAAGCAAAGGGAGGTTGTTGGGGAGTAGTTCCAGAAGTAGCAAGAGGTTAGTAGAGGATCTTAAGCATGCTAAAACATTTGGGTTTGATTCTGTGGGTATTAGGAATCATCACTTTAAGGAAAAGGAATTAACATAAGGTTTACATGTTAAATAACTCTTAGGGCAATGTGGGACAGATGATGAGGGTATCAACAGGGTTTTATTAGGAGAAAGGGAAAAATGAAGGGGCATATTTATTTAAGAGTTAGTTAAAAGGTAGATAATTGGATGTAGGAGGTAAGAAGGTCAGGTAAATAATGAATGGGAGTGTTACCAAGATAGCAAATAAGAAGAATGGGTATTAGGTGAGGTAAGGAAGGAGGGAAAAATGAATTTGGCTTTGGGCATGTTGGATTTAATGTACATATGATATATCTAGCCAGCAAGCGGTTAGGAATTATATTTATTTTGGCAAATATTTATCATAAATACAAACCAACTAAGATGTAGTTCCTTCCTTTAACAAGTTTAGTCTACAGGAAATCATAGTGTAACATAAAAAGTGCTGTGGCAGGCAATTATGGTTTTTTTCTGGGATTTGGGGAAGGGTGGGGAAGGGAGCTGGTTAAAGAAGGTAATTGAGGGCAATATGAATCCTAACTAGCTACATAAAGAAGAAAGCAGAGGATATTCCAGAGACCAGGAAATTTGTAAGGACCCAGAGGCATGAAATACTTTTTGAGAATACAAATAGCTAAGTGTGGCTGGAGCTTTTGATTGATCCATGTAAGATATGTAATAGAAATAGATCCATGTAATAGAAATGATTTAACAGGCTAGTGATGTAGCTCAGTGCGTTAGAGTGCTTGCTTAGCATACATGAGACACTGGGTTTGCTCTCCAGCAATGCTAAATAAATAAATGGTTTTTTTTAATGATTTAAAGAGATAAATAAGGACCAAATTTTGCAGGACCTAAAAGTTTTGGTTAGGCATTGAATACGAATAGTATGATCTGATTTACAGTTTAGAATGGGCAAAAGACATGAATTAAGTCACAAAAGAAATGCCAATAAGTATGTGTAAAAATGACTTACTAATAATCAAAGAAATACAATAAAACAATTGAATTGCAGTTTTTTAATCTATTGGACTGGTGAAGATTAAAATGGATGATAATGCCCAATATGGGAAAGAGTGTAAGCAAAAAGACATTCTCAAACTACTGGTGGTAATGTAAACCGATAAAATACAGTGAATGGGAGAGAGGTATAACAATTTATCACTATAAATAATTTTTCTAATGTGCATTCCTTTTGGCCCCAAAATTCTATATATAGGAAATTATTCTGTTGGAGTAATAAAACACTTTCTTTAAGATGTTTGTATAAGGATGTTTATCACAGCATTGTTTCTAATAGTGGCAAAATTGGAGACAGTTTAAATGTCCTAGTAAGAGACTCTTAAATCATGTTACAGCCCTATACAGCAGAATACCATGCAGCTATTAAAATTATGCTGTGGACATATGTTTATTGACACAGAAAGATGTTCATTATAATCATTAGTGAAAAAAGCAAATTCCTGAACAACATGTAGAGTATCTCACTTGTAAATTTTAAACAAAGGTTTAAGCATCTAAAGTGCATAGAAAAAAGTTGGAAGGTCATATACCAAAAGATTATTTCTGGATGGTGGAGTTATTGATGATTTTTTTCTTTTTTTTCTGGTGAATGTTCTAAATATTTTTTAAACAATGAACGTGCATTACTTGTATGATTTTTTTAAAAAAGTAAAATTCAGAATAAACAAACAAACAAAAAATAAAGAGCACTCTGGCAGGAGCATGAAGATTTAATTGGAGGAGAGCAAGACTAGAGGAATGAAGACTTATTTCAGTCGTACAGGCCAGAGATAACAAAGGACTGAGCCAAGGCAAGCAGTGTAGGGATGTGAAAGAGGGATAGAGACCAGATATATGAAAGAGAGAATCTTTAAGATTATTGATTACATTTGGATACATAGGTGAGCCAAACTATATGTGGTAGATGGAATCTTGAGGTTGTCAGAGCATTTGTGGTTATGTTAGTTGGCAGTGTGTGTTGTTCAGGTGTAGGGGAGGTTTGTTCTTGTGTATATGAAGTTGGCAAGTTGATGTTTTTGAACAGGATCATTTTTCTCTCAGGGGCATGTAGAACAGTACAGAACCAGTCATTTGAGTGTCCAAGGGAGATGAGATGGGCTGATCCCTTGGTGGCACTGAGAATGGGAATGGTCAGCTAGAGGACAATGCCCGAGCTTGAGAGATGACATGTTTCTCTTCTCAGTTATGGGAGCTATGAGGAGCCTGATCCCAAGTCGAACACCCAAGACACAAGCTTCAGCAGCATCGGTGGGTATGAGGTATCAGAGGAGGAAGAAGATGAGGAGGAAGAGCAGCGCTCTGGGCCGAGTGTACTAAGCCAGGTCCACCTGTCAGAGGACGAGGAGGACAGTGAGGATTTCCACTCCATTGCTGGGGACAGTGACTTGGACTCTGATGAATGAGGCTTCCTTTGGGCCTCTTTGGTCAGCTTTCCCTGTTCTTCCAGCCTAGGTGGTTCACCTTTGCCCAATTTGTTCATATTTGTACAGTGTCTGATCCTGAAATCACCAGATTAACTAACACCTTAGCCTTTAATAATAGGTAAATGATACTAAATCACCTCTCCTGATCTTCTTGGGGCAATGTCACTCTTTGATTTGAAACAAGCAATCTGATTCCTCCCCTACCACTAACAAAAAGAGAGAGTACCCTCATTTAACTCCATTTATTGCTTTTGGTATACTTTTTCCCTGGAAGGAGGAGAAATTATGAAAGGATTAATAACTTTATGTCCTCTTGGTATATTAGGAATTTTCCAAGCATGGTATTATTTCAATTTTCTAATTTGCAGGCTGGAATAGATGAGAACACTCCTGCTAGAACAGAGAATTGGGTTTTGGTGGGCTCTGTACCACACTTTAAAAACAAACTTGTTGGACAAACTGTCCATTAACTTATTTATTTGATTATGCAGTGCCTTGTTCCTAAAGGATTTGAGGCAAATAACTTAAGTCCTCTGAAACAGCCTGTATGTCAGAAATGATATGTTGCCATGTAAGTGTGTTCTGTTCCTCCTCCCCACCCCCACAGGAGCAATGGTAGGTAAATGGTAAGTTCCTTAGGGCAAAGACCGTGTCTTCTGTTTCTTTTCATGCTTAGGATATGGTTCTGTGCAAAGTAGCTGCTCAGTAAATGTTCCTAGAATCACTGAATCCTCAACAGATGTGTTACTGAGTATCTGCTCTATGATAAGCACTCTATCAGATCCTTGGGATGCAAAGATAAATAAGGCACATTCCTTTTACTAAAAAGGATAAAGCTGGGGGAGGGGGAGGGGAATTCATAACATGTTAATAAATCATTATAGTACTGTGAGATAAGTGCAATTATGAAGCTAGCTAAAAAGTATAGGGAAAAATAGAGGAGTGATCATGTTTGAAAAGTCAGGGAAGTCTTCCTGGAGGTAATTTTTAAGCTGATTATTGAAGAATAATGTAGGAGCTTGCCAGATGGAAAAGTCCAGGCAGAGTGTAACATGAAGTGAAAAGGCCAAAATCTAGAAATGGCAGAGTGTGTTCCTAGTTTGTTTGTTTGTTTGTTTGTACCTGCCTTGTTTCAGAAAGGATTTAGGTGATTTATGTTCCAGTCTTTTCAGTGCTGGAATGACTAGAGATGAGACTGAAAGATGAGCAGGAAGCATATCAAGAGCTTTGAATTTGATACTAATTAATGAATTTTATATTATGGAAACTGAAAGCTAGAGGAGTGATATAATCAGATTTGTGTTTTAGAAATTTTCTGTATATCAAATGAAGAAATTGAAGAATCATATGTAACAGACATGTATGATCCCACTTTTGTAAAAGGCAAAACCATGTGTGTATATTTATATGTGTTTATATGTACTTGTATATGCAAAGGAACAGGTCTGAAAGGATATATGCTAAATTGTTCATGATGATAACCTCTGGGGAATGGGAATGGAGGGGAGAGGGTTTATGTGGTTGTATGTATACCTGGTGGGTATTGTGTTTTCATTTCTGTATTGTTTGAATTTTTTTACAATTATGTATTATTTTTGTAATAAAAAAATTAAAAATTCCAGCAATAGTGTGGAGAATGGTTTGGATGGGAGCAAATCTAGTTCAAGTAAGGGGGAATGGCATTGGGGTCGGGAGGAGGGAGATGGGTTTGAGACTTCTTTTGACTTATTGGCTTTGGGGGATGAAGAAGGAAGAATGGAAGGTGACATCTAGAATTTTAGTTTGGGGGCTGGGTTGTGGCTCAGTGGTAGAGAGCTTGCCTAGCATGTGTGAGGCACTGGGTTCGATCCCCGGCACCACATTAAAAAAAATAAACAAGTAAAATAAAGGTAGTGTGTCTATAAAAAAAAAATTTAGTTTGGGAAATTGGATGGGTACATGATATTCATTTAGCATTCATCGAACCATCTGTTTTTATCAAGTAGTTCAACACATGCTAATACAGAAGTAAGATATAGCCAGGAACTTAAGGTCTAGAATGTGATAGATATGTAAATAAATAATAAAATGATCACTGCAGTAAATGGTTATTTACAAGGTTTCCTGGTAAGAAGAATGAGTTCTGAACCCTGCTTGTGCAATAAGGAGACCCTTAAATGATAGATCATGAAGTATAGGGAGTTTATCAGACAGTTTCAGAGGTTGGGATGTGAGGCAATCTAGACAGAGGATACAATGTATAGGAGTACAAAATATATCCATGGAACTACAGGTAGTTCTGGATGGCTGGAACATAGTGAACATGTGTAATATAATGATTCCAGCCAGGCACGATGGCACATGCCTGTAATCCCAGCTGCTTGGGAGGCTGAGACAGAAGGATCATGAGTTCAAAGCCAGCCTCAGCAATGGCAAGGTGCTTAGCAACTCAGTGAGACCCTGTCTCTAAATAAAATATAAAATAGGGCTGGGGATGGCTCAGTAGTCAAGTACCCCTGAGTTAAATCCCTGGTACACCCCCCCCAAATAACATACATACACACACACACACACACACACACATACATATATATATGATGATGATGATTCCAAGCCCTTGGAATCAAATGCTTATTTTAGAGCAATCACTCTGGCAGCGATATGAATGTGGATAGAGTTGAGAGGAGTGATGACAGATGAGAGGTGATGGAGACCTAACTGTAAATGAGGCAATGACAGTAGGGATGGAATGAGAAGTATGTCTTAGAGATAGATAATGGAAACTAAGAGACAATGGAACCTAGGGTTCTGATTTTAGGTTACAGGGTAAATGGTGATACCATTCCTTGTAAAAGTTGAGGGCCTTTGGAAGGTAGGGGAAATTGCTATTTGATTGGAAGTATGCGAATTTGAAGTATGGCCAGCTAGAAAACTTAGGATTTGTGCAACCTTTGGAGTAGGTGAGATCACTCAGGAAGCATGGAGGACCAAATCTTGGTGAAGACCAATATTTAATGTCATGTCAGATATAGAAAAAATTGAAAAGTGGTATTTCTCAAATTGAGGAAGGAGTTTTAAGAAAGAAAAAAAGACAACAACATATATGCCAGAGATGTAAGTGAAATCAGGCCTGAGAGAGAATCTTTGAATTTGGCAATGAGAAGGTTTCTGGTGACCTGAGCTAGCAAAAGCAGTTGAGCAGAGTAGTGAGATTGAAATGCAGCCAGAGGCAGGGTGAGGAACAGATAGATGGGAGGTGAGAAAGCAATAATGATAGAGATTATAGACTACTCTTTCAAGAAGCTAAGCTTTTGATGAATAAAAGAGGTAGTCTTAAAAAAAAGAGGTAGTTTTAAGATGGAAGACAAATAAACCTATGCTTACATAGGCTGATGGGAGGAAAGCAATGTAGGAGGGATTGGAAGAAGCAAGAGAATAATTGTTGGAAGGACTTGTGAAAACAGAGATGTTATCCAACATAGGTGGAGAAATTTACCTTATGAAAGAGATCTCTTTCCCTGAGACAGAGAAAAGAATGGATGCTGTTGTATATCAATGTGTAGATAAGGGAGACAGGAGGTTGGAAGAGTTAACACTTCATATCCTCAGTTTCCTCTGTGAAATAGGTAAGGTTATCTTTGTGACAAAAGTGAAACTTGGATAGGGTCTTGAATTACTGAGGGGGGATAGTAAAAGCTGGAAACAAGCTGAACATCTATCAGCAGCAGAGGGGATTGCAGGATAGTTTGTCAATTCAGTGAAAAAATATGCAGCTGTTAATAAGGAAAGTATATGTGCTGACATGGAAAGATATTCTTTTTAAAAATATTTATTTATTTACTTTAGATGTACACAATGCAGTGCATTTATGTTTATGTGGTGCTGAGGATCGAACCCGGGCCGCGCACGTGCAAGGCGAGCGCTCTGCCGCTGAGCCACAACCCCAGCCCCGGAAAGATATTCTTGAAAAAATAAATTATAGAATAGGTGGGGTTTGATTTTATTTAGGGGACAAAAGTCTATTTGCATATTTACAGACTACACAAAAAGTTGGGCAAGATGCACTTCAGACTTGATGCTTCTAGGAGTGAGGTAGAATGGGTGGCTTACTTTACTCTAAACCTTTCTGTTGAAGCAATTTTTTGATGGTCCCTGAGGAAAATGGGAGCTGGAGCTGACTAGAGAGCCATCAAAGGATTACTGGGTGTTTAATGCACAAGTGAAGTACTGTTAATTTTAAAGGGTACCAATTTGTTGTGTGATTTTTTTTTTTTCTCCAGGGGTGCTTAGCAACAAAGCTATCAGGTTATAGAAGCAGAAAAGGTAAAACAATCTTGAGTTGAAGACCTGGTTATGAGATAGACTGGTGGATTTCATTTCCATTACCCTTTTTTTATTATTTTGTACCCATCTAATGTTGGACAAGTAATTGTGAGAATATGAGAAATAATAAAATATACACAGTGTACTTTGAAGGTACAGAAAAGGACATCTAATACTAACCCTGGAGCTAAGAGAGATCTTCCCAGAGATAACTAGTAAAGAGTTAGCTGGACAAAGAAGGCATTGGGGCTGGAAATGGATAACATTCCATGCAGAGAAAATAGGATGTGCAAAGAGCATGTGACTATAAATAGGGATGGCTTGAGTATGGTGAACATGGAAGAAACTGGTAAGAACCAAAACTAAAATTAGGATGAAGATCCTGTAAAGCTCTAGATATTGTTCTAAGGAATTTAGACTTGATCCTAAAAGAAGTGTGGACCTTTTCATGGACTTGGATTATTTTAGCAGCAATTCAGAATGTGAATTTTATGAGAATAGGACTGGGAATGATTGTGACAGGCAAGGCATGAGTTGGTTTTAAGGCAAGAACAGTGGGTAGACAATCAGAGAATTTAGGAGGTAGAATCTATAAAACTTGGTAACTGATTCGATGTGGAATGGGATGTTTCTGTCAGTCAGTTAATAAATATTCATTAAATTTAGTGCCAAGCATAGTTCCAGATGCTCTAAATGCAGCAGTGACTTTGTAAAACATAGTACCCTCTCTCAAATAATTTAGAATTTAGCACGGGAGGTAGAAAAAAATAAGAATGAGAGAAGTACTATGAAAATAAAAGTGATGTGAAAGGGTGTGGGATGAGGGTTCTAAGTTAATGGTCAGAGAAGGCCTTGCTGGGTACCCGCCATTGTCATAAAAATATGTATTTATTGATTTGGTAAAATTAAAATACTTTTTTAAAATATGAAATCATAAGCAATGAAAGAACCATAAAAGATACTTTAAAAACCTGACTTAAGAAGTGTGGGGAAGCCGGGCACGGTGGCGCACGCCTGTAATCCCAGCACTTTGGGAGGCTGAGTCAGGAGGATCGCGAGTTCAAAGCCAGCCTCAGCAATGGCGAGGCACTTAGCAACTCAGTGAGACCCTGTCTCTAATAAAATACAAAAAAAAAAAGGGCTGGGGATGTGGCCCAGTGGTCTAGTGCCGCTGAGTTCAATCCCCGGTACCAAAAAAAAAAAAAAAGAAGTGTGGGGAAACTGGGTTACACTGTTGAGGAAAACCAGAGGACAAGAATTTCAAAGGACAGAAAGGTCCACTGTGTCTAGAACTTAAAGAAAGGTCAATCATGTAAGGCCTGACATTTGTTGTTTGGATTTGACAATTGGTGAACCTGGTGAAAGCAGTTTCTTTAGAATGGTGGGTGCAGAAACCAGATGGCAGGTGGGTTGGAGAATTGAATGTGAGGAAGTAGAAACAGTTTCTGGGATAAAATAATAGCTATCATTCATCATGCCAGCCTCTCTACAGGGAGCCCTACTTAACTGACCTCATCTAACCCAAAACAATCTATGAGATAGGTATTATTATTTCCATTTTACAAATGGGGAAATTGTTCAGGGTCACACCAGGAGAGGTATTAACCTTAGACTGGAGAAGGACTATCATTAAATTAAAGCCAGAAAGATGAGTTATTGGAGGGCTGGGGATACAGCTCAGTAATAGAGTACTTGCCTGGAAATGTGATGTCAGGTTGATATTTGCAAATCAATGTGAAAATAACCAAGTTTTTTTTTTTTTCTGTTGGTAGTGAAAGCTTTTTGTCCCCCCAGTTCCATGGCTTTAGGACTTTACAGTATTTGCTAAATAAAAGTCTGGTGCAGTAGCACACATCTATAGTCCCCACTACTCAGGAGAATGAAACAGGAGGATCACTTGAGCCCGGGAGTTCAAGACCAGCCTAATCAAAATAGAAAGGCCCCATCTGAAACAAACAACATTAAAAAAATTTGTTAAATATAATTAATTTTTCCCTCCCCTACCAAGTAAAATAACTGGTGCTTATTAAAAAACACTGATTCCTATCTAGGAGAGAACAGTAGTTGTCTGTATATTTTACAGAAGTCCAAGTGATTCTCCCCACTACCATTTATTGGTTTTTGTGTGTGTGTGTGTGTTGTTGGTAGTGGTTGTTTTTTTTTTTTTTTTTTAAACAGCACTTGGGTTTGAACTCAGGGCATTGCTCATACTGGGCAAGCAGTACACCACTGAGCTACATCCCCAACCCTCCTAGTAATTTTAATTTGAGAAGTTTGGGAAACTGATTTAGCAACCTTCCCAGATTAATATTATCCTTTGTATCAGCTGTTTATAAACTAGCACACATCAGAATGGGGTAGGGATTACTTAATGTAAATCTCAATTCCTGGGCTTGAAATATGCATTTATAATATATGCCACTTGTAATTCTGATGGGAGATAGTCCACAAAATAATAACCGCAACATTTTAAATAATAAATCTTTGGTAAGCATAAGTACTTTAGAAGAAATATAGAGCCATATTTTTCAAGTTATTTGGTATATAATATTGAAGATGTAGCCCTTGCTTTTGGTTCATAATAATAGTCAAGGTTTTTTTTTTTTTTTTTTTTTTTTTGGTACCGGGGATTGAACTCAGCGGCACTAGACCACTGGGCCACATCCCCAGCCCTTTTTTTTTGTATTTTATTAGAGACAGGGTCTCACTGAGTTGCTAAGTGCCTCGCCATTGCTGAGGCTGGCTTTGAACTCGCGATCCTCCTGACTCAGCCTCCCAAAGTGCTGGGATTACAGGCGTGCGCCACCGCGCCCGGCTTCAAGGTTTTTTTTAAAATGATGAATTGTCCTTAATATTTTATATTTCATCTGTTTATAAATGTCATGCATAAACTGTTAGTTACATATAAATTATAAATTCTGCAAAGTTGGTTTGAATGGATACAAGACTTTCAAAATCATCTCTTTTAAATTTTGCTTGTATAGGTTTGGATTTTCCACATTTTGGGGACTCGGAATCCAGTGTTTTCAGTCAACTCCATATTACAGCTTTTCAACTTATTTAAATATTCACTCATCTTGATTTACATTAAAATAAAAGTGTGTGCATATATCCTGTGTTTGTGACTCTATCACTTATATACTGCAAATAAATATTTTCCATAAAAATTTGTTTAGGCTGGGCACAGTGGAACATGCATGCCAGTAATCCAAGCTACTGAGGAGGCCAAAGCAGGAGGATCGCAAGTTCATGGCAACTTAGTGGGACCCTGTCTCAAAATAACATTTAAAAAGGGCTGGGATACAGCTTAGTGGTAGAGCACTTGCCTAGCATATATGAGGCCCTGAGTTCAATCCTCAGCACCACAAATGAAATTTGACTCAGTTATCCTATAATATGTGTAAGAAGTGTTCAAATAGAATAAGTGGCTGTGGTTGTAGCTCAGTAGTAGTGTGCTTGCCTAGCACATGTGAAGCACTGGGTTCAATACTCAGCACTATATAAAAATAAATAAAAGTATTGTGTCCATGTACAACTAAAAATATAAAAAACAGCAAAATAAGCAGAATTACATTTTGAGAGATAGAAGGCATGTCATATCAGTAATCACAAAATTACCCTCTCTTCCTATGAAATCAGGACTACCTTAAGGGAAGGAAAAGGCTATATTATAAAATTGGAGACAACTAAATGGTCAGAAGTAGAGAAATCATTAAACACTTAGGAAGGAAAAAGAATCTATAAGAAATATAGATGGCTGGAGCTCCAGAGATACTTCACTTCAGTTGTTGTAACTATAAAGTGTATTAGTAGTAAGTTTGTCAGAAGCTTCTTATTTTAGGCCAAGCATTTCCTGAACTTCTTAATCCTAATTTTTCCATTTTGCCTGTCTTTTAAAATGATGTTCTCATAGTGCTAGGCACATAATATGACCGTGTGTGCAAGAGTTTTTAAACCACAACCCCTACTCCCACAATATTCAGGATTGAACTGAGCGCCTTGCTCATGCCAAGTATATGCTCTACAACTGAGCCAGCCCTAAACCAGACTTTTTGTTTCTTTTTCCCCAAAACACCTGGGGGTTTAAGATAAACTTTCACAGAAAACAAAGGTTCTGGATTCCCAAGGTGTGGGTTAGTACTCCTAGATTTGTGGTGGTTGTGGGGCGGGGGGGGGGGTCATCAGAATGTGAGAGGAGGATTTTTAAAAAAAAGTGACAGGAAAGGATTTCCCCTCATTTCCAATCTCTGCTTCAGAAAACTTGATAAAATTTCTCCAGTATTATAAAATTTCTTTGGTTTTAACACTGAAACTCACAACCAGCCCAGGTGGGATAGCACACACCTGTAATCCCAGTGGCTCAGGAGGCTGAGGTAGGAGGATTACAAGTTCAAAGACAGCCTCAACAATTTAGCGAGGCTCTAATCAACTTAGTGAGACCCTGTTTAAAAAAAAAAAAAAAAAAAAGGCTGAGGCAAAGTGCCCCCTGGTACCAAAAAAAGCACCAATTGATCAAACAATCTATCTTAACCTCTTTGGAAGGTCTGGACAACTTGCAAACTATAATAAAATGTAAAAGCTGTGGATCCTTCCTCCAGAAAAAATGCACATTGCACATAAGGTTTTGTATATAATATCAGGCATTTCTGACACCTGGTTAAACTAAGTTAAAAAAAAAAAAAAAGGATAGCCGGGCGCGGTGGCGCACGCCTGTAATCCCAGCACTTTGGGAGGCTGAGGCAGGAGGATCGCGAGTTCAAAGCCAGCCTCAGCAATGGCGAGGCACTTAGCAACTCAATGAGACCCTGTCTCTAATAAAATACAAAAAAGGGATGGGGATGTGACCCAGTGGTCGAGTGTCACTGAGTTCAATCCCCGGTACCAAAAAAAAAAAAAAAAAAGGTGCCGGGCACAGTGGTGCACGCCTGTAATCCCAGGACTTTGGGAGGCTGAGGCAGGAGGATCGCGAGTTCAAAGCCAGCCTCAGCAATGGCGAGGCACTTAGCAACTCAGTGAGACTCTGTCTCTAAATAAAAAATACAAAAAATGGCTGGGGATGTGACCCAGTGGTCAAGTGCCCCTGAGTTCAATCCCCGGTACCACACACACACACACACAAAAAAAAGGTGTAGTCTTAGGTTTAAAGTGATTCTCTCTTCAAAGAACTCAAGTCTCAAACAATAGAGCACAATTTAAATACTCCTGTATTTAAATACTCCTGATGCATGGCTATAATTCTAGCTACAGGGAAGGCTGAGGCAGTATGATCGTTAATTCGAGGCCAGCCTGGGCAACTTAGCAAAACTCCGTCTCAGAATAAAAAAATAAATAGGGCTATGGATGTATCTCAGTGGTAGAGTACTCTTAGGTTCAATCCTCAGTACCTTCCCCTCCAAAACTGCCAATTTGTAATGGAAAGAAAGGTTAGGGGAACACATTTTGTTCTCTTAAGGTACATTTAAAAATCATTTCACCCTCTTTAGCCTTCTAAATGTGAGGTAGAACTCCAGATTCCAGTAGATTCTTTCTGGACAAGAAGAAAAAAAAGCATTTCAAAAAAATTCCACATTTCCAATACATATTCCATAGAAAAATCATAATGTGGTAGTTTGAAATATAGGCTTTAGTGTCATATGCAAGTGGCTCTCACCACTTATGTGATGTTGAGCAATTTACCAAGATTCCATTCTCTCAATTATATGACAGGGTTAGAGTGAGAATCAAAGAATATTGTGCATATGACATGCTTAGCAAAGTGCCTGCCTGTTATGGTTTGAGTGTGACCCTCAAGGGTTCATGTGTTGGAAGCTTGGTTCTCAGTGTGGCAATGTTGGGAAGTGGTAGTGCATTTAAGAGGTGGGGCTTAGTGTAAAGCAATTAGGTCATTAGGGGTGCTACTCTTGGAAGGAGTATATAAACATACTATCCAGGGATCCCATTAGTTCATTAGAAGGTGAGTTGTTTTAAAAGAGTAAGCATGACCCCCTCCCTGTTCTCTGGCTTCCTGTCTCGCCATGTGATCTCTTTCTCTCATGAGCTCGTCATGATGCCATACATCATGATGTGACACAGCCAAGAAGGCCCTCACCAGAGGCTAAATAGGTGGGACCATCCAATCATGGCCTATAATCTTCCAAAATTGTGAGCTAAATAAACCTGTTTTCTTTAGGTACTCAGCCTCAGGTATTCTATCAACAGAAAATATGCTAATATGCTGGCACATAGTAAATACCCAGTATGTTAAGCATTATTGTTAATACCTTTCTGAACATTTAAATCAATTGGAATTATTTTAACTATCCTTAACATAAAATCTTACTGTTAATTTCCAAACACCAGTTAGTCTTCTTGTATTGTGGACTAAGTAGAAATCCTGAAGAGAGAAGTTTTTCAAAATTTTCTAAGACCTTTCAAACTCCCATCCCCTTAATAATCTTCCCCATATTCAGATTTGCTTCCATCATGACCCAGGGTTGTATTATCAGTGCTTTGCTAAGCCCCTGTTCCAGGTGAAAGTATATAAAAGTAGGGGGGAAACTTAAGAACCACTTACTGACTATCTGATTCTACCAGGTCTAGAAAACAACTTTTCAACATACTTGACTATCCTCTATTTGAAATAAACTCTTTATGACACAAATAAAAGCAAAATGCAAATATTTGAAGGCACTAGACAGTTCCAAGTACTATAATATAAACACTTGCGAATATGATAAAGGCATAGGAATTTATTTACCACTAACTTTTGTAACTTTAAAAATTATTTTAGCTTCTAAATTTCTTGACATATTTCCAAAATTCAAGTTAAAAATAAAGATTTAAGGTTTTAAATGGTTTGCTTTTTATTTCATTTTCTCTTTTCTTTCTACTTTATAATCACATTGTGAGCTAATGGATGTAACTTACATCACCAACTAAGTATGAATTCTCCTTACTTAGAGCAACAAATGTCAGAATGTACAAAATTTGCTTACCAGAAAATGTAATACAACTTTTTAAAAGGTAAGATGAAGAAACTTCTCATAATTAAACCAGAAGGTATTTCCTTTAACTCAATCCCAGCATGATTTTTTAAATTTTGACCTTGCTAAATTGCCAAGTCTGGTCATGAATTTATAATCCTCCTGTGTCGACTTCCTGAGTCACTAGGATTACAGGTGTGTGCCACTGCACTTGGCTTTTTTACTTATTTTATTTTTGAGACAGGGTCTTGCTAATTTGCCCAGGCTGGCCTTGAACTTGTGATCCTCCTGCCTCAGCCTCCCCAGTAGCTGGGATTACATTTTGTGTCACCTCACCCAGCTGCATGATTTTTATTAATATTTATAAGTAAGCTCATTCATAGTAAATGCATACATTCAATTAATGTAAATTTTTATATCCCAGTATATGCGGTTGATTTCTAGTTTCAAGAATTCAACCCACTTTGGCCAGAATGTGGTGGTGCCCACCTGTAATCTCAGTGACTTGGGAGGCTGAGGCAGGAGGACTACAAGTTCAAAGCCAGCCTCAGCAATTTAATGAGCCCCTCAGTAACTTGGCAAGAACCTATCTCAAAATTTAAAAAAACTTAAAATGGCTGGGGATGTAGCCAGTGGTTAAGGGCTCCTGGGTTCAATCCCCAGTACCAAAAAAAAGTCATTTTATAATATTTAAAATTGTATAATACATTATATAAATTATATAAGTTCTAGGTTTTTCTGTGTAGACCTCTAATTACTCAAGCTTCAGGCAGTGAGACCACTTTTTTTAAAAAATATTTATTTATTTACTTTAGTTGTAC
This sequence comes from Tamias sibiricus, assembly GCA_025594165.1. Taxonomy (NCBI): domain Eukaryota; kingdom Metazoa; phylum Chordata; class Mammalia; order Rodentia; family Sciuridae; genus Tamias; species Tamias sibiricus. The sequence continues at coordinate 63,319,895 of CM046667.1, forward strand.
ACAATGTAATGCATTTATGTTTATGTGGTGCTGAGGATCAAACCCAGGCTGCGCACGTGCAAGGCAAGCGCTCTGCCGCTGAGCCACAACCCCAGCCCCAGTGAGACCACTTTTTTTTTTTTTTTTTTTTGGTGGTACCAGGGATTGAACTCAGGGGCACTCGACCACTGGGTCACATCCCCAGACCTTTTTTTTGTATTTTATTTAGAGACAGGGTCTCACTGAGTTGCTAAGTGCCTCGCCATTGCTGAGGTTGGCTTTGAACTCGCGATCCTCCTGCCTCAGCCTCCCAAAGTGTTGGGATTACAGGCGTGCGCCACCCGCGCCCGGTGAGACCACTTTTAATGTCAGTTGGAAACTGCCTAGAGCTATCCCTTGGTGTCAAATGTTACCATAGACCATGCACCGAGAGTTAGTCTCTCAATATATAGATAAAACAGGAGGGGCTGGGGTTGTGGCTCAGCGGTAGAGCACTCGCCTAGCCCGTGGGAGGCCTGGGTTGGATCCTCAGCACCACGTAAAAAAAAAAGGCATTGTGTACAACTAAATGTAAATAAGGGGCTGGGGTTGTGGCTCAGTGGTAGAGTGCTCGCCTAGCACGTGCACGGCCTGGGTTCGATCCTCAGCACCACGTAAAAATAAATGCATTGTGTACAACTAAAGCAAATAAATAAATATGTTTTTAAAAAGTAAATAAATAAATATTTTTAAAAAACAGGCTATGCTGTTCTGTGCCCAATTGTAAAATTTAATTATCTCTTCTTTCTTCCAGTATATGCTATCCTGCATTTTTCCAGGAACTTATTTCCTTAGCCCATTTGTAATATACTGCTTTAGAGCTTAGAGAATGTTCAAAGATTCTACTGTGCATGATTTACAAAGTAAACTAGATGATATCTGACATTGTTCTCAAATTAAGATAATATTAGTGTCTAAGAACATGGCTCTTAAGTTAAACTCCTGTGCTCAGATTCTGGATTTTTTTTTTCCAACAGATCCCAAGGGTTTCTGATCTCTGGATTTAGAATAATAGGATTATTGTAAAGATTTAGTTACTGGGAAGGCTGAGGTGGGAGGATTGCCTGAGCCCAGGAGTCTGAGGCAAGATTGAGCAATATGGGAGTCTTGGTCTTAAAAAAAAAGAATGAAACAAGAAACCTGGGTATGGTGGTGCAGACCTGTAATCCAAGCTACTTGTGAGGCTGAGGCAGAAGGATTGTAAGTTTGAGGCCAGCTTGGGAAATTTAGCAAGACTCTTGTCTCAAAATAATTATTTAAAATTAATTAACCTATTTATTTATTTTGATTGAACGTGGGGCACTTTACCACTAAGCTACAAAGTCTCACTATATTGCTTAGGACCTCGATAAATTGCCAAGGCTGGCCTTGAACTTGTGATCTTCCTGCCTCATCCTTCCAAGTCACTGCAATTATAGTGCTTAGAATATGTCTGGCACACAGCATGTGTGTGTGTGTGTGTGTGTGTGTGTGTGTGTGTGTGTGTGTGTGCGCGCGTGTGTGTGTGCGCGCGCGCGGGATCAAACCCAGGGCCATTGCATGCTAAATATTTGCTCTATCAATAAGCTATATCCCCAACCCCAACAGGGGCTCTCATACAGTGCTGGAGGAAGTATAAATTTGTGTAAGTCTACTATTTTTTTTGGTTCTGGGATTGAACCCAGTGCCTCGAGCATACTAAACACATGCTCTTTCACTGAAGCCTTAGAAAATAAAGAATAAGCCGGTGCTTAGCAACTCAGTGAGACCTTGTCTCTAAATAAAATACAAAATAGAGCTGGGGATGTGCCTCAGTGGCCAAGTGCCCCTGGGTTCAGTCCCCAGTACCCCCCCCCAAAAAAAAAAAGAAAGAAAAGAAAGAATAATAAAACCATAAAATGCACATCTACCACCTAGCTTGAGAAATTACATTTTTCTTCACTAGTTTTATTTTTACATAATTTCAGATTTACAGAAGAATTGTGAAGACAATAGCAAGTTCCTGTACACTCCTTACCTGTCTTACCCTAATGTTGACATCTTACTATGGTACATTTATTAAAACTAAGAATTTAATATTGGCACAATTATTTTAGCTAAACTACAGACCAACCTAATTCAGATTGTACTAGTTTTTCCACTAATGTCCTTTTTCTATTCCAGGATCTAATCCAGGATACCATGTTGCATTTAGTCATTATGTCTCTTTAGTCTCCTCTAATCCCTGAAATTTTCTCAGTATTTCCTTGTCTTTTCTTTTTCCTTTTTTTTTTTTTTTTTTTTTTTTTTGTGTGTGTGTGTGTGTGCTGCTGGGGATCGAACCCAGGGCCTTGTGCATGCAAGGCAACACTCTACCAACTGTGCTATATCTCCAGCCCTTTCCTTGTCTTTTATAACCTGGATATTTTGGAAAGACTATAAAGCTGAAATCTCTCTCTCTCTCTCTCTCTCTCTCCCTCTCCCTCCCTCTTTCTCCCTCTTCCCCCCCTCTCTCTCCCTCCCTCCCCCCCCCTTTGGTTTTGGTGGCTGGGTATTGAACCCACTGTGCATCAAGATCGTTAAGAATTCTCATACTCTTGTGCTATCGTTTAGATATTGATTGTCTCCCAAAGATGTTAAAGGCTTGGTCCCCAGTCTGTGACACTATTGTGAAGTGGTAGAATCTTTAGGAGGTGGGTTCTAGGGAGGGAATAGTAATTAGGTCATTAGAGGTATGCCTTTGAAGTAGAAATTGGCACCCTGGCCCCTCCTCTTTCTCTCTCTGCTTCCAGGCTGCAATGAGGTGAGCAGCTTCCTCTGCCACATGTTCCTGCCACAATGTACTGCCTTGCCAAAGGCCCCAAAGCAATGGACTAACCAACTGTGAATTGCAACCTCTGAAACCATGAGCCAAAATAAAATTTTCCCATTCTTAAGTTTATTATCTCAGATATTTAATATAATAATGGAAAGGTGACTAACACACTTTGCACCCATCTAGCAATGTAGTTTCTGAAAAATTACCCTGATTAAATAATTAGAAACAAGCATGAATATTTATGTAAAATCTACTGATCTAAATATTATTATTGTTATTGTTGTTATTATTTGTGATGCTGGGGATTGAACCCAGGGCATTGCCAAAGCATTTTTTAATATTACAAATTGGAACTGGGTGCAGCAGTGCATGCCTGCAATCATAGAGACTCAAACTGAGGCAGGAGGATTGCAAGCTTGAGGTCAGCCTGGGCAATTTTGCAAGACCCTATTTCAAAATAAACAATTTTAAAAGGACTGAGGATGTAGTGCAAAGGTAGCATACCTCTGGGATCAATCCTCCATACCCCTCTCCCCCAACAATTAGAAACAAGTTTTCAATAATAAGGGATTAGATTAATGTATGGCCACAAGATGGACATGGGACATGAGAAAGTGCTCATGATAATCGAGACAAACAGTATACAACATTAAGTATGACCACATTTATTTTTGTTAAAGAAAAAGTAAATTTAGAAAATTTCTGAAAAATGATAATGGTGATTATATCTGACAGTGGTTTTTAGCTTTTAAATCCACCAATAAGGGGAAAAAATGTTTGATACTGGGGATTGAATCCAGAGGCACTTTATTTACCACTGAGCCACATCCCAGGTCCTTATAATTTTTTATATTGAGGCAGGTTCTTGCTAAGTTGCTGAGGGTCTCACTAATTTGCTAACCTTAAACTTCCCATCCTCCTACCTCAGGCTACTGAATCACTGAGATTACAGATGTGTGCCACCATGCCTGGCCACTATAAAGAGCTTTCTAGCTGGCACGGTGGCACACACCTGTAATCCCAGCACTTGGGAGGCTGAGGCAGGAGGATCATGAGTTCAAAGCCAGCCTCAGCAATGGCGAGGCACTTAGCAACTCAGTGATACCCTGTCTCTAATAAAATAGAAAAAAAAAAGGGGGGGCTGGGGATGTGTCCCAGTTGTTGAGTGCCCCTGAGTTCCATCCCTGGTACAAAAAAAAAAAAAATCTATAACAAATGTGTATTACTTTTATAAAAACGTCAAAAGGAAATTTTGGTAAAATAAAGAAGTCATTTATAACCCTTTTACTGTAATACAATAACTTTTGGGGCTGGGGTTGTGACTCAGTGGCAGAGTGCTCACCTAGCACGTGCGCGGCCTGGGTTCGATCCTCAGCACCAGGTAAAAATAAAATGCATTGTGTACAACTAAAGCAAACAAATAATATTCTAAAAAATAACTTTTTATTTGTGCATATCACCTCCCAATCTCTATTCCCACAATTGCATAATTTTACCAGATAAGAGTCATGATGTACAAAGCATGTTGTTTTAACTTTAAACTTTTAGAAATTATTATTGTGTAAGAATTATTAGTCATCACAAAAATTAGACAATATAAACAAAAAGGTGATATAATTCTATAATCCTACCATCTGGAGAAAATCACTGTTAACTTGTTTTGTGTATACCTAACTTCCAGGCTGGTTCTTAGAAACTTGTGTCCACATAATGTATATAATTTTTTTCAAAGTTAGATCATACTTGCACATACCGCTTTATAGTATGCTAACATTTTGTAACCACTTCCCTATTATTGTGTTATTGAGTTGTTTCCAAGATTTTCCTTTCTTTTTTCAATAATTATACTGTGTTTTTATTGTGAAGTAGCATTTTTTTCAAGTACTCTACTGCATTTTAAATACATGATAAAGAAAATTATATATTATTTATCTGTATATAGCAAAGCATTATGAACTATCCATTATAATATTTATATGTAATAGTGTGTAGTTATTTTTTACTATTCCAAATAAAAATCAACATATAATAAAAGTTGACATTAAAAAAAGGAATATTATCAAATTTTATGCTCAAAACTGGAAATTGGGGGCTGGGGTTGTGGCTCAGTGGTAGAGCGCTCGCCTAGCACGTGCGCGGCCTGGGTTCGATCCTCAGCACCATGTACAAATAAACGCATTGTGTACAACTAAAGCACATAAATAAATATTTTTAAAAAACTGGAAATTGAACTTGAGATAGAGTCTTAGCATGCTAAAAGAAGGTGTTGCAGGGGTTGGGGTTGTGGCTCAGCGGTAGAGCGCCTGCCTAGCACATGCGCAGCCCGGGTTCGATCCTCAGCACCACATAAAAATAAAGGCATTGTGTACAACTAAAACCTGCCTGAAGCGGAAGCCGTCTGGAGCAACGAACACCAAAGGAAAATTTGGAGGCAGGATGAAAATGAAGAAAGGTCTTTTATTCTTCTTCTCTCTCCGGCTCCAGCAATCACTCCAAACGCTCTAACTCCAACCACCACCTTCTACTTCTTCCCACACACACTAACCAAACTCACCCAGTTATATACATATAGCTTTAACAAGGACACGTGCTTACAGCTCGAGCTTACAGGTGCGTCACGCAGTGTTCACGGGCATACAAAAATTCTTTGAATAATGTATTAATATCAGGTGGAAACTAGAACATCTTTTATGGCTCTCAGCTAACCGCAATCTTTAGCTATCTCCTTGATTACAGGCTCCTTCATATATATATATATATATATATATATATATATATATATATATATATATATATAAAAAAAAAAAAAAAGAAAGTGTTGCAGATGTCCTAAAACCATGTGAATAGAAGCCAGGATCCAGATGAACCCCAAAAGTAACCATGTGAATAGAAGCCAGGATCCAGATGAACCCCAAAAGTGCTACTTTTAAAAAAATATATTTATTTGGTTTAGTTGTACACAATGCGTTTACGTGGTGCTGAGGATCGAACCCGGGCCGTACACATGCTAGGAGAGCGCTCTACCGCTGAGCTACAACCCCAGCCCCAAAAGTGCTACTTTTGACAATGCCAGAATTCATGTGCTGAAGTAAAGACTAAAGCCATTACTACTGTTTCAAGGTCATTTCCAGAACCACAGTGTGCCTTATGTTTCCAAGATTTTTCATTTTAGACAATATAATAATCAACATTTCATGCACATAGCTTTTACTGCTGTCAAATTGTCTCTATAGAGGCTGGGGATGTAACTCAGTAGTGCAACACTTCCCTAGCTGTGCAAGGCTCTGGATTCAATCTCCAGCACCACACGCACACAAAAAAAGAAAAATTGTTTCTCTAGGGCAGAGGATGTAGCTCAGTGGTGGTAGTGTGCACTCAGCAAGAAAGAAATGACAATTGTTTCTCTAACATCAGTTCTTGAGTATAGAATTATTAGGCCAGAGGTAAAAAATAATGATTTAAAATTTTTACCTATGTAATACACAGTTAAAAAATCTCAACAGCTCAAAATGAATAGTGATTGCCTCCCATCCCCCTTCGATTTTCATCTCTACTCACTTTCCTCAGGAGCAACCACTTTGATCTGTTATAAAAATATTTATGGCTTTTGAGATATAATATCAAATCATTTTCCAAAAGATTGTATCTGTTTATCTTGTTAGTGGTCATATGTGAATACATTAATTTCTCTACAAATTTGACAACTTCAGATGGTACTTAGAAGTTTTTTTTTTTTTTTTTTTTTTTTTTTTTTTTGCTCATTTTCACTTATTCAGTAAACATTCCAACACTTAGTAAATGTGACAATTGAGGATACAAATAAAAATGAGACAAGCTTCTGCCCCAGGTGTCACAGGTAGCTAGACTGACACAAGAAGCAAAATTTAACACAAGAGTACAATTTGGTCAATGCAATGGAAGTATGTGAAATGAAGCAGGACAATTACGAAGGTATGGGTATGACAAATTTACAAGGACATGTGAGAGTAAGGAGAACATTTAAAATACAAAAAAAATCTTTTGAGCTAAACCTGGATAGATAATGGGGCTTGGCAAGTGCTTTCAGGTGAGTATATTCCAGATAGTGCATATCTAAAAGCCAGAGCCATGAACCAGCATGGAATGTAGGAATGCAGGTATCCAGGGAAATTGAAGCATTGGGTGTATGGGGAGGGAAGATGAGGTAGGGGAAAGGTAGGGAAGGCAGAGCAGATCATGAAACATGTCCCAAAGTGCCATAGTGAGGAGTGTGGACTTTATCTTGATCTTCTTTGACAGTGCAGAATTTTAAAACGAGTGAAAGATGTAATTAGATCTGGTTTGTTTTTAGAGAGAGTAACTCTGGCTTTATGGAATGTGTTGAATGTAGTGGTACAAAGAAGGGGTCAAGCTTTACGAAAGAGCACCTATTGCAAGACTTGTATTAGTTCAGGTGAGGTGACGAGGACCTCAACTAAAATAATCATAATTGAGTTAGAGAATGTTGGATAGACTTGGGAGATGTTTAGGAGGTCAACTCAAGCACCTTTGATTATTAATTATTAGTGGGAGGCAAGGAATAAGCAGGTAGATAGAATTCAGTCATCCAGTAAATAAATATTTGTAGTGTGCCAGGCACTATTCTAGGCTCTGGTGATAAAGCAGTGAAAAAGAGGGATGTAATTCCTTATTCTTATGGAGCTTACATTCTATTGGCAAACAGACTGTTAATAAGTAAATACAGACTATGTTAGAAATAAAAGAAGGGTGAGATATTAGTAATAGTGACTGGGTTTGGGGAACAGGGAATCCTACTGTAGATAGACAGGGAAAGTCTCTACTGAGGAGGTGACATTTTAGCCAAGATGAAGATGAGAAAGAGCCAGCATTGCAATGAGCCAGGAGAAGCTAATTCTAGCAGAATGAAAAGCAAAAAGAAAAGCTCTGAGTCAAAAAAGAGGTTGGTGTATTTGAAAAACTGAAATGTTGCTGGAATTTCTGGGAGTGTAATGAACAAAGGAAAGAGTAGAATTCTTCCAAGTTTTTGTCCTGGGAAACTAGGTAGTGGGTGGGAATAATAGTGGAAGAACTTAAGAGAAGGTGTAGGCTTTGGGTTAGGGAAGGTAATGTCAAATTTAGTGAGATGTCTGAGATATCCAAGAGGAGATGTTTAATAAGCAGTTGGAAATAGCAGAGCTCAGGAGAGAGGTTGGATGGTTGTGTCATTAGCTAGTGGACAACAGTCAAAGATATACAGATGAGATCATGGTCAAGGGCGGAACACTGGGGAAAAGACCCAATATTTAATGTCTGGGCAAAGATAGGTGAACCAACAAAGTAATTGAAAAATAGCACAGAAAGTGTGTAATTAAAAAGCTAGAGGGAGAAAAGAATGTGAGGAATGAGGAATGATTAGTATTTAAAATTCAACAGAGAGGTCAAGTAAGCTAAGAACTAAAATGTATCCACTGAACTTGGCAATTTGGAGGTCAGTGGAGTAGTAGGAATAGAAATACATTTGAACTGATTTGAACAATTGGACAGAAAAATGTAACAAAATAGTGGGCTGGGAATGTTGCTCAGCCATAGAGTACTTGCCTAGCATGCAAGAGGCCCTAGGTTTGAACCCCAGCACTGCACACAGACACACACACTATATAAATTTTAAAATAACAAAAATAATATGATACTTAGGAATAAATCTAAAAGATTTTCAAGACCTTTATGAAGAAAATGATGAAGTTCTACTGAAAAATATTAAAGACCTCAATAAATGGAAAGACATTCTAGATTGATGAATGGCAAGACTCAATATTGTTAAGATGCCCTATATTGATCTATGGATTCCAATGTATTTCCATCAAAATTCCAATAGGATTTTTCATACAAGTTGACAAAAATAATTCTAAATCATAGGTGGAAGAGGAACTGATTAAAATTAACCAAAGAGGCAAATGAAATGAGGGAACTGGAACTTCCTCTTTCAGATATCAAAACTTATTATAAAAGGCTGGGATTGTGGCTTGGTGGTAGAGCACTTGCCTAGCACATGTGAGGCACTGGGTTTGAGCCTCTGCACCACAAAAAATAAATAAATAAAATAAAATATTGTGTCCAACTACAACTAAAAAATAAAAATAGTTTTTAAAATAAGATAAATAATTTTTTAAAAGGTGTTATTTTAAAAAAGCCACATGGACTGTCAGAATATATTTGCAATTTATATGAACTGATCAAGGACACTGTCATGAATATATAGCTATATATCATTTTTTAACTACTATATATCAATAACAGAAAAGCCACCCGCAAGACACATGAACTAGCACTTCACAGAAGAGGAAACAGGACTAGCCAATAAACATATGAAAAAGTGAGATACCTCATCTGTAATCAAGGAAATGCAAATAGTGACCACAATGAGGTTTATTTTATACCTATCAGACAGAAAAAATATTTAAAAGTCTGATAATATGAGCTTTGTCAGAGATATTAAGCTATGGAAATCCTGCTAGCAGATGTATAAATTGGTACAATCACTTTGGGTAAATTTGACATTTAATAAATCTGAACATGGTTTTACCCTATGACTCAGTAATTCTAAACTTAGACATACAAAATAGAAAAACTCTTGCACAAATATACCAGAAGACTTGTACTACAATAATTCATGAGTGTTAATAGCAGCACTGTTCTTAATAGCAGGAATCTGCAAACAGCTTAGATGTCCTTCAAGGGAGAATGGTTTAACAAATTGTGATATAATCATAAAATGGAAAACTACATTGGTGAACATGAGTACCTACCACTATGAATATCAACACAAATGAATACCATAAACACAATATAAAGGGAAAGCAAGTTCAAAAAAATTCATACAGTGTTATATAAAGTTCAAAACACAGGTGAGAAAGCTATAACGAAAAGCGCAATTCCTGATAGTACTTTTTTCATGTGGGGAAGGAAAGCAATGCAATCTATAAGGGTTTTCAGAGGATTTTTGCCAGGTGCTTTGGCACATGCCTGCAATCACAACCATTCTGGAGGCTGAGGCAGGGGGATCACAAGCTCCAAGCCAGCCTCAGCAATTTAGTGAGATCCTCAGCAACTTAACAAGACCCTGTCTCAAAAAGGACTGGGGGTGTAGCTCAGTGGTAAAGTGTCCCTGGGTTCAAATCCCAGTACCAAAAATGAAAATGGAGGACTTCAGAGGCTCTGTTTTGTTTTCATTTTTTTGAGGCGCTAGGGATCAAACCCAGGGCTTCATGCTAGGCAAGAACTCTACTACATCATCAGCCCATATTCTCTTCCTTAAACTAATTGATGATTACTGGGCTGTTCATTTTATCATTTAAAAAAATTATATATGTATGAAATATTTATATACAGAATCCCCTTGAATTAAAATGGGGTTATGCTCTAATAACCCCATCTTAAGTTGAAAGTATTATAAGTCAAAAATGGTATGCACCTGTAGTCCCAGTTAGTTGAAGAGGCTGAGGCAAGAGGACAACTTGAGCCCAAGAGTTAGAGGCCAGCCTGGGCAACATAGTGAGATTCTATCTGAAAAAATTACATTTAATATCCCTAACCTACAGAACATCATAATTTAGCAACACAGTGTACTACCCTTCTGATTGTGTGGGTGACTGAGAGCATGTCTCCATACTCTGGTATGTGTGTCTGTGTGTATTCTTTTGTATATATGATATATTTCATCAAAGTTTCTAAGCTGAAAAAGTAGTGATTAGAATGTGAGAAAGAATCTAGGCTATCAAGGGAAGGAGAATAATAGTAATAGCTGGAGGTAACAGTGGGATCACCAATAGGATTTTTAAAAACTTGCAATATAAAACCATGTTTACAGGCTTCATTCATTCATTCAACAAATCTTTACTGAATACCAACTAGGTACCTGGTATTGTGCTGAGCCCAGGGATACATAGCTCTATCTATTCAATTATGTAGTTACCCACTGTTGTAATAGCTTTAAGTTATTCATTTATTGATTAGTTTAAAAATATTTAGAAAGCTGATTACAGTGGTGCACACCCCTAATCCTAGTAACTTGAGAGCCTGAAGCAGGAGAATCAGAAGTTTGAAGCCAGCCTGGGCAACTTAGCAATCCATTGTCTCAAAATAAAAAAGAAAAAGGGCTGGAGATGTAATTCAGTGGTAGAGTACCCCTAGGCTCTATCCTCAGTACTGAAAAAATTGTATAGAGGTCCTAATATTTTGTTCACCTAGTTTCCTCTAACTTGCATAACTATACTATAATATGCAACCAGGAAATTGATATGGATACAATCCACACACCTTATTCAGATTTCACTAGTTTTATGTGCACTTGTGTGTTGTGTGTGTTTTAAGTTCTATGCAAATTTATCACGTGTGGACTAGTGTGACCACCACAGTCAAGATATTGAGCAGTTCTAGATTGTCAGGTTTTTTTCTTACTTAAGGTTGTTGCTCCACTGTGTTTGGGTTTGCATTATTTCTGATGAGAAATCTGCTTCCCTTTTTACCTTTTTTCTTCTGTACTTGGCGTGTCATTTTCTCCTTTGGCTGCTTGTAAGATTACCACTGATGTTGAGAAATGTGAATATGATGTGCTTGTGATGTGTGTGTGTGTGTGTTTGTGTGTGTATGTGTGTGTTGCTATGTTGCCCAGGCTGGTCTCAAACCTCAGCCTCCCAGATAGCTGGGGTTACAGGCACAGGCCACTATACCCTGTCTCTGTTTCTGAATATCTTTTTTTTTTTTTAGTTATAGATGGACACAATATCTTTATTTTGTTTATATATTTATTTTTCTATGTGGTGCTAAGGATCAAACCCAGTGCCTCACACATGCTAGGCAAGCGCTCCACCACTGAGCCACAACCCCAGCCCTACCCTATTTCTGTGTGGGTTTTAATTGTGGAAAATAAGGCTGGGTATATTGCTCAGTGGTAGAGCACTTGCCTAGTATACTTGAGGCCCTGGGTTTTACCCCCAGTACCACAATAAATAAATAAATAAATAAATAAATAAATAAATAAATAAATAATAAAAGGAAGGAGAGATTCAATTGTGGTAATATATAAAACAAAATTTTCCATTTTAGATATTTAAGACTCTGTGTGCGTGTGTGTGTGTGTACTGGGAATTGAACCCAGGGGTGCTTTACCACTGAACTACATCCTTAGCCCTTTCTACTTTTGATTTTGAGACAGAGCCTCACTAAATTGCCCAGGTTGACCTCAAACTTACAATCCTTCTGTCTCAGCCTCCCAAGTAGGTGGGTGTGCACCACAGTGCCTGGCTCACACTAATACCATTTATCACTCCAAACAGAAACTTTGTACCTGCTAAGCAATAACTTCCATTCCCCTTTTACTCCCAGCACCTGGTGATTTTGTGTGTGTGTGTGTGTGTGTGTGTGTGTGTGTGTGTGTATTTACATATGTGTATATATGTATAAAATATATATTTATATTTGCATATGTATAAAATATATATTTATATATGTGTATATATGTATAAATAAATAAATATTTTTTTGTGGTGCTGGGGATTGAACCCTGGGCCTCATGCATGCTATGGCAAGCACTCTACCACTGAGCCACATTCCTCAGTCCCTGGCTAATATATATATATATATATATATATATATATATATATTTTTTTTTTTTTTTTTTTTTTTGTACCAGGGATTGAACTCAGGGGCACTCAACCACTAGGCCACATCCCCAGCCCTTTTTGTATTTTATTAGAGACAGGGTTTCACTGAGTTGCTAAGTGCCTCGCCATTGCTGAGGCTGGCTTTGAACTTGTGATCCTCCTGCCTCAGCCTCCCAAGTGCTGGGATTACAGGCGTGCGCCACTGCGCCCGGCTTAATTTTTTATCTTTATAAATTTGCCTATTGTAGTCCTCTCATATAAATGGAATCACAATATTTCTCCTTTAGTGTTTGGTTTATTTTACTTGATATTTTCAAAGTTCATTCATCTTGTAGCATACATAAGATGATATTCCTTTTTTAAAATATATATATATATATGTATACATATATGTTTTAGTTGTAATTGGGCACAATACCTTTATTTTATTTATTTATTTTTATGTGGTGCTGAGGATCAAACCCAGGGCATCACACGTGCTAAGCGAGTGCTCTACTGCTAAGCCACAACCCCAGTCCGTGATATTCCTCTTTATGGATGAAAAATATTCCTTTTGGCTATGTGAATAATACAGGAATGACTTTCATATACAAGAATCTGTTTCAGTATCTTTTTTCAATTCATTTCAGTATTTGTGAAGGAAGGGAATTGCTGGATCATGTGGTAATTCTTGGTTTAACTTTTTTTTTTTTGTAATGGGGATTGAGCACAGGGCCTCACGCATGCTAGGCAAGTGCTTTACCACTGAGCCACAACCCCAGCCCAAGGTTTAACTTTTTAAGGAATTGCCAAAATGTTTTCCACAGCAGCTGCGCTTTCTATATTCCTAACAACAAAGCACAAATGTTTGTATTTCTCCACAGTCTCATTAATGCTTTTTATTTTCCATATTAAAAAAAAAACATAGCATACAGCTGGGTGTGGTGGCACATGCCTATAATCCCAACAACTGGAGAGGCTAAAGCAGGATGATCACAAATTTGAGGCCAGCCTCAGCAGTTTAGTGAGACCCTCAGCAACTTAGTAGGATGCTGTCTCAAAAAAAAAAAAAAAAAAAAAAAAAAAGGACTGGAGAAGTAACTCAGTGGTCAAGTGATCCTGGGTTCAATCTTCAGTACAAAAAAAAAAAAAAAAAAACACAACAAGAACAACAAAAAACATAGCATAGTAATAAACTTCCTAATGGATGTACAATGATATATCAATGCAATTTATATCTATATTTTTCTCATGACTTAGCTGGGTGTGGTGGCACATGCCTATAATCCCAACAACTGGAGAGGCTAAAGCAGGATGATCACAAATTTGAGGCCAGCCTCAGCAGTTTAGTGAGACCCTCAGCAACTTAGTAGGATGCTGTCTCAAAAAAAAAAAAAAAAAAAAAAAAAAAGGACTGGAGAAGTAACTCAGTGGTCAAGTGATCCTGGGTTCAATCTTCAGTACAAAAAAAAAAAAAAAAACACAACAAGAACAACAAAAAACATAGCATAGTAATAAACTTCCTAATGGATGTACAATGATATATCAATGCAATTTATATCTATATTTTTTCTCATGACTTGTGATGTTGAGCATCATTTAATATGCTTTTTGGCTGGCTATCTATGTCTTCTGTGGAAAAATGTCTGAATCTTTTACCTATTTTTTTGGGGGGGGCTGGGTACTGGGGATTGAACCCAGAGGTGCTTAACCACTGCGCCACATCTCAGCCCTTTAAATTTTTAATTTTGAGAGAGGGTTTCGCTAAGTTGCTTAGGACCTTGCTAAATCACTAAGGCTGGCTTTGAACCTGTAATCCTCCTGCCTCAGCCTCTAGAGTGGCTGGGATTACAAGTGTGCACTACCACGCCCAGCTCTTTTTTTAAAATATTTATTTATTTACGTTAGTTGTACACAATGCAATGCATTTTATGTTTACGTGGTGCTGAGGATCGAACCCGGGACGCGCTTGTGTAAGGCGAGAGCTCTGCCACTGAGCCACAACCCCAGCCCCACGCCCAGCTCTTTTACCCATTTCTTTTTTAAAATATTTTTTAGTTGTTGACTGATCTTTTATTTAATTTAATTATTTATATGTGATGCTGAGAATCAAACCCAGTGCCTCACACATGCTAGGCAAGTGCTCTACCACTGAGCCACAACCTGAGACCTTACCCATTTTTAATTAGGTTGTTTTTGTTGTTCAGTTATTGGGTTTTTTAGAGAGTCTGGATTTTAGTCCCTTATTAAGTATATGATCTCTAATTTTTTTCCATTCAACAGGTTGTCTTTTTACTCTGTTGATACTGTTCTTTGATGCATAAATATTGTGAATTTTGATGAATTCTAACTTGTTTTTTTTTTCATTGTCTTTGCTTTTGGTGTCATAATCAAAAAATTATTGGTAAATCTAATGTCATGAAGATTTTCCCCTATGCTTTCTTCTAAGAGTTTTATATTTTCAATTCTATCATTTAGGTCTTTAGTCCACTTTGGGTTAATTTTTGTGTATGTTATAAGGTAAGGGTCTAACTTTATTCTTTTGCATGTGGATGTCCAAGTTCCCTAGCACCATTGTTGAAGAGACTGTCCTTTTCCAATCAATTGTCTTGGCATTCTTTTAAAAAATCAGTTGACTGTATATGTGAAGGTTTATTTCTGGGATTCCTGTTCTATTCCATTAGTCTGTTATGGTTTAGATCTGAATGTCACCCCAAAACTCATGTGTTTAAAGCCTTGGTTCTCAATGAAGCAATGTTCAATAGGGTGGGGTTGGTGGGGCTCTTGAGAAGAGATTATATCATAAAGTCTTTGACCTCATCAATGGACTAATGCATTGATGGTTTCATAACTGATGGCATTATTGGGAGGTGGTAGAAACTTTAGGTGGTGAGCCCTAGTTGAAGGATGTAAGTCATCAGGGGGCATGCCATGGAAGGATACTTCTTGTCTTTGCGCATGCTCTCTCTCCCTATCCCCCCCTTCCTGACTGCTATGAAATGAGCTTTCCTCCACCAGGCCCTTCCACCATAATGTTTCTACCTTGGGGCCAGCCAACCATGGACTGAAACCTCTGATACTGTGAGCCAAAATAAATCTTTCCTGCTTTTTTTTAAAATATATTTTTAGTTGTTGATAGACCTTTATTTATTTGTTTATTTGTTTATTTATTTATTTATTTTTACATGGTGCTGAGGATCGGACCTAGTATCTCACACCTGCTAGGCAAGCACTCTACCACTGAGCCACACCCCAGCCTCTGTCCTGCTTTAAGTTGCTTTTCTCAGGTATTTTTTCACAGTGACAAAAAGCTGACTAACATAGTCTGTATATCTATCATTATCCCAGTACCATACTCTTTTGATTACTATAGCTTTGTGGTAAGGTTTGAAATAAGGAAGTGGAAGTCCTCCTACTCAATTTTTCTTTTGTTCTTTCTTTTTTTTTTTTAAAGATGGGGTATGTTGCCCAAGCTGCTAGTCTCAAACTTGCAGGCTCAAAGGATCTTCCTACCTCAGACTATTGAGTAGCTGGGAATACAGGCATGTGCTACCACACCTGGTTTTTCATTTCTTTGTCAAGATTGTTTGGATCCTTAAGATTCCATGAAATTCCACATGAAATTTAGGATGGGCTTTTCTATTTCTGAAAAAAAATGACAGTGCTATTTTGATAGAGATTGCATTAAATCTATAGATTGTTTTGCAGAACACTATAGTTTGAATATTGACCCAAAGGTCCTTGTGCTAAAGACTTTTTCCCCAGGATTTCACTATTGGGAGGAGGTGGAACTTTAGAGAAGTGGGGCCTTGTTTGGAATTTCTTAGGTCATTTGGGAGTGTTCCACTGGGACTCTGACCCCCTCTTGTTCCTCTCTTTTGCTTCTTGGCCATGAGGTGGGTTGTTTTGCTCCGCCAAACACTCCCACCATGACTAAAAATTGGTGCAACCACTCTGGAAAGCAGTATGGAGATTCCTCAGAAAACTTGGAATGGGACCACCATTTGGCCCAGCTATCCCACTCCTCAGTTTATACCCAAAGGACTTAAAATCAGCATACTACAGTGACACGGCCACATCAATGTTTATATCAGCTCAATTCACAATAGCTAAACTATGGAACCAACCTAGATGCCCTTCAACAGATGATTGGTTAAAGAAAATGTTCTATATATACACATAAACACAGTGGGATATTACTCAGCCTTAAAGAAGAATGAAATTATGGTATTTGCAGATAAATGGATGCAGCTTGAAAATATCATGCTAAGTGAAATAAGTCAAACCCATAAAACCAAAGGCCAAATATTTTCTCTGATTAGTGGATGCTGATACGTAATGGGTAGGGAAGAATGGAGGAACTTTCGACTGGGTTGAGGGGAGTAAAGGGAGGATAGGGGTTTGGGGATGGGAAGGATGGTAGAATGAGACAGACATTATTGCCCTATATACATGTATGATTACAGAACTGGTGTGACACTGCACCATGTACAGCCAGAGGAAAGAGAAGTTGTATACAGTGTGTCGAAATGCATTCTACTGTCATGTATAACTAATTAGAACAATATTTTTTAAAGATGAAAAAAAAAAAAAAACACTCCCACCATGATGTGCTCCTTTCCCACAGGGCAAAAGCAACAGGGCCAATTGATCATGGAGCTTGAAAACTTTGTGAGCCAAAACAAATCTGTTCTCTAAGTGGATTATTTCAGATATTTTATTTAGTGATGGCATGCTAACACAGGGAGTATTGTAATTTTTTAATTTGCTGTGAATTGAACCCAGGGCCTTACGCATGTGAGGCACATGGTCTACCACTGAGTTACATTCCCAGCCCTTTTAAAAAGACTCTCTCTTACTTAGTTGCTCAGGCTGGACTTGAACTTGCAGTCCTCCTGGTTTAGCCTTCCAAGTAGCTGGGATTACAGGCATGCATCACCATGCCCACCTTCAGTATTGTCATCTTAACAATATTAATTCTTCCAATCCATGAATGCTATCTTTCCATTTATTTAGTTCTTCTGTGATTTCTTTCAGCAATGTTTTATAGTTTTCAGTATATAAGTCTTGTACCTACTTAATTAAATTTGTCCCAAAGTATTTTATTTTTTCAATGTTATTGTGAATAGAATTGTTTTCTTAATTTACTTTTTGAATATTAAGTGCTGGTATGGGAAAACAAAAGTTTATATATTGATTTTGTACCCTACAACTTTGATGAATTTATTTTTTAAGACATTTAAAATTTTTTTCAGTTGCAGATGAACATAATACCTTTATTTTATTTATCTTTATGTGGTGCTGAAGATCAAACCCAGTGCCTCATGCATGCTAGGCAAATGCTCAGCCACTGACCTACAACCCCAGCCCCTTAACACATTTTTTGATACTGAAGATTAAACCCAGGTATGCACTCTACCACCGAGCTACACACCATCCCTTTTTTGGCTTTATATTTGTTTGTTTATTTGTTCATTTGGTACCAGGATTAAACCCAGGGGCACTTAACCACTGAGCCACATCCCCACCCCTCTTTTTTTAAGTTTTTTTTTTTTTAATTGTAGTTGGACACAATATCTTTATTTTATTTATTTATTTTTACGTGGTGCTGATGATCGAACCCAGGGCCGCACATGTGTTAGGTGAGCACTCTACCGCTGAGCCACAAACCCAGTCCATCCCCAGCCCTTTTTAAAAAATATGGAATGCTTCATGAATTTGTATGTCATCCTTGCACTGGGGCCATGCTAATCTTCTCTGTAATGTTCCAGTTTTAGATATGTGCTGCTGAAGTAAGCACTCTGGGTTTGAGATGGGGTCATGCTATGTTGCCCAGGCTGGCCTTGAACTTGCAATCCTCCTGTCTCAGCCTCCTGAGTAGCTGAAATTACAGGCATGCACTATTACCCCTGGCTAGCTTGCTCTTCATGGCATAGTTCTCTTCATGTTTATTATGCTTGGTATTTATTGTGATTCTTGGATCTCTGTTTATAGCAATTATTAGATTTGGGAAAAGTTTGGCCATTATTTTTGCTATTCTTTCCCCCTTCTTCAGTGACTCCAATTACATGTATATAAGGCTGCTTGGGGTTGCCCTACAGCTCATTGATGATCTGTTCGTTTTTTCGGTCTAGTATGCCTTCAAGTTCATTAATCATTTTTTTTCTGCAGTATCTAATCTGCTGTTAATGCAATTTTTTTTTTTTTGTGTGTGTGTGTGTGTGTGTTCTTTTTCTTCTTTCTTTCTTTGGTTCTGGAAATTGAATCTAGGGGTGCTAAAATCCCAGCCATTTTTTTAAAAATTTGAGACAGGGTCTAACTAAGTTGCTTAGGCTGAGGCTGGTCTTGAACTAGCAATCCTCCTGCCTCAACCTCCCAAATCACTGGGATTACAGGCATATGCTACCACACACAGCTCGATTTACTGTATTTTTGTAAATATAGACATTGCCTTTTTATCTCTAGAAGTTTGATTTTTTAAAAAAAAAATGTGTCTGTACTTAATAAGCTCAAATTTCCTCTACTTGCTTGAACATATGGAATATAGTTGTATAATAACTGTTTCACTATTCCTGTCTATTAACTTTATCACCTGTATTATTTCTGGGTTTGTTTCTATTGATTGATTTTTCTTGTTGTAGATCATATTTTCTTGCTTCTTCATCTGCTTGTTGATTTTTTGAATGCCAGACATTGTTAATTTTACATTATTGAGTGTTAAATATGTTTTTACTACTGTAAATATGCAGCTGGGTGTAGTGGCACACATCTGTGATTCTAGCTACTCTGAGGGCTGAGACAAGAAGATCACAAATTCAAGGCCAACCTTGGCAACTTAGTGAGCTCCTGTATCCAAATAAAAAATAAAAAAGGGCTGGGGATGTAGCTCAGTGATAGAGCACTTGTCTAGCATGTATGAGTCCCAGGTTTTGATCCCCTGTACAACAAAAACAAAACAAAACAAAAACACTTTCTGTAAATTAAACTTTGTACTGGGAAGTTGTTAACTTACTTTGAAACAGTTTTTTATATTTATCTTTTTTTTCAATGTTGGGAATGAAACCCAGCACTTCTTCCATGCTAAACCCTGAGCCACACCACTAGTTGTAGGCAGTTTCTTTATGTTCATACACTGACCTATTATCAGTGGAAAACATGATGAGCATCCTTTGCAAATTTCTAGAGCTTTCTCTCTGTGCAACTTGCTTTTATCAAGTACTCTGTACTGTACAGAACTTTAGTTACCTTGTCCTCCCTAGACTCCCAACTTTATCTTCTCAACTCAGAGAGATTGCTGGGTTCTGCCTGTGTTCCTCCTTTCTACACTGTGGCTTAATAACCCTCTTCAGGCAATATGCTGGGACCATCATTAGAATCATCTTGTTTTTCTTTTTTCATCTTTGTGTGATCATTATCACATGCTTCCAGGTGTCTAATATCCAAATCCCATTGTTTCATATAGTTTATCCTTTTTCTTTGCTGTTTTAGGTGGTAGGGTAAATTATTCAATTTTGCCCAGATGTAGAAGTAGCTCTGCCTTTTTGTGAGGCTGGGATTTAAGATTCCATATGTTGGGTTTTTCTGGGCAATGAAGAAGCCCTGGGTGTGAGAGTGGGGGCTAAAATGGAATGGAAAACAAAGTTTCTAAAGTTAAGGCAGAATAAGAATGCAAGGCAGGGCTGGGGTTGAGGCTCAGCAGTAGAGCGCTCGCCTAGCACATGCACGGCCCAGTTCGATCCTCAGCACCATGCAAAAATAAATGGATTGTGTACAACTAAAGCAAATAAATAAATTTTTTTTTAAAAAAGAATGCAAGGCTAAATTGTTAAATGAGTCACTTATGTGAATGCTTAATAGGTACAGTTAGTGGGAATGGAACTGGCATTGCAGACTAAGGTATGAGAATGGGCAAATGGCCCGGAGGAATAAATAAGTACTGGTTTCAGAGAACTATAAAGCATTTCTTTTTTTTTTTAATATTTTTATTTATTTGCTTTAGTTGTGCACAATGCGTTTATTTGTACGTGGTGCTGAGGATCGAACCTGGGCCGCACACGTGCAAGGCGAGCGCTCTACCACTGAGCCACAACCACAGTCCATAAAGCATTTCTTATAGCTGGAATATAAAACACATAAAAAGCTGCTGTGGTTTGAAGGTGTCTCCTCTGAAGTTCAGGGTAATGTGGTCTGGGGGTGTGGCTCAGTGTAGAGTGCTTGCCTAACATGTGTGAGGCCCTAGATTTGATACCCAGCACTGCAAAACAAACACACTGAATTCAGATGTTGGGCAATGCGATAGTATTAAAAGGTGAGGCCTTACAAGGACATTAGGCCATGAGGGGGCCCTCCCTTGTGAATCGGATTTAGGCCCTTATAAAAGGGGATTCTTGCAGCATTTGGCTTCTTTGCTCTTGCACCTTCTGCCATGTGAGGACACAGTATTCTTCCCCTCAGGAGGATGTAGCACTCACCAGACAACTGAACCTGCTGGCATCTTGATCTTAGACTTACCAGCCTTTAGAACTCTGAGAAATAAATTTCTGTTCTTTTTAAATCCAGTCTCAGGTATTCTGTTTTAGCAGCACAAAACAGAAAACTTGTCAAAGAAATGAAATAGATGACTATATTTGAAGAGTCATCTGTTAATGGAAGGAATTTGGATACTTTCTTCAAAGCAATTGAGAAAGTCAAGAAATTGGGTGGTCAGGGAGTCAGTTTGTCATCCAGATTAATTCTGAAAACTTCTTGCTGATGACAGGACAAAAGTTTGACTCAAAAATTCTTATTGAGCCAGTTGTAGTTGTGCAAGCCTGTAATTCCAGCAACTCAGGAGACCAAAGCAAGAGGATCACAAATTTGAGGCCAGCTTTGGCATATTAGTAAGGCCTTCTCTTAAAATAAGAAATTAAAAAGACAGGTATAGGGGCTGGGGCTGGGGCTCAGTGGTAGAGCACTTGCCTTGCACGTGTGAGGCACTGGTTTTGATCCTCAGCACCACATAAAAGTAAATAAACAAAAAAAGGTATTGTGTCCATCTACAACTAACACACACACACACACACACACACACACACACACACACACACCCATATGTAATTTTTTTAAAGGATGGGGGATATAGCAAAGTGCACCTGGGTTCCATCCCCAGTTTCATATGAACACACAAAATTCTTACTGAGTAAGGAGGCTGGGGTGCTAGTTTTAGGTTTGTGGAGAAGGTTATAAAGCTAAATGTCATGAGTCTCAAAGGAATATATTTTTTTTAACCTAGGAGTAGTGAATTTGGCAATGGGGAGCTAGGAGATAGCTTCCCTCATCCCCTCCCAACTCCCTGTCTCTGTGGTAGGCAGGGGGTGAGAGAAGCAGCAATCTCCTTCAAGAGAGGGCTGTGGGGAAGCAGAAGCCCAGGCTAGAGCCCCAGTGCAGTTCAGATAGGGGCTGAAAGGGAAAGTGCCATGAAGAATACTAGAATTAGTGGAGTTGGCCTCTCAGAGAACAAGGATTCCAGAGGGTGTAGTGGAAAGAACTCTGAGAAAAGTGAACAGTAGGAAAAACAGGTTCAGATGTGTGTAGAGGAATCAATGCCTTGAAGGCTCTAATCTTAGTTCTGACCTCTTTTCTGGTCTTGTGAAAGTTCCAGCACCTCCTCTCTTTGTCATTCTTTCTTTGATGGCATTCTTATCGTGATCCTTTGTAACCATTTTTAGTTCACTTGAACATGCTTTCTGTTTAAAATCCACATGATCAAATTGGAATATCTTCAAGTAAACATATTCTTTCTTTAGCCTTTATGAAATGTGCTCTCTCTGAGGCTAAAACCATGTCTTAAGTCATGTTCCAAAAGGTCAAACTGTTTTCTCTGACAGATAGCCTATATTCACCATTGCTGTATCTCCCCTGCTCTTCCAGAATCTATGCTTTCAGGAAAGAAGTGGAAAAAGCCCCCTTGTGCTCCCAAGGTCTTCAACTCTTGCCCAGACCTTCATCTAAAGAAGTGCTTTGCAAGTTACTTGTGGAAGTGCTATTCAATCCTGTGTAAGGCATTGGGAGCAGATAAAAGTTAGAAAGCTTGATAGATTCTGTGACATACTTCAGATTCATTTTGGGAAAACAGCATCTCATCCCCTTTCAACATTACTTTACATGTATGTATTTAATTTTTTGTGTGTGGTACTGGGTATTGAACTTAAGGGTGCTCTACCACTGAGCTACACCCCCAGCTCTTTTTATTTTTTTGTTTTGAGACAGGGTCTCACTGAGTTGCTGAGGCTGGCTTGAAACTTGCCATTCTCCTGCCTCAGCCTCCAGAGTTGCTGGGATTACAGGTGTGCACTACCACACCTGGCACAGTATTTAATTTGTATACATAATTTATAATATAAAAGTTAAAATATAGTTTGGAGTTGTGGCTCAGTGATGGAGCACTTGCCTAGCATGTATGAGGCACTAGGTTTGATTCTCAGCACCACATATAAATAAATGAATAAAATAAAGGTTCATCAACATAAAAAAGTAAATAAAAGTTAAAATCTAGGGCTAAAGATGTAGTGCAATGATACAGTGCTTGCCTAGAACACAAAAGGCCCTGGGTTTGATCCCTAGCACTACAAAAATTAAAACTGCCGGGCGCGGTGGCGCATGCCTGTAATCCCAGCACTTTGGGAGGCTGAGGCAGGAAGATCGCGAGTTCAAAGCCAGCCTCAGCAATGGCGAGGCACTTAGCAACTCAGTGAGACCTTGTCTCTAAATAAAATACCAAAAAAGGGCTGGGGATGTGGCCCAGTGGTCGAGTGCCCCTGAGTTCAATCCCTGGTACCACACAAAAAAAAAAAAAAAAAAAAAAAAAAAAAATTAACTAACTTCTACATGAAGGTATATAGTAAAGAGTAAGTTTCCCTTCCTTTTCTATCTTCAGTTTACTTTTCCTCCTTAGGGCCAACTATAGTTATCAGTTTCATAAGAATATGTGAGGATATATAAATATCATTCTAGAGATGATATATACATTTCTCATATATATATACATATACATATATATATATGTTTCCTTTTTTTTTTTTTTTTAGAAAACATAAGTTGTAGAATTATATGTTCACTGTTTTGCACCTTGCTTTCCCTACTTTTGAGTATATCCTGGAGATCTTCTGAAGTCAGTCTACATAGAAAGCTGCTCATTGGTTTTGTAATTGCATAGTATTACACTGATAGCTGCACCATAGTTTATTTAATCAACTTTCTACTGGTGGACTTCAAGGTTACTTCCAATTTTTTGCTCTTGTAGTGTTTTAGTGAATATTTTTGTATGGGTGTTATTTCAAACACTTATTTATAAACTAGACATAGAATAAATTTATAGAAAAAAATCAATGTTGACTACATTCCTTGAAGCAGAAGTTCTGATCAAAGAATATGGCACTATCCCTTTTGATTGGCCATGAGAAGGGCTCTATCCAGTGATCTCTTGAACACTGTAGCAGCAAGCCATCCACTTCCTCAGAGTCTCTGTGACTCCTGCCAAGGGCAACTGTTTCCACTTGCAGAATCCTCCCTCTCCTGTGGAGTGTGTGATAAAATAGTCTAGTGGTCTGTATAAATCCTTCACAGAGAATGATTTGTATCTGTTATATAATGTGGCTGATTCAACTTTTTTTCTCTTTTCACCTTCTTGTACTTGTCATAACCCTGGTTACAGAAGCCCTTTGCCAACTTCCTGACATCTTCCTTCTTCTTTTTCACTTTTTTCACCTGTTTCTCTTTCTCCTACCCTTCGTTTTTCCTCTCCTTCCTGTTCCATTTTCCTTCCTTTTCTCCTTTGTCTTCTCCTTCACCCCTTTCAGTCCCCCTCCTCCTCCTCTTCCTTCTCTGTGATAGTCCTTTCACAATCTTTGCTAGGCTATAGTCCCCAGTTATTGGATCAAACTAATCTAGGTGTTGGTGTGAAGGTGTTTTTGTTGTTTTGGTATAGGGATTGGATCCAGGGGTGCTTTACCACTGAGCTACATCCTCAGGCTTCTTATTTTTTGTTTTGGTCTTGCTAAGTTGCTGAGGGTCTCACTAAGTTGCAGATGCTGGCCTCAAACTTGTGATTCTCCTGCCTCAGTTTCCCCAGTTGCTGGGATTAGTGGTGTGTGCCACTGTGCCCACCAAAGGTGGTTTTTTTTTTTTATTAATCTCAGAGGTCTGTACATGTTAGGCAAGCCATCTACCACTGAGTTATACCCCCAACCCTAGAGGTATTTTTTTTTTTTGTGGTACCGGGGATTGAACTCAGGGGCACTCGACCACTGGGCCACATCCCCAGCCCTTTTTTCTGTATTTTATTAGAGACAGGGTCTCACTGAGTTGCTAAGTGCCTCACCATTGCTGAGGCTGGCTTTGAACTCGCGATCCTCCTGCCTCAGCCTCCCAAAGTGCTGGGATTACAGGCGTGCGCCACCGCGCCCGGCTCCTAGAGGTATTTTTTCAGATGTGATTAAACTGGGGATTGAACTCAGGGGCACTCAACCACTGAGCCACATCCCCGGCTGTATTTTGTATTTTACTTAGAGACTGTGTCTCACTGAGTTGCTTAGCACCTCACTATTTTTTTTTTTTCTGAGGCTGGCTTTGAACTTGAGACCCTCCTGCTTCAGTTTCCTGAGCCGCTGGGATTATAGGCATGCACCATCACACCCAGCCCAGTTGTCTTTAAATGAGGGAAGTTATCCTGAATAATCTAGGTGGGTCTGATTCAATCTGTTGAAAGACTTTCAGAGAAGAGTTGAGGTTTTCATAATGTAAAAGAAATTCTCCTCGTGAACAGCAGCTTTAACCTATGCCTGTGAGTTCCAGCCTACCCTTCTCAATACCTGCGCTTCTGGATGGACTTCCCAATGGAATTTGAACTTGTCTAGCCACCCCCACTGCACAACTGCATAAGCCCATTTCTTGCAACCTCTTAATATATATCTTCTACTGATTCTGCTTCTCTGGTTGAACCCTGGCTGATAGATCCTTCACACTATTTTTTTCCATCCAGTCTTGGAACTCATTTCATTGATAAGACAAGCTCAGAGCAGCACTCTTCAAACCTTTTATCTATTCACCAATTTCGCTGAGTATTTATAGAGAGCTGTGACCTATCATTGCATATGACAAGAAGGAAAACATTCTGTATGTCCCAGGTAGGGTTCCCCAATGTCAGGAACAATGTGCTAGGGTTGTCAACTATTATTGGTTGGTTGATGCCAGAATGCTGTTAATTGCATAAAACAGAAAGTAAAAAATGATCAGGCATAAAACTGAGGTGGGCAAGGTATAAATATATAATATAAATAAGTGACTGAATAAATAGATAAACGAGGGAAAAGAGACAAATCTCCAGTTCAGCAGAATTCCAGAATATTACTCTCTTTCTTAAGCATGGGTTCTACATAGTGACTTCCTTCCAGAGAGTACAGTATGATAAGGTGGAATAGAGAATAACTTTTCAGTGAAAAAACCTAATACTACCTTACCTTATCTTAGCCAGGTGATCAAAGTCAACATCAATAGTGAAAAGTCATGTTGATAGTATGTATCCTAGTTATGATGTGATAAAAATGGCACATTGCCTCTGTGATATTCCTCTCACAAACCCATAATCCCAGTATAATCATGAGAAAAATATCAGAAAAATCCCAATTGAAGCTGGGTGTAGTGGTGCACACCTGTAATCCCTGTGACTCAGGAGGCTGAGACAGGAGGATCACAAGTTCTAAGCCAGCCTCAGCAACTTAGTGAGGCCCTAAGTAACTTAGCAATACCCTGTCTCAAAATTAAAAATAAAAAGACTGGGGATACAGCTCGGTGGTAAAGTACCTCTGTGCTCAATCCCTGGTACCAAGAAGAAGAAAAAAAAGAATAAAAAAGAAAAATCCCAATTGAGGGATATTCTACAATATGCCTGAACAGCACTCCCTAGAACTATCTAGAAGGTCATTAACAATGAGAAAGTCTGAGAAAATGTTACAGCCAAGAAGAGCCTAAGGAGAAATGATAATTATATATAATATGTTCTGGATGGGATCCTGGTACATAAAAAGGACATTAGGTAAAAAACTAAGAAAATCTGAATAAAGTATAGACTTTGATTAATAATTAAACATCAATTATTTATTATAACAAATATACCATACTGCTGGATGTGGTGGCACTTGCTTGTAATTCCAGCAGCTCTGGAGGCTGAGGCAGGAGGATTGGGAGTTCAGTCAGCCTCAGCAACTTAGTGAAACCCTAAGCAACTTAGCAAAACCCTGTCTCAAAATAAAATATTTTAAAAAGGGCTGGGGATGTGACTCAGTGGTTAAGGACCCTAGGTTCAATCCCTAGTAACAAAACACACACACACACACACACACACACACACACACATACACACATACCATGCCTAATAAAAGATGTTAGTAATTATGGAAATTGAATGTGGAGTACATGGGGACTTTCTATACTATCTTAATCACTCTTTCTGTATATAAATATAAAACTGTTCTAAGAATAAAGTTAGTCTGTGGGGAAAGTAAAATGTTCAGTTGTTGCTACAGTTTTGGAGGGTAGGAGGAAAGGCTGAATAGATGGAGCACAGGGGATTTTTAGGGCATTTGAACTAATCTGTATACTACTGTAATGGTGCATAGGTGTCACTGAACATTTGTCAAAGTCTATAACATGTGCAATACAAAAAATGAACCCTAATGTAAACTATTAACAATGTATTAATATTGATTTATTAATTGTAAGAAATATATGACACTATTGTAAGATGTTAATTGTAGGAAAAACTGTGTTTAGGGAGTAGAGAGGGTAGGTAGGTGGGGGTATATTGAACTCTGTGTAATATTGGCTCAATCATTATGCAAATCTGAAACTGTATTAAGAAAATTAAATCTACTAAAATAAATTGGCAAAGGATTTAACTAGACATTTTTCCACACAAATGGCCAAAAGCACATGAAAAGAATTCAATGTTACTGAGCCAGACATGATGGCATACACCTGTGAGACTAGAGAGACTGAGGTAGGAGCATTATTAAGCCCAGGATTCAAGGCCAACCTAGGCATTATATTGAGACCCCATCTCAAAAAAAACAAACCAAAATATCACTGGTCATTAGAGAAATATAAATCAAGTTCACAACTGCCAGGGTGAAGTGAGGATGTGTTGGTGAAGATGTGGAGAAATTATAACCCTCATGCATTGCTGGTAGCAGTGTAAAATGATGCAGTCACCCTAGAAAGCAATTTGGCAGTTCCTCAAAAACTTTTTTAAAAAATAGAATCACTATGTGATGCAGCAGCTCCACTCTTAGGTTTATACCCAAAATAATTGAAAACAAGTATTCAACCCAGAACTTGTACACAGATGTTTATAGCACCACTATTCACAATAGCCAAAAGATAAAAACACCCCAAATGAACATCAATTATTGAATAGATTTTTTTTTTGTACCAGGGATTGAACTCAGGGGCACTTAACCATGGAGCCACATCCCCAACCCTTTTTTTTTGTATTTCATTTAGAGATAGGGTCTCACTGAGTTGCTTAGGGTCTTGCTAAGTTGCTGAGGCTGGCTTTGAACTTGCAATCCTCCTTTTTCAGCCTCCCGAGCTGCTAGGATTAGAGGCATGTGCCACTGCACCTGGCTGAATAGATTTTTTTTTTTTTTTTTTTTTTTTTTTTTTTGGTACCAGGGATTGAACTCAGGGGCACTCGACCACTGGGTCACATCCCCAGCCCTTTTTTGTATTTTATTAGAGACAGGGTCTCACTGAGTTGCTAAGTGCCTCGCCATTGCTGAGGCTGGCTTTGAACTCGTGATCCTCCTTCCTCAGTCCCAAAGTGCTGATACTATAGGCGTGTTCCACCGCGCCCGCTTTTTTTTTTTTTTTTTTTTTTTTTAATGTGGTATATACACACAGTGGAGTATGATTTCAACCATAAAATGGTATAAGTACTGATACATGTAACAACATGGATGTACCTCAAAAACATTGTGGCACATGCCTGTAATCCCAGCAGCTCAGGAGGCTGAGACAGGAGGATGGTGAGTTCAAAGCCAGCCTCAGCAATGGCGAGGTGTTAAACAACTCAATGAGACCCTGTCTCTAAATTAAAAATACAAAATAGGGCTGGGGATGTGGCTCAGAGGTCGAGTGTTCCTGAGTTCAATCCCTGGTGCTAAAAACAAAATTTAAAAAAATTGTGCTATGTGAAAAGACAGACATAAAGAGCATAATATATTGTGTGATTCCATTTGTATTAAGTCCAGAATAGGTAAATCTATAGACAGAAAGCAGATTAGTGATTGCCATAGGGCTAGGAGAGGGAGAAAGTGGGGAATGACTGCTTAATGAGTACAGGGTTTCCTTTTGGGGTGATGAAAAAAATGTTGTGTGACTATACAGAGGTTATGCTTACACAACATTGTGAAGATACTAAATTTCACTGAAATTGTACACTACACTTTTTTTGGGTATTGGGTATTGAATCCAGAGGAACTTTACTACTGAGGCATGTCCCCAGCCCTTTCTATTTTTTTTTTTTTTTTTAATTTTTGAGACAGGTTCTCACTATGTTGCTGAGGCTGGCCTTGAACTTGTGATCTTCCTGCCTCAGCCTTCTGATTTGCTGGGATTACAGGTATGTACCACCGTGCCCAGCTGAATTTGTACACTTTAAAATGGTTAGTTTTGCCAGGGTTGGTGGCACACACCTGTAATCCCAGCTACTCAGGATGCAGAGGCAGGAGGATCATAAGTTTGAGGCCAGCCTGGACAATTTAGGGAGTTTATCTCTGAAAAAATAAAAACAGATGAGAATGTAACTCAGTAGTAGAGTGTTTTTGAAGCATGTATGAGGCCCTGGGTTCCATCTCCAGTATTGAAGAGAAAAAAAATGTTTAATTTTGTGTTATGTGAATGTCACATAATTTTTTTTAAAAAAAGGGAATGTACCAAGTATGTAGAGGAAGTAAATGCTAGCTGCTTTATGAGGTCCAAGTTGGGTGCAGTGACATATGCCTATAATCCCAGCCATTTGGGATTCTGAGGCAGGAGGATCACAAGATCAAGGCCAGCCTCAGCAACTTAGCGAGACCCTATCCCAAAATAAAAAATAAAAAAGGGCTGAGGATGTAGCTCAGTGGCAACACACCCCTGCATTCAATCCCCAGAACTGGGGAAAAAAATGGAGAGGCCCAGAAAATTGGAAGGTAGGGAATTGTAAAGCAACTGTAATTGAGATGTGATGATGTTTGAATTAAATCAATCAATATATTAATCATTATCAATCATTTATTTCATGCTTATTAAATGCCAGGCACTAAGAAAGGCATTGAGGAGACAGACATACATGAATTCAAATCTTATCTGCCCCTGAGAGAGCTCATGATCTAGCTGATTACAGTAGGTGATTACAGTACCTCCTTGTAAGCACAATGATGGATGTATATACAGGCATGATGGAAGTAAGGAGGAGTGTCTCCAAGTAAAGAAAGGAAGAAAGGTCATTTTAGGCTGAGGTAACAACACAAATAAAGGCACAGAGCCAAGAGATAGAAGGGGTGTGTGTGTGTGTGCGTGTGTGCGCGTGTGTGTACGCACGTACATGTGCATGTGCGTGTGTACACATATGTATCCACACATTGCAAGTGGTTCCATCTTGTAATGGCAAATGTTCTAAAATAGGAAGTGAGGAGGACTGGGATCTAAAGCAAATGTATGACAGTCAGGCCCTGTGTATTATATAAATCCCTCTATTAATGTGAAATCTAAGATTGAAAGAGGAACATGACTGTAGACCAGGAGTCTAATTAGGAGGCTGTTGCAATAGTCTAGATGAAAAATTATCAGGGTCAGAGCCAGGGAGGGAAGTGGTAATTGGGATAAAGAGGAAGGGTCATAATCAAGAAGCGATTAGAAGATAAAACTAATAGGACTCCAGAATTGCTTGGATATTGGCGGTAAGGGAGAGTCAAGGATGACTCCAGATTTCTGTTTTGTGTGGTGGGATGTGTATTTGTCAGAAAAATTAGTTCATACCAACAGAGGCAAACTAAGCAGAAAAGGCATTTTAAAAAAGGATATTGGGGGTATCTTATAATTGTTGAGAGAGCTGAAGAACCAGGTCAAAGGATAAACTTCCAGAAACAATGCCCCAAACTGTGTAGAAGTAGCCAGATTATACAGGTCCCCCACCCAGAGCATAAGAGGAAACTTGACCATTGCAGCTGTGAGAAGTCAACCTTGAAAACACTGGAAATTCCCTGACAGGAAATAAAGATAGAAAAAGAAAGGAAAGTCCATATAGAGCAGATTTCCTCATATAGCTCAGTTCTGAATCAGAGTCTTGTGCAGGTGTTTTTGATCAGAGAAATCTAAGCCACATGATGAGGGAGACTGGAAAAAGAACTCTGACTCAACACTGGAGAGGCAGGGGTTTATAATGTGGAAATTCTATGGAAAGACTGTTCAAATTTGAGGGCAGCCACAAGTGTGACACAGACAGTACTGCTATCAATTCGTGTAGAGACTACAAGAGTCTGGGGGCAGAAGTGAAGAGTTACATTTTGAACATGTGGTATTTGAGGTGTCTATAGCACTTGCAGATAAAGATGTCTAGCAGGTAGTGGCATATTTGAAGTTCTTAGGATCCAAGTAGCAGTTAAGAGTGGGTGGAATAGTCCTAGGAGAGAATGTTGAATGAGAAGGAGATAGAAGAATCCTGGATGTGAGAAAGAAACCTTGCCTGGATTTCTTATTCTCCTAAAAAAATGCCTGAAATACAAGAATGTATATGATATAATGTTTGCTTTCACTTCCCCTAGACATATTTTACATTTTATATACCATGAGGATGATATCCATGGTTATTTGTCTATTGGTCTGTTCAGATTGTAAAGGGTAACAAAACATCTCTTATCTTCCCAAGAGATCCAAATGGCTACAGTCAGGACTAGGTCCCTGGCTACCAGGAAGATGGAGTACTATTTCCCTAGGTATTCACACTTCAAAAGGGATGACTTTTGAGATGTCTTTAGGCTATAAAAGCTGGAGACATAAGGTCCTGTTTACATTGCAAAACCTTTGGGTAAGAAAAAGGATCCTGGGGGCTGGGGTTGTGGCTCAGTGGTAGAGCGCTTGCCTAGCACATGTGCGGCCCAAATTCGATCCTCAGCACCACGTAAAAATAAACGCATTGTGTACAACTAAAAGCAAATAAATAAATATTTTTTTTTTAAAAAGGATCCTGCCAATCCCATTTCTGAGGAGTTTATCTCTCCTTTTCCAAGGGGGCAGGGTCTCCCTCCAGTATGAAATGGAGAAAAATCCATGTTTCTCCATCCCTCATCTATGGGGTAAAAATTGTCACTCATAGAAAGTTTCCATCAGAGCCAGATGCGGTGGCACACGCCTGTAATCCCAGCACTTGGGAAGCTGAGGCAGGAAGATCGGGAGTTCAAAGCTATCCTCAGCAATGGTGAGGCACTAAGCAACTCAGTGAGACCCTGTCTCTAAATAAAATACAAAAAGGGCTGGGGATGTGGCTCAGTGGTTGAGTGCCCCTGAGTTCAATCCCCAGTACAAAAAAAAAAAAGAAAAAGAAAAAAGAAAAGAAAGTTTCCATCAGTTCTCATTGTGTCCCCTGTGGGTCTAGGTGTAGGAGACTGACACAGCAATGTCACTCTGGCTGTTAACCTGGTTCTATTAATACTCTTTTTCCCTGATCCAGATGCTTCATGTTCTTTACTAACAATACCTATAAAGTACTTCACTGTGCCAGTGGAGTAACATCTCAGACCCTTCACAATTTCTAACAAAACATTGGAGAATATTAACATTTAAGTGATAGAAAGAGGAAGAGATTAAAAACAAAAAAGACCAATCAGGAATGGTCATAGAAGCCATACAATATAACCAGGAAAACAAATTAATTCAATGTGTTGGACACCTAGAAACAAGACCATTTCAAGGAGGAGGGAATGACCAGTCGCATCAGATACATAGGTCCAATAATATCCAAAGAGTGAAAGGTAGGCCCAGTATGGTTGTATACACCTGGAATCCCAGATACTTGGGAGGCTGAGGTAGGAGGATCACTTGAGCTCAGGACTTGTAGGCCAGCCCAGGAACATAGTGATAGCCCATCTCAAAAAAAAAAAAAAAAGAGTAGCTATTGACTTTGGCAGTTTGGGAGTCACTTTGCCAAAAGCAATGTCACTAGAATCATATTTTGGTAAGTTGAGGCATGTATGGATGTAAGGAAGTGAACATAATTGTAGACTACTACTATTAGGAGAGCTTAAGATGAGATGATAAGGAGAGAAATTGGCATCTAATGAACATTCAGGATTAAGGGAGAGTTTTGGGTTTTTTAAAATGTTTTTATTAGTGCATTATAGTTATACATAATAATGGGGTTCGTTTGTTACATTCATAAATGTGTATAACATAGTTTGCTCTAGTTTAGTCCCCAGTACCTCTCCGTTTACTTCCCTTCTTCCTCTCCCTGATCTCCTACCTCTACTCTGTTAGTCTTCCATTTATCTGTTTATTTATTTATATTGGTGCATTATATTTCCATGTGAAAATGGAATGCAATGTCAGGTCACATTTAGAGGTAAACCAATAAAATTCACTTCATGCTTCTGCACCCAGACACTAAAAGCCAGGAGGGCTTGGAATGAGATAATCCAAACTCTGAAAAACACAATTGCTAGCCAAGGTTGCCATATCCAGCAAAACTATCATTCAGAATTAAGGAAAAAAAAATAAAAACTTTCCATAATAATGATAGACTAAAAGAATTCATGACCACTAAACCAGCACTGCAGAAAATACTTTTTTTTATGGGTGAGACCCTAGCATGTTTGAGGCTGAGAAAAGATAAAATCAGAGAAGGCAGGGATACTTAATGGAGCAGAGTTCTGAAAGAGATTTTTTTTAAAAAAATGGTATTCAGGACACAAGTGGGGTAGGTGGAACTTGAACAGGGAAATGGAATAGAGATAAGCATGGATGTGAATGTGGTATTGTTGCTTGTCTCCAGGAAATAGAGTGGAGCAAGAGATTGTGGGCGAGATGCCAGTATCTTTACTTGAGGAGAGGAGAGTGAAGAATACACAAGAATTTGCTAAGCAGACTAGGATGGAGGAAAAAGACATGGATGGATGTGTGAAATAGCCTGATCTTTTTTTTAAAAAAATATTTTTAGTTGTAGATGGACACAATACCTTTATTTATTTACCTTTATGTGGTACTGAGGATCAAACCCAGTGCCTCACACATGCTAGGCGAGTGCTCTTCCACTGTGCCACAACCCCAGGCCAGCCTGATCTTTGTAGGGAACTGAAATCAGCAAGAGTGATGCCAAGTGTGAGTATAGGGAGATGTGGCAGCAGATGAGGCTGGATTAGTAAGCAGAGCTTTGTACATGAAACTAGATGATGCACAACCATCAAGGGATGTTAAGCAGGGTATTGACTTAATTCTGGCTTGTATTTCAGATTTTTACTGTCAAGTATAGAAAATTACAGTTAGCTAGGTCTAGAGCACCAGAGACTAGTTAGAGAGTTGTTGTAATTGCCTAAACCAGTATGAGGGGAGTGGCATTGGCAATGGAAGTAAAGGATAAATTCCAGAGCTATTTTGATATCTCACATGTGTTCTCATAGCTCTGTGTTACACCCTTTCACCTATTTTCAGCATGCAATAGGAAGCCTGGTCAGTTTTTCCTTTTCATTTATGCCTTCTTATGGTCCAGCTCTTTACCCCAGAAGGTCCTTTGAGAATGGGGGTCCCTATCACTGATATCTCTACTCTGCTCACTACATAGGGCAGGGGATGAAATTATCAATGGCTTTTTACTCAGTTAATTTACTTTTCTTGCTTTTGTTTTCCTCTTCCAAATCCTTCAGTTACTCTAAGGCAAGTACTTGATTACCTTAAACATTATGGAATCAGAATGTTTTACTCTTTTTCAATGATCTATGGCCTAGAATTCTACATGTGGCAAATTGAAAGGACCAATACTGTATATGAAAGTTGAATTCAGTGTGTGAAACTGCCTGACAGGCTCCCCCAACCCCTTAGCACTCTTCCTCATTGCCATTTATGGGTAGGCAGAATTCTAAGATGGCTCTCAATATCCCACCCACACTGGTGCGCAAATACTTTGTCCCAGTTATTTAGTCAAACTCTAATCTAGGTACTGCTGGGAAGTGCAGAAGTAATTAAAGATTCACATCACTAGCCAGGCGCAGTGGCGCACACCTGTAATCCCAGCACTTTGGGAGGCTGAGGCAGGAGGATCGCGAGTTCAAAGCCAGCCTCAGCAATGGCGAGGCACTTAGTAACTCAGTGAGACCCTGTCTCTAATAAAATACAAAAAAGGGCTGGGGATGTGGCCCAGTGGTCGAGTGCCCCTGAGTCCAATCCCCGGTACCAAAAAAAAAAAAAAAAAAAAAAAAAAAAAAAAAAAGATTCACATCACTGACCTGTAACAATTAATGATAATAGAAATAAAGCTTGGTGTGGTAGTCCATACCTGTAATCCCAGCTACTCAGGAGGCTGAAGCAAGAGGATCACAAATTTGAGGCTAGCTTTATCAACTGAGCAAGATTTTGTCTTAAAACAAAATATCTAGAAAAATGAACTGGGGATGTAGTTCAATGGCAAAGTGACACTGGATTTAATCAACAGTATTAAGAAAAAGTAAAGAAAGTAGAAATAAAGAAGCCAGGTGCAATGGTTTACTCCTGTAATCCCAGGGATTCAGAAAGCTGAGGCAGGAGGATCACAAGCTCCAGACCAGCCTTAGCAAACTAAAAAAGACCCTGTCTGAAATTAAAAATAAAAAGGACTGGGAATATAGCTCAGTTGTACAGTGTCCCTGGTTTCAATCCCTAGTATTGAAAAAATATTGAAATAATCCTGAGTGAACCTGACCTAATCAGTTGAGTGCTTAAAAAGGACTGAGCTTGTCACAAAGATATAAACACTGTATTATTCCGCTCATATAGGGGTATCTAAAGTAGTCAAATTCAAGAAACAAAGTAGAAGGTGGTTACTAGGGTGGTAGGGGGAGATGGGGAGTCATTTTCTCTCTCTCTCTCTCTTTTTCAGTACTGGGGATTGAGTCCGGGGCCTCACACTTACTTGCTAGGCAAGTGTGCTACCACTGTCTATATCCCCAGACCATTTAAAATTTTTGTTTTGAGACAGGGTCTTTAACTACTTGCCCAGGCTGGCTTTGAAATTCTGATTTTCCTGCCTCAGCTTCCCAGGTATCTTGGATTACAGGCATGCCCCATTGCAACTGATTGGAATTATTTTTCAGTGGGTATAGAGTTTCTGTATTGCAAGATCAAGATCTCTTGCACAACATGTGAGATTACTTAACACTACTGAACTGTTCACTTAAAATGGCTAAGATGATATATTTTATATTATGTGTTTGTTTACTACATTTTATTTTTTGTACTGGGGATTGAACCCACAGATGCTTAACTACTGAGTTACATGCCCAGCCACCAGATGGGGAGAAAATGACTCCCCATCTCCCCCTACTACCCTAGTAACCACCTTCTACTTTCGTTTCTTGAATTTGTTTCTTGAATTTTCTGGCTTTGAACTCATGATCCTCCTGTCTCAGCCTCCTGAGCTGCTGGGATTTACAGGCATATGCCACTGCTCCCAGCTTGAGGCTGGTCTTGAACTTGTGGTTCTCCTGCCTCAGCCTCTCGAGCTGCTGGGATTACAAGCATGCACCACTGCACCCGGCTATACACTATATTTAGAAGTAGTACTACAATTTACAAACCAAAACACATATTCAAATCCATGTACTTGGATAATTCATTCATTTTAAGTACAATGGTACACACATTATTTGAAATGTGCATAAAAGTATGTAAGTACTAACTTCATAATACACCAACACGACTATAAATTTTCTTTAATCCAATATATACATATATATACATATTACAAAATTCTATAGCAGTGTTTTTTTTCTTTATAAATATTTTTAGTTAGCCGGCTGCGCGGTGGCGCAGCGGCTGTAATCCCAGCACTTTGGGAGGCTGAGGCAGGAGGATCACGAGTTCAAAGCCAGCCTCAGCAATAGTGAGGCACGTAGCAACTCAGTGAGACCCTGTCTCTAAATAAAAACATACAAAAAAGGGCTGGGGATGTGGCCCAGAGGTTGAGTGCCCCTGAGTTCAATCCCTGGTAAAAAAAAAAAAAAAAAAAAAATATTTTTAGTTGTAGATGGACACAATACCTTTGTTTAGTTATTTTTATGTGGTGCTGAGGATCGAACCCAGTGCTTCACACGTGTGTGAGGCAAGCGCTCTGCCACTAAGCCACAACCCCAGCCCCTCGGTTTTTTTTCTTTTTTGCAATGCTGGGGATGGAATCCAGGGCCTCAAGTATGCTATTAGGCAAGATTCTACCACTCAGCTATATCTCCATTCCATATATAAGAATTTTTCATCATCTCTAGATTTAGTTTGGAACACTTTCCAGATACAAATAACTACATACTTTTCCATGTTCTAACTTATTAATACAAAGGATCTTTAGGGCAAGGGATGTAGCTCAGTGGTAGAGCACTTGCCTAGCATGTACCAGGTTGAGTTTCATACCTAGAACCACATGCAAAAAAAGGATATTTATAAAAAAAAACTTCTCTGTGGAATTAAAATAACTATTAAAATAAACAAAATTGTGTGCCAATACTTTATTTTAGAAATTTAAAGTGATTTATGGAAGTGGTGATTGTTCCTTATTAGAATAGCAACATAATGGTCTATTGCTGGTAGTATGGTTTCATTTTCAAATTAAGAATGTGCATTTAGCCGGGCGCGGTGGCGCACGCCTGTAATCCCAGCACTTTGGGAGGCTGAGTCAGGAGAATCGAGAGTTCAAAGCCAGCCTCAGCAATGGCGAGGCACTTAGCAACTCAGTGAGACCCTGTCTCTAATAAAATACAAAAAAGGGCTGGGGATGTGGCCCAGTGGTCTAGTGCCGCTGAGTTCAATCCCCGGTACCAAAAAAAAAAAAAAAAAAAAAAAAAAAAAAAGAATGTGCATTTGATGAAAAAGCACTAAAATTTAAATGAAAAAATATTTTGAATTATTTGTAAAGCAGTATCTCTTATGTACAGTGTGAAATATACAACAGTTACAACTGACATTTCTGCATTTCTGAGGACATTTTAAAGAAAATATTTAGACTTGTACCATAAACAGAGACATTGCACATAAACTAAGATTTTAGTAATTTCATCCTGTTTCAATATTGGCTCATAAATTATATGTTTTTTTCTTTTTTCTTTTTGGTACCTGGGGTTGAACCCAGGGGTGGGGACTTAACCACTGAGCCACATCCCCAACCCTTTTTATATTTTATTTTGAGACAAGGTCTCACCAAGTTGCTTAGGGCCTCACTTAGTTGCTGAGGCTGCTTTGAACTCACGATCCTCCTGCTTCAGCCTCCAGGGCCACTGGGATTAGAGATGTGCTCCACCATGCCTGGTTCAGTTATACTTATATCTTATTTCCTATATGGTACATACTGTTCTTCAAGAACAATGGTTGAGCCGGGCGCGGTGGCGCACGCCTGTAATCCTAGCACTTGGGAGGCTGAGGCAGGAGGATCGCGAGTTTATATATATATACCCAAATTCCAAGTTTGAGTCCAGCCTCAGCAATTTGGTGAGATCCTGTCTTAAAATAATAAAAAAAAGGGCTGGGAATGTAGATCAGTGGTAGAGTGCTTGCCTACTGTCTATGTGCAAGGCTCTGACTTAGATCCCTAGCATCACAAAAAGAAAAAATTAAGAGAGGAAAGTGGGGACACAGATATGCAATATATATTTGCAGTACTGGGGATTAAACCCAAGGCCCAGAGCACTGAGCTATATCACTAGCCCTTCTACATTTTTTTTTTTTTTTGGTACCAGGGATTGAACTCAGGGACACTCGACCACTGAGTCACATTCCCAGCCCTTTTTTTGTATTTTATTAGAGACAGGGTCCACTGAGTTGCTAAGTGCCTCGCCATTGCTGAGGCTGGCTTTGGACTCCGGATCCTCCTGCCTCAGCCTCCCCAGTGCTGGGATTACAGGCGTGCATCACCGCACCCGGCTTCCTTTTACATTTTTATTGTGAGACAAGATTACACTAAATTGTCCAGGCTGGACTTGAATTGCAATCCTCCTGCCTCAGCCTCCTGAGTAGCTAGAATTATAGGCATAGGCCACCATGCTCAGCTTCTATGATAAATACTGTGACCTAAAATTCAGGTTATTGTGCACTTAGAATGGGAACAGGTTTCCTGAGAGCATTTTAAAGTACTTTCAATAGCTTTTATTATTTGTAAAAATGCATAATAGTGTCCTAGCAAAGCCGACAACAGCTCTAGCCTCTATCATGTTTTGTAATGAAACATTTGATATAAAACAACCCT
This sequence comes from Tamias sibiricus, assembly GCA_025594165.1. NCBI lineage: Eukaryota > Metazoa > Chordata > Mammalia > Rodentia > Sciuridae > Tamias > Tamias sibiricus. Next base: position 63,358,797 of record CM046667.1, read on the forward strand.
GAAACACTTATTATAGCAAATGGATACAGCTTTCCTATTTTGTTTTATTTCACTTTTTGCCTTGAGCTTAGATTTTTAGAGGCACATATTTAATAATCAGGTACAGGTTGTGCCCATATGTCAGCTAAATTACCATTCAATAGAATCCAAAAATATAATCAAAATGTGTTAAGACCAAACTACAGAATGAAGTTTTATCTCTTTTTTTCTCTTCATTCTTAACCAGAGTGTTTTAGTTTTTTTTTTTTTTTTTTTTTTGGTACTGGGGATTAAACACAGGGGTGCTTAACCACTGAGCCATATCCCCAGCCCCCTTTTTTTATATTTTATTTGGGGACAGGGTGTTGCTGAGCTGCTAAGTACCTTGCTAATCTGCTGAGGCTAGCTTTGAACTCATGATCCTTCTGCTTCAGCCTCCTGAGTTGCTGGGATAACAGGTGTGTACCACCACACTTGGCTGTTTTAGAGTCTTATAGTCAATATTTCACGTAATGTTACTTATACCAAATAGCTCTTTCCACACAAAAACAGAAAACATTGCAATATCCCTTTCTTTCTGTATGTAAATTTAACTAATTTCTTGGCAAATATTTTTATTTGTATTGATACACTACCAGAACCTAACAATTACATAATTGTACCATAACAGGGCATTTTACTTTAAGGTATTTTGTATTATGCATACACAAAAATGCATCAAAAATTGGCCATCTGAAATAGAAGAGTATTAATATTCGCTATCCGAAAAAAGTACAAATTTAAAACAGATGAAAAATTAGAATAATCACAACACTAAATAGCTAGATCTTAAATACATGGTAGCACAAAGAAAACACAGGGAACAAGCTATGTCCACATGACACAGTCCAAAGACCTGGGTGCATCATGATCTCATAGATAATATATGAAAGTGCTTCTAGAAACATGGAGAAGCCAGTTTTATCACTTTTTAATATACAGTGGCTCTCTGACAATACTGCCATCTAATATAGATGCACAGGGACTTTTTATCAATCCTAGATGTATATTTTAATTGTTTACGAATAAATAATTTGCCAAAAGGTACTTTAAATATATAGCATTAATTAACACATTCACAACTTTATAATAGTTCTTAAACCAAATACTTTATATGAACACTTGCAGTATTACAACACATTTCATATTCCATTTTTTGGCGTGGTACTAGGGATTGGACCCAGAGGTACTCTACCACTGAGTTACATCACCAACCCTTATTTTATTTTGAGACACGGTCTTGCTAAATTGCTGAGGCCAGCCTGGAATTTGGAAGCCTCTTGCCTCAGCCTCCTGAGTCCCTAGGATTACAGGTGAGCACCACCACAACTGGCTCCAAATTCCATCTTATTAGGTGAAAACTTTGCAATGGTGTAATCAACATTTCACTAAAATCAAATATCTTTTGCCTTAAATTCAAAATACCATAATACTTTTTTTTTTCAGTGCTGGGGATCAAACCCAGGGCCTAAAGGTCTATACCACTGACCTATAACTTCAGCACCTATATCTTCTCTTGGTAGTATTTTACTTCTGACCTTTAAAAACATAGGGAAAGTGGCTACAGTGATGCACTTCTATAATCCCAGGGGCCCAGGAAGCTGAGGCAGGAGGATTCCAAGTTCAAGGCCAGCCTCAGCAACTTAGCAAGGCCCTACAAAACTTAGTGAGACCCTGTCTCAAAATAAAAAAATAAAAATAAAAAAGGGCTGGGGACTTAGTACCACTGGGTTCAATTCCTAGTACCAAAAACTAAAACCAAAAACAAACAAGGACTGGGCATGGTGGCACAAGCCTGTAATTCCAGGGACTCAGGAGGCTTAAGCAGGATGATCTCAAAAGTTTGAGGCCAGCCTATGCAATTTAGTGAGACCCTGTCTCAAAATAAAAAAATAAAAGGGGGGGGCTGGGCTTGTGGCTCAGTGGTAGAGCGCTTGCCTAGAACGTGCGCGGCCCTGGGTTCGATCCTTAGCACCACATTTAAAAAAATAAATTAAATAAAGGTACTGTGTCCAACTACAATTAAAAATAAATATTTAAAATATATTTTTAATGTATGCTACCAATTTAGAAATTGTTGTCATTTCTATTATTAAACTCTGATACAAATTGGTATAACATAAAGACAATAAGAACTATGATTTGAAGTATTAGATGTTCTTAGATTCCTATGATAGTGTTTTTGGTGTATAATTTAGAAAATTTTTATCTTAATCTCATTGCTTAGCATTATATTGGGTAGAACTTGATTATCCAACTAAATTTCATAAACGGATTGGATTCTCTTGCAACATTTAAAATTTACACAAAGTGTAAATAGATTTGGATAAAAAGAAAACATTGTTTAAATAGAAAAAAACATTGTTTTGAAGTTCAATTCATATTATTTTAATGTAGTCATTATTACATGTGCTAGATTTCACTCTTGCCTCCAACAAAAGACTCTAGTTGAAAAATTGTGGGAAATGTGGCGTATTACACAAGGAAAATATTAAAACCATATCTTATTGCCTACCATATATACTGACATTAAAAAGAGTTTTGTTCGTTTCTTTTAAATTTAGCCGTCTCAAGTAATTTGAGATCATTAATCACTTTTTTCTCTGAATCAGTAGTAATGGGGAGGGGAGCAATTATCCCCAACATTTTTTAGTTATTTTTAGGTACAGAGTGCATTAATCATTGCACAAGTCTGTAACGTAGTGTTTTGAGATGGCTCTGTTCAGAAATGTTTCCAGTTACACAACTTGAAAAATGTGTCCTTAGATGAAACATGTAACTTGAGATGTTTCTTCCTACTTTGTCACTTCTAAGTTTTCCTATCCTATCCTTACCCCCCATTTAAACAAAAGAAATTAAGGGCTTTAGTCAAACTTAATGTCTTCATCAAACATATCTGTATCCCCACTTTCCTTTCTCTCTCTCTTTTGTAGTGCTAAGGATCTAACTTAGGGCCTTACACATAGGCAATTACTCTACCACTGATCCATATTCCCAGCCCTTTTTATTTTTTATTTTTATTTTAATATTTATTTATTTGCTTTAGTTGTACACAATGGGTTTATTTGTATGTGGTGCTGAGGATCGAACCCAGGGCCTTGCATGTGCTAGGCGAGCGCTCTACCGCTGAGCCACAACCCCATCCCTTAAAAAAGATTTAAAAAATGTAAGACCATTTTAAAAAATAAACAAACCAAGGGCTGGGGTTGTGGCTCAGCGGTAGAGCGCTCGCCTAGCTTGTGCGCAGCCCGGGTTCCATCCTCAGCACCATGTAAACATAAATGCATTGCATTGTGTACAACTAAAGTAAATAAATAAATATTTAAAAAAATAAATAAACAAACCAAGCCAGGCACGGTGGAACATGCCCATAATCCCAGTGGCTCGGGAGGCCGAAGCAGGGGGATTGCAAGTTTGAGGCCAGCCTCAGCAATTTAGCAAGGCCCTCAGCAATTTAGTGAGACTATGTATCAAAATTAAAAATAAAAAAGGGCTGGGGATGTTGCTCAGTAGTAAATTGCCCCTGAGTTAGATCCCCGGTGCCAAAAAAAAAAAAAAAAAAAAAAAAAAAAAAATCATCTTTTCACAACCTTAAAATAATTTAGAAAAGGGTGTTCTAAGATATGTTGCAGATCTGTTTTATTGCCCCAAATTATGTTAATTCATAATTCTAAATTTTTCTAAAGTATAAGATTAAAAATCATTTTCGGTGTATGTGTAAATTCTGTATTTTATTACATAGGTATGTTTCTTCAACACTATCTTTTAAAAATGGATTGTTTAAAGAGACAATTTTTATTCTAAAATTTTAATTCATTTAATTTTATTTCTGGGTGAATACACATGATATGTGCTTTCAATGCATAAAATCACAGTGGATCTTCTACATATGCAACTGAAACAGTTTGGGCAGCAAAAGATTTTTGTAACAATGAAAGTTAATAAACTGTATTTCAATCCCTTTTTTCTTTATCTCAAAGTGCAAGATATAGGGCTCTCATAATCCCTCAGCAATGCTACTCCTGTAAATAATCCTTAGTTTTGTTCAGCACAGAAAGTTTTTGAAATAAGTATATTCTGGTATGCTGACATAAAACAAATGACACATGTACTGCAATGAATAAACTTATATGAATTATGATATTGGATTGGTCCATCTGTCAGGGTAAATTGCAGATCCAGGAAACTGAGACTTTGAATAACAAAACCTCCATTTTCAGAGTCCCTGGTTGAACATTTAATTAGATCAACTAATTGTCCTTCCACATCTGGTTGTTCATAAAAGCAAAACCTCCCATTCAAGTGTTCAATTCTAGTGTGAAGTGTTTTACTATAGAAGTGAACGCTTGAGCTTAAAAGATAATGGTCATTAGAACTATCCTGAACAAAAAACAACCACCTTGCACATTTGCTAACTTCCACTCTGCCTTCTACCATGTGATTGGTCCTGAATACCAACCTTGTTTTGAAAGTTTTTTCAGCTCCATAAAGCTTGTGAAAAACACATGACAAAAAATATATGTGTGTATATATATATATACATATAAATTAAAAATTGTCATATATAACAAATTAAAATTATAAAAAAACCCCACATGTCCACTATTGCATGGATTCATAAACTCTTGCAACAGAGTTAGGATCAAAATTTAAATGATAGGGCATAGTTTCAGACACACAGAGGTCTGTGGTAATGAGTCCATTGAAGTTCCTTTGGATTTGCTTAGTGTGCATTGGAGGTAGCAATGGAGAGAGTAAGGAATGTTATCATGACTCCCTTGGGCTCTGCAATGAGACTCCTATGATGCCAATGAACAAAACACTTATAAACAGGCCCACAAAGTTTGCTGAGGCAACAACCAGGTCCTGGTCTATCTGATTCTCATATTTAGGGAAAACATTTCTTCCCACTTGAGAATAAACTTCAGAAACTTCCATGGGAAAACTGTCTAGACAATTGCCATAAATTACTTTCAAATGAAACAGACTCTCATCTAAAGGCATAGAAAACTGAACATAGTCTTAAGGCCTAAGTCCAATAACTACTACATGTTCACCAAGGTAAAGATGCAAGTTTCCATTCTCAAATTCTGAACTTTTTATGAATTATTTTAAGCTCTTTTTTTAAAAAAATATTTAGTTGTAGACACAATATCTTTATTTTATTTATTTATTTTTATGTGGTGCTGAGGATAGAATGTGGTACCTCACATGTGTAAGGCAAGGGCTCCATCACTGAGCCAAAACCTCATCTCCTTAATAAATTATTTTGTTCTTTTTTTTTTTTAAACATTTATTTATTTGCTTTAGTTGTACACAATGCCTTTATTTTTACGTGGTTCTGGGGATCAAACCCGGGCCGCACACGTGCTAGGCGAGCGCTCTACCGCTGAGCCACAACCCCAGCCCCTATTTTGTTCTTTACACACAGTTTCAGGCTGAAGATTGTGAAAATCTTTTTGAATATCATTCCATGATGGACTTAGATTGGAAGAATGAACCAAGACTTTGCCTCTTGCCTCCACTGGATGTGTATTTTCTCACAATTTGTTGGTCAAGAAACCAAGTGGGGAGCGAGAGCAGCCATTATGGGAGCTGGAGATGCCTATTAAGCTCAATCAAGATGACAACCTCCCAAAAGCATGGAGACTTTGTGGCACAGCCTATGGGGGAAGACCCAGTGAGGAGCCTGGATGGGATTGGTGAAGTCCCAGGCAAGAAGCTGGAAGAAAGGGGCTTTGATAAGGCATATGTTGTCCTTGGTCAGTTTCTGGTGCTAAAGAAAGATGAAGTCCTCTTCCAGGAATGGCTGAAGGACACATATGGTACCAATGCCAAGCAGTCCCAGGACTGCTTTGGGTGCCTTTGAGAATGGTGTGATGTTCTCTGGGGAGCCCTCAATCCCCAGTCCCATTACCAAGTCTCCAGAGTTTGCAGCCGAGTGGGGGTTCCTTGTCCTCTACAGAGGAAAAGATTGCTGTTGTCATACTCCAGGGTCTTTGGGAATTCTCTCCCCTCATCATTGCATTTTTGCTCTTGCATGCAACTCTCTTTCTATTTCCCCTGCTAGTTCCATCCATGGAAACCGTTAACCAGCTTTTCTGATTGGATTCCTGGAACCTTCCCTCACCCCACCTTCACCTCTGGTCTGTTTGATGCCCTTTGGCTCCTTTTTGGCATAATAGTCGCTGTCCTTGTAAAGTTTTTAGATCAATAAAGTCAGTGGCCTTCAAAAAACAAAAAACAAAACAAAACAAAAAAACAATAGGAAAGAAACCAAGTAGGGATTGCAGAGGGAAGTGGACCTTATTGGTCATTGAGCTCTGACATCTTTATTTTTCTCACAATGACTATTGGTGCTGAGGAGAGAAAAAGGCATCCTCATTGGGGAGAGCTCAGGAAGGTGTACTCTGGTTGCCTTGCTACTTTTGTTTTGCAGAAAGCCACCATTTAAATTGTATCCATTAGCCTTTACTTGTTTGACCTGCTTTTATTTTTCCTTCACCTTTTTCATCTTCATTGTTGATAATGCAGCTGGCCATATCTTTAACATAGTGGCTACCAAATAAGGAATCATCTTTTCTAAATTCATTAGCTAGTGATGGTTATACAACCAAGAAATCAGTTTTTTTTTTTCTTTTATTCAGGTTAAAAGATTTCTGGAAGTTTTATTTTATTTTATTTTTCTTGGGAAGGTTTTAGTCTTAAAAAGGTCTCTCTGGAATACTTTCACTACTTATCTGGAGAGTGTAGGAGGCTGCATCTGTGTATTTTTTCAGCTTCACTTAACCTTTAGAACCATTTTCCAGCTGCTCTGATGGGGCAGCATGTCTCTCCACTCCCTCCTCCAGTACTGGTGCCACTACTACTGCATAATGAGTTTTAAGCCCATAAATTTGTGGCAATTTGTTAACACAGCAACAGAAAATAGGCCATTATTGGTGTTATTTGACTGAGTTGAAGAAGTAGTTGATTTAATTACAGATGGTTTTAAATTTAGAATTGCTCTATGTAAAATAGCAAAGAAAACAAACAAATCAGTGTCAAAGAGAAAACACACACAAAAGCACCTCCTTCAATGCTCAGGTCAAGTGTTCTTCATCCACCCCCTCCAATCTGAAGTGATGTTCCCTCCCCAGATATTTAGAAACTAGTGTATTTAATTAGCGTATTTAATTGCCTAAATAATTGTTCTCCAGTGGCTTCTTTTATGGGGAGGGTACTAGGGATTGAACCCAGGGGTGTTTAAACACTGGGTCACTTCCCAGCCCCTTTTTATTTTATTTTTTTTATTTTGAGACAGGGTCTCACTAAGTTGCTTAGGGCCTTGCTAAATTGCTGAGGTTGGCTTTGAACTTGTGATCCTCCTGCTTCGGCCTCCCCAGCAGCTGGGAATACAGGCATGTACCAACACGCCCAGCCCCAGTGGCTTTTTGTGTCTATCAAAGTAGGCTTCAAGTTCCTTGAGGGCTAGTATCTTGTTTTGTTCATTTTATGTTCTCTATAGTGTCTTGCACATAGAGATTCTAGTAAATGTTACTTGAGTGGCTGAAGAAGGTATGCTTGTCTGATGAATAAGTACTTCAAACTAAACCTTCCAGGAGTTATTTCTGGAAGGCACCTGGTTGGAGTTCTTCAAGGGTTTTCTTACTGAGTCACTGAGAGCTCCACCATCCGCTTTCCACAGCGGCAAAATGTATCATAACATCCTGTTGCTCTTCTCTCAGGATAAGAAACCTTAGACCACAAGTATCTGTGAGCTAAATAGCCTGCCTGAGAGCATGACCTGGCATTTAACAAGAGTTCTGCCTAATTAACTGGTACCCGCTAATCACTAAGACATAAATATCTGCCAGAGGAATCTGAAAGGTCTGTTTTAAAATTTGAAAAGCTGAGTTTATTTCCCACAGATGGGGCACTTGTGTGTGTGTGTGTGCGCGCGCGCGCGGGGGATGGTTACTAGTGAAAGCAAATTACAAGACAAGGTTGGTGCCTTTCCAGGAGAGTTCGTGTAGTGAATTTTGTCTTTTTCACTGCATTATGTGATTTTTTATTATTGGAATGGAAAAATTACCAACATTATGAATTTTTTCTGTGTTCATATACATATTTAACAGTTTGACAACTATGTCTAAAAAATTGAGGATTCATTATGTCCCTGAGTTTTTATATTTTGATATAAAAACTTTCTGAACACGTAAATTTGTCAAGGGACTAGGTAGTAGATTTATCAAGAAATTCACTGACCTGGTTTCTTAAATTCAGGAATTTTTTGAAATCACAAGGCTCTGAGAGATCCAACTTGTAGCCTCCAGTGGCTTGTAATAATTTCTTGCTGAAGTGACAAGCTACCTTAAATATTTTCTGGAACAAAAGATGAGGTATAAATTAATAACAATGTGACAAAAATGAACGCTGGACTTGAAACTGCAGGAGGATCATAAGGGCTGATTTGTTAAAGAAGGGCAATTCATGACAATCTAGATTTAGGCAAAGGGCAAGTGAATTCATTTAGCATTGTTGAAGTACCTTGAGCATAATGGAATCAGATTGTGACGATTTGCAGGGCTATTTGGTAGACATGAAGTCACAGAAAGTCACGAATTTTGACAGAAATGAATCATTTTAAACATTTTTATAGTAGCTTTTGGTGTGCAAACTCTCAGTGTGTCCCCGAGTTATTAAGCATTTGCCCTGTTACTGTGGGCAAAACTCGCCCGAATAACGAAACGATTTTGAAATTTCGGGCTATAGTACTGAAATCGGAGACGTTCGTGTTCATTTGACCCTGCGAAAGTATCAGTCTTTCAGCAAAGTGCTTAAATCAGTGGGTGGAGTCAGAATTACGGCGTGTTCAAATCTGAATCCTCTTCCCCACCGTTTTAAATAATTCCATCTTTGAAATACAATCATTTGAATTTACGTGTTCAGAATTGACCCTTCAGCTTTGTAACTATCCTTTTCTGTATAAAGTTCGCTAAACTTTTTTAGACGCCTCTGGCATTTCTACTAACATTGACATTATTGAGTAGGTAACAAACAGACTTATACTTTACCACTTTGGCAAAAATGTATCCGACGTATATGGTGAATATTTTTTTACTCTATCCCTTTACTCTTGAAAAACTTAGGACTCAGTCGCCTGCTCCACCGAATGCCCTCACTGGGAGTCGGGTTGACAGGGTTGTCGCATGCGCTCTCGACACAATCATGTTTGTCGCAATGGGCCCTGCGCGGAAGGTTACTTAAGAACGAGTGACTTTGATGATAGTCATTTTGTTGGTAGCGCTGGTTACCGTGCTACCTCCGCGAGGGTACTTGATTGTAACAGAAAGTAGTTCCGGCCCGTGTTGTTTCGGCCGAGGAGCCGTCGCCGCCATTTCAAGACCGTGAGAGGTAGATGGCCAACTAGAGTTCCCAAGGTTCGAAGCCTGTTAACTGCTGCCGCCGCTTAAACCTTCCAAAACACTGATACAGCTGCTGTCCTCTTCCTACTACCTCCAGAAACATTCTTGCCAGTAGTGGCAGCAGTTGGAGTCAATTACCCCCTCCTTGCTCTCCCTCAAGAAGCTCCAGATGGCGTCTTCCGTGGGCAACGTGGCCGACAGCACAGGTACCAGTGTCCGGTTCTACCGTGGCAGACACCCCTTTGGGGTCTGGCGCCGTCCTCTACCTCTGATCACTCCCTTCCTGCCCTCTAACCATCCCCATTACATCGTGGTCTACTGGCATCTGATCAGGTTTTCCGCTGTCGTCCGTTCCTCAAACATTTTCTCTCGCTTGCTTCATGATGCCTTCTTTGCTTTTTTTTTTTTTTTTTTAAACTCCACAAATGTACTAGTCTTCTACTCTTTTCGGGACGCTTTTAACCACACGTGCGCGTTTAGAATGTCTTGGAATGGACTGCATTGGAATCCTTGCCCTTTCAATATCCTTCGCAACCGTTTTCTCCTTTAATTCCAGCTCATTGCCCTCTCCTTTCCCTCTCTACCTCCCCCTCAAGCCCTTTCCCCTTAGCTACATTTGGTCTTCTTCTGCCAACCCAGGGTGGGGGTGCCGTTTCGATGTAATCATATTCTCACTATCAAAAGCTCGTCGATGTGCTTCAAGTAACCTCAAGAAGAGGGGACATTCAACAGTACTTCGCTGGGCAGCGTTTTTTATGGTGTTCTTTCGGTTGAGTGGTCCTGGTTTAGATTGGAAATTTCCAGGGGTTCCCTGTGCTATCTCCCAATTCTGACCGCTGCCCCCAGCTTGCTTCCCACCCAGTCGTCCTTCCCAGCCCGCGGGGGACCACACCCTTTCCTTCGCGAGGTTGCCAAGCCTACGGTCCACTTCCTATCCTTGGGAGGGAAACTATCCTGGTGTTTTGCTTTGCGTTGACCACCCTGCCCTTCCAATTTTCCGCTTTGTGTTACTTTCTCGATGTATTCCTCCGCCGCCGCCTGGGTCTTCCATCCCCATTCTTTAGCCCAGTATCTCTTTATTCATAGGGTGTATATATATATTTTTTTTAAGTTTCCATCTTTGCTTGAAGAGTTTGTAAAGCAACTGGAGTGTAGCTGCACAAGTGCAAGGCGGTTGCCCTTTTAGACAATTCATTTGTTACTAAAATAAGTAAACAACCAAATTATAGGAGTGTCCTTCGGCTGCCTTTCCATATTGAGATTATTTGGGGCGGGAGGGGGTCGGGAATTGGACTGTGCTTTTAAGGTTTCGCGTGAGGTGGTGGTGGTGGTGGTTGTTTTTGGTGGTTTCGCAGTTGAGATGTGTCAAGGGTTTTAGTTACTGTTTTTTTTTTTTTTTTTTTTTTTTTTTTTTTTTTTTGACACGGCAATAAGTAATAGGTGAATCTTCTATAGTATCCATAATTGTACAGAGTGGGATCCGTAATTAGCCCGTTCTTCCGTTCCGGTTCCCCCACCGTGATTTTCAAAGATTTTTAAGATTCTGTACTAGAGTCCTTTTTTCTGTTATTTGAGGAAGTGGTCATTGCAAGTGTTAAAATAGAAGATAAGCAGCTTTGAAAAGTGGCAAAATAATGTGTTAAAATAAGGAGCTAGGAAGTCCTAGAGACTTTTCTAAAATGTAATTTTCTAGTTTCTATTAGAGATAATCGCCCCCAAGTTTGGACGCAAGTCTTTTCTGCTCTTTGTTTTCGTGGTCAGCTGTGCATTCTATTGGGAAATTTACTTTGCTTTCCCGAGTATCCAGAACAGTCTTCAACTCTGATGATTGGGGAGTTAGGCTCAAATTTGAGCTTGTCACTCTGACCTTGGTAAAATTAAGTAATGTCTGTGGTTTCCCATTCCAGCCTTCTAGTGAAAGTGCTGCGGTTGAATTCCCAATCATGTATCACTGTTTAGATAAATATTTACAATTGAGACTTAAGCAGGTCTTCTCCCCCCTTCTGAGTTTTAGCTATATTCTTTATCATTATGTATCTGAACTAATTCACACACAGCAAAGTGTTTTTATTTGTAATTCATTCTGTTGTGTTTTATTCAGTGTCTTCTACTGTAGCATTTTCCCATTTTTTTTCAGCCACTGCAGTGTAGGTTACTGCATGGTTATTATATAGGGTTGTTTGCAATGCCTTCTTTTTTCAGTGCCACAGCTTGTGGAGAATGTTAGTGCTAAAACCAGCATGGGAGGAGTTTAGCTAATTTAGTCTCCTTGTGAGTTTGGGATGGTAGAGGAGCAGAATATTCTTGTGTGTGTGTGTGTGTGTGTGTGTGTGTGTGTGTGTGTGTGTTTTGAGACAGTCTTGCTAGGTTGCTGAGGCTGGTTTTGACCTTGCCATCCTCCTCTTGCGCCACCATGTCCAGCTTTTTCTCGGGTCTTTTTCTGATCTTTTACATATTTTTAATGTGGTGCTGAGGATAGAACCCAGTGCCTCACACGTGCTAGGCAAATGCTCTACCACTGAGCCACAAACCCAGCTCTCAGGTCTTTATTTAAAATGTTTGATGGCCCCATTAAATATTTTGGCTCTTGACAGATGAATTCATCTTGTTTATCATCTGCTTTAAAAATAATGCCTTGCCTTTTTAGTTTTTTCCCTTTAGCCTTGTCTCTAGTGCCCCTCCTTCAAAAAAATTAAATTGTGATATACATAAACACATCAATATAATAAGTTTTAAACACATTTTGTGTCCCCACCCACATTAAGAGATGATTGAGATATTGTTAACATTACCCCATCCCGTAGAAATCCAACCTGAAACATGGGACAAAGTATTAAATTTCTCAGTAGGTTATTATGACATTATTAAATCTTTGTGACCTTTGCAGATTGTACATTTAATATTTTGTTTCAGTATGTTAACTAAGATATAAGGAACAATGTTTAGTGAATCTTCAGATGCTACATACAATTTAGAATTTAGAATTACAAAATATTTAAAATGTAATCTCATTTGGAAGTAAATATTCCCATGTGGTTTGGAAAAGAAAGAATTAAAGGATGAATTCTAAAGATGCCAATTCTGCACCTGATGTTAACTTGGGGTTATAAATAACATGCAGAACACTCTAGTGCTTTACATAGTTTCAAGCATTTTCATCTTTAAGTTTAATATACCATACTTTTACATTTTTTTGTTTGCATTTCTAACTTTTTGTTTTCCCCCCTCCTTCCCTCAAATGTTTTGATGATTCTCCAGAACCAACGAAACGTATGCTTTCCTTCCAAGGGTTAGCTGAGTTGGCACATCGAGAATATCAGGCAGGAGATTTTGAGGCAGCTGAAAGACACTGCATGCAGCTCTGGAGACAAGAGCCAGACAATACTGGTGTGCTTTTATTACTTTCATCTATACACTTCCAGTGTCGAAGGCTGGACAGGTAGGAGATATGGGGGTTACCTACCTCTGGGTGCTGAGCTTAAAAAATGATACTTAAATATTTGAACTTTAATTTTTTTCCTGTACTGGGTTTCAGTTGCGCTACCAACACACATCTGCTTTTTTGCCTACTTGTGAAATGCCTGGCTGCCAGTTTTTCTCCCTTCTTTTGTGTGGTGGTGGTTATATTATCAATATGACTAGGGACTTTTTCTAGATTTTTTCCACCTCAATTTGCTGCTTTATTACTTACTCTCTTCAGGTAATAAATTATTCTTAGTGTACATCTGAGCATCCAGTCTTATGTTTACAAGACCTGTCAGTTTGAGGAACTGATCTGCACAGAAATGATAATGTGTATGCTGTGCATATGTAGTTCAAATTGGAAATACCATCATTGTTAAGAAGTGTTGCTTTTAGCTAATCAGTTGAATTAATCAAAAGGGAATTTGATCTTGTCCTTTTAACAAATTGTCATTCTGGTGTATTTAAACATTTAAAGAGGTGCATCATTAAATCTTACAAATGGGAAATGAGGCTCACACACATTCTCAATATTAATGATCATGATTTACAGTGTGGCAGTTTGGTAGTAAGACTCTAATAAGAATTTAATAAGAAAAAACTTTCTAATTTTAAATCTGGAATGTCTTCACTTTTGAAAAACTGATTTCTAACATTTTTTGCTATGCTCCAGTTAGATAATGTATTGTTACATAATTAGCAATAGTACAGGATCTTCAGAAACTGTTACAGTTGCATATGGGCCATGCCTTATTTTCTGTAATATGTATACCCATGCATCAACACTTTCACCTTTTCCAGATCTGCTCACTTTAGCACCCTGGCAATTAAACAGAACCCCCTTCTGGCAGAAGCCTATTCAAATTTGGGGAATGTGTACAAGGAAAGAGGGCAATTGCAGGAAGCAATTGAACATTATCGACATGCATTGCGTCTCAAGCCTGATTTCATCGATGGTTATATTAACCTGGCAGCTGCATTGGTAGCAGCAGGTGATATGGAAGGAGCAGTACAAGCTTATGTCTCTGCTCTTCAGTACAATCCTGTAAGTAAAATTTTAATAGTTACTTTCCCTTCACAGAAAGTCCCCCAGAAACACCATAGTTGATACTGAAATTGGTTTTGCCTGGAGTAAAGTCAAGAGTTTAGAAATGTTCATGTACTTAAAATGGTAACAATGCTTAGACTTGGTCTGTGTTAAGAAATTTGTCTTATCTAACAAGTTATGTTAAAAAGCATAAAAATTATCCTTACAAGAAATTCTACATCAATTTTTATAACATCCATAAAGTATAAGACATATGACATTGTTTCTTTGAGCTGTTTTGATTAACTTGGGATACATTTTAATAGGTGTTTGTAACAGTTACTTGATTTTCAAGGAATGGTAGGTAAAGGGTTTTAATATGTAAAGTAAATTAAAACAAGGTGTTAAATGAGGCTACAAAATTTGTTCCTCTATATCCTATTCTCTTTTCTTTCAACATAAGAGAATTGAGGTGATAGTATCCATACCAGGGTTGTTGTTTTTTTTTTTTTTTTTAATTTGTTTTTGTTTTTTGTGCTGGGGATTGATCCCAGAGGTACTTTACCATCCCTAGCCCTTTTTATGTTTTTATTTTGAGGCAGGGTTTGTCTCAGTTGCTTAGGGTCTCATTAATTTGCTGAGGTTGACCTTGAACTTGAAATCTTCCTGCCTCTATCTTTGGGATTACAGGTGTGTACCACCATGCCTGGCTCACACCAGGCTTTTAATTCTTCTTTCTTTTTTGGGGGGTCTAAGTTGTAGATGTGTTCTGGAGAACAGGTAAGATCCAGGTCCAGAGGTCAGATATAAGTTCATCAGCTTCAGACATTAAGTTATTGGGTCTCTAAGAGATGATAAAAAATATAAGTTTCACCCTTATGACTTTTGATATAGTTAAGGAAAGTCAATGTAAATTTAAGAGGTAAGTGATAAAGAGAATGGTTATAGGAATCCAGAAAAAAGTTTAAGAATATGTTCCCAATCTATATCATCAACATTCAGTTTAATAACAACTCTGGAAATGGCTAACAATTATTACTATTAATATTTACCAATAATAATTACCAATAGGACCTCTTTTTTTTCTGGGTGTGGGGATACCAGGGATTGAACTCAGGGGCACTTAACCACTGAGCCACATCCCCAACCTGTGTTTTTTTATTTTTTTTATTTTGAGGTAGGGTCTCACTAAATTGGTTAGGGCTTTGCTGAGTTGCTGGGGCTGCCATTGAACTTGGTGATCCTCCTGTCTCAGTCTCCTGAGCCACTGGGATTATAGGCGTGTGACACCACACCCAGCTTATTGGACTTCTGTATGCTTAGACACTGCTAACTGCTTCAGGTGACTGGTCTTTTTTTAATCCTCCAATGAGACTTCAAAGTAAATGGTATTAGTTCTAATTTTACCAATTACAAAAAAAAAATAGACTCAAGGGTTATGTGACTTTCTTGTGATCATGTAGCTAGTAATGGTGAAGTGGATATTAAAACCTGATCCTGAATATCTTCAAAGCAAATGTTGAAGTGAAAAGAAATAAAAGATAAAAAGGGGATGCTGTGCTCAGTGGGCACTCACCCCTCAAGGGAGCCCTTTAGCACAGTTTGAAAACCATTGATCATATACTGCTGTCCCTTAATCCCCACTTTATAGGTTAGGAAACTGAAGCTTACTTTAGTAATTTGTTCAAAGATCTGAGAATCTTTCCATTGTGACATCTGTGAACAATTATTTTTTCAGTTAATTTTGAAAGTTAAAATTTCTTTTTAAAAAATTAATTGCTTTTTGAATGGATCCAGTGAAAAGTTCTAGTCATTCCTCATGGATGTGGCTAATGAAAGTAAGTTCTTTTGTATTATTTTAGAGATACTCATTGCATGTATGTATAAATTTGAGTGACTTTTAATTTTTATTGCTGTACTAACTTGTAACCAACAGAAAGTTCTAGGGAACTGTACATGAGTTGCCATTGGGGTCTGGACCCCATTCTTCCCAATGGCTCAGGGCTCACCTGTGTACCTAGTTGTCTCAGACCAGTAAGTTCTTTTCCTCTATTAATCAGGCTTGGTTCTACCCTTCACTTGTTGATTAAGTGTAAACTCACTTGTGCTGTCTTGCACAACTGAGGTCTTGACCGATTTTCATTCTGATCTCTTGGCTCCAGTTTTTAGTTGCATTTGCATGTAGTAGAGCAGCCAGCCACTGCTACTGACAGTATACCAAAGCATAGGAGTATATTGAGAAGGGAAAACTAAAGTGGGAGACAGAACCATACTATTTAATATCTAAGCTGTTAACAGTAAACTTATCATCATGCCCTACCAAAGAAGTGAGATAGTGCTAAAATAAATCATGGAATTAACTTCTTGACAGCATCAAACAGCCATATGTTCTCATCTGGTTCTATGTTTCTTTTAGTGGAAGGTGCTACTTTATTTGCCAGTGAGAATGAAAGTGGGGTTGTGCAAACTCCCTTGATTACATTAAATATGCTGTGGTGATCATGTTTTAATTTATTTCAGGATGCCTGGTCTAAACTAGATTTAAACTAACTGTCAAATGCTTGCTGTCAAAACAGTGCTGATAGAATCTATTTTTTTTGGGGGGGGGGGCTACCGGGGATTGAACTCAGGGGCACTCAACCACTGGGCCACATCCCATCCCTTTTTTGTATTTTATTTAGAGACAGGGTCTCGCTGAGTTGCTAAGTGCCTTAGCCATTGCTGAGGCTGGCTTTGAACTTGTGATCCTCCTGCCTCAGCCTCCCAAGTGCTGGGATTACAGGCATGTGCCACCTTGCCTGGCCTGATAGAATCTTGAGTTCCTTATGTGTGGTGCTTAAATGCATCATTACATTGTGAAAATGAATCATAGATGTAGTTGGCATTCTATGAAAAATAAAATCTGGTTATTTTGTTTTTTTGTAGTAGTGAAAAATTAAAGTGTTAAAGTACTTTTAACCTCTTTCCAGCAGTATTTATCTTTTAAGTTGGTAAGTTATCTCCCATGTTTTGATAATAGAAATTAATTGTAAAATATAAAGCTGCTTCATATTTTTATATTCTGAATTGTCTTCAGTAATGTTGCATGGTGTAACAATTTTGCTAAAATTTTAGTCCATCATATTTAAAGGTACTATTACATTTGATGTTCTTTCACATGATGGCTCATTGGAGTTGCCCATACCTGGCAATCCCATTTATGAATTAAGCATAGCATTGTTTTCTTGTATAATGACTATAACCCTGAGTTGCTTTAAGCAGCTCTATTTCTGAATCTATAGGTTGTTGAAGCATTACTTCTGCTTTGATGGTGGATGCATAGCTCTGAGAGCTACTGGCATCCTAACCATCATGTGTTACTGTCATGTGTTGTTGCTGTGAATCTTACTTATACAGTTAAACTGTGGAAAATCATATATTTCTGTTCTTCTCTGTTCAGCTTTTTGTTAAGGTTGTCTTGCAAATATCACATTTAAATATTTGAGTGCTTATTGTATATAGTGTTTGGTTAGGAATTGGAGAGATGTGTTGTGGGCAGAAAGTTGTGGGTTATTATATGAGACAGATCTGACCCATAAAGGAAAAAAGATGTAAGCTCCTTGGACGATTATTGTTGGAGAGTATTAATCAGAAGATTTCCTCGAGTGGGTGCTTATAACCTAAGCATTCTGTAGGAAGGTAAATAGCAAGTAGACTTCCTTGGCTGAAGTGGTGAGTCAAGTAGTAACAAGAAGTGAGTGTAGTAGAGCAGAGTCAATTGGAAGATTTCAAAAGAATAGAGAGGCTGAGGAGTTTGAATTTAATTTGAGAGGCAATTGAGAACTGCTGCAGGTTTTTATCGACCTGATTTTACTTCATGTGTATGTATATATAGAGATGTTATGGGGGGGGGGCAGAACTGGGGGCTCTAGGAGTCAGGAAACAGTTGCAATCTTAGGAGCAGTAGTTATAATGGAAAATCTTATTTCTAGTTCCTTACCTTTTCTTTATTTTATTTATTTTTGGTGGCATTAGGGTTTGAACAAATAAAATTTTGAACAAATCCCCAGTCCTAGTATTTATTTTGAGACGCAGGGTCTCCTTAAGTTTCCAAGGCCTTGAACTTGGAATCCTGCCTCTACCTACCCAGTAGCTGGAGTTACAGCCATGTGACACTGTGCCCAGCTAATTCCTTATCTTTATTCATACTATTTTCCCTTGTTTACAATGCCCTCTTTCCTTTGTTAAACCTCTATTCATCTTTCAAGGATAAGTTTAAACTTCTCCTTTGAGCTCATCTACTTCTCTTTTACTACTGTGTGGACATTTAGTATGTGTGTGACTTGGCTTTCTCTGTAGATTGTAAGCCCCTTGATGGTAAAAGATCCCATTAATTTCTTTTTCCTTCAGTTTCAGGCATCCTATTAAATAAAAAAGGTTTGCATGAAAGATATTAACCTAGGATGGGTAGAATGGGCCAGGCTTTAGACATGTTGATTCTCTTAGCAGATACTGTTTTGTTTTGACGGGTGAAGCAGAATTTGTTGCCTTAGGTTTTGAAATTTTGGGGAGAATGGTAGTATTCTTGCATTTTCTTTTTTTCTCTCATGCTGGGGATTGAACCCAGGAGTGTTTTCCCTCTGAGCTACATCCCCATCCCTTTTATCTTGAGACAGAATCTTACTACATTGCTTAGGTCCTTGCAAAGTTGCTGAGGCTGGACACAAACTTGCAATCCTCCTGGTTCAGTCTTCCACTTCACTGGGACTATAGGTGTGTAACTCTGCACATGACTATTCTTGGCATTTTCTAGACATTAGGTATACATATATATGCATATGTTTGGATTCCCAAATAAGAGAATTGGATTTCACTATTATGTTTAAGATGCCATACTTCACCTTTTTCTAAAACTGACTTGTTGATTATCTGGAATATAATCTATTTTTAATGATGGAATTATGTTAATTTCATTTAGTATGCTATAATGGATCTATATGATATAACTAAATAACAGATATACTGTCAGGACATAATTGGCATCCATCCGGGATTTTATAGAAACTAGAGGGGAAAATTATGCAACAATTGGCTAAAATGTATAGCCATAACATTCATTGTTGAAGAGTTATTCTGAGACTTCTGGTTATTATGGCTCAGAAAAGGCATAGGAGTTGGTAATATTCTAAAGATATATAGCCACAATTAAGTAGCAGGAGTTTGAGCAGTTTGGATGATTTAGGCATAGCCTGCCAAAACAGGTAACTTTAAGGTGTAGGGGTGAAAACATACAAAGTAGATAGCAACATTATAGAATCTATTGCTTCTGAGACTATAAATAGAGCTTAAAAGTGCTTACATTAATTAGAAGGATGATAAATCTGTAATAAGATTAATGGTACCTGTGAAGTTTTGAGGAGTAGTGTTGTCCTGTGCTTAATGTTATGAGAGAACGATATACTTCCAAAATATCAGTCATTGCTTAAAGGACAATACTGAGTCAGGTAAATCATGGAGCTCAACCCAGTATGGCCAACCATGAATTTTCTGTGGCAGCCAGTATAATTTATTGGCAAACATTTTGGTTTGCCTGGTGAGTGGTAATATGTAATCATAAAAGCTGCTTATCAGTAAAATTAATCAGTGGATTCTGGAAACCATAATATAGTTGTAGAGAGGATAATATATATGGTGTTTCTTTGGCACAGTTGATGAAACAGCGCATTGTAGGAATTAAGGCACTTTGACCCATGGAGCCATTTGGAATGAGAATACTTGTTGACTGATAGATTTGACCGACAAAGGCAAACAAGGACAAATAAAAATATAAGCTCACTGTTCTGATGAGTGTCTCATACTGAGGAATGGACTGGTGAGTCAGATGACTAGCAACACAATTGAGCTGCTAATAAAAAAGCAGAGTCAACTGCTTTTCATTATTCACCCTCTCAGCTCTGATGGCACTTAATAGTAATGAGTAATCTAGTGGCAGGTGTCAGGATTGAGGCTGTGGTTGGATGGTAATCCTTCTGCCTAAGAGCAAAATGTAGTCAAGGTTTCTAAATATGCCTGAGAGCCAAAGGGTAGGTTTGTTGATGGATAATCATTTGCTAAGTGCAGTACTGTTTTTTCTGCTATGGAAAATTTTTGGTCCTTGATGCAGGAGTGATTCATCATAACCTTGAATAAAGCAGCTGAATAAATATTCAATCATTTTTGTAACAACTGATGTTTGAAGAGGAAGAGGCTCTTGTAAGGTCCTGTAGTCTTTTATCTGAAACTGATGGGGTCACATGCATTTCAAAATCCAGAATTTTTAGGATTTTAGAAAATAATACCATATGTAAAACTCCCAGATGGGTCTAGAACAGCACATTATAGTAAAATACATTTATATTTCTGCAGCAAAAGATGAGTATTCATATTAAGTGAGAAATAAATTGTATAAATAGTGTCATGTAGACCTGGGTGTGGTGGTGCATGCCTGTAATCATAGTGACTTGGGGGGCTGGGAGGCAGGAGAATCACATTCCTCTTGCAACTAAGCAAGACCTTGTCTCAAAATAAAAAATGGTTGGAGATGTAGCTGAGTGTTAAGAGCGCCCCTGGGTTAAATCCCCATCACTACACAGAAACAGTGAGTTTGGGGGACTTTTGGGATTTGTAATTGAGGGTGAGAGATTGTGGTCTTGCACATAGGTTTGTCAAACAGTATGTTTTGGTCAATAAAATAGCAGAGAACTAAATGCACAGAAGTGATTTCAACATATTTTGATCAACAAATCAATGTAATTAATGACATTATCTCTGGGTTTCTAGGATTTGTACTGTGTTCGCAGTGACCTGGGGAACCTGCTCAAAGCCCTGGGTCGCTTGGAAGAAGCCAAGGTAGGTGTTTGATAGAACACATTTAAACATCAGTGTTATGAAAACTTGTACTTTTTGCCAAGTCTTCAACTCTTCATTGAGCTATCTTCACAAAACAGTCCTGTGAAACTGAGGAAAACTGTCGACATGACTCGCCTCAGACTAGAGCAGGGCCAGGCTTTGGCATATCTGTTCTAAATCTGGGGGTAAAGCAAGAACCTGAACATTGTGGAGCCTTTCTGCTGAGCTAGATCATCTTTAAACAATGGGCTCCGTCATGATCTTATGTGGGAATAAATATTCCTTCAAATCTGAGGCTTGCCTGCTGGTGACAAGCAGAGCGCCTGTGATTTGGCTCAAGACTCCTATATGATGCAGGTGCCATTGAAAATGCTGCTCTTCTAAGTCCTTTGTGGCTTGTAAGTGGAGAAGAATTTCATCCAAATGTTACCCTGTAATACTGGCATTTAAAATTCTTATTTAACCTTCCTCCCTTCATCTTCCTCACCCTTTCTACAGTGGAAGAAAGGCTGTTAAAATGATTGCAAATTAATAATTGGAATATCCTGCCCCTTCTTGTCCCCGCTCCCTCCCCAAGTTCCTTTTTCCTCTTTTCCAATCCTAGTTGTCTACCTTCTTTTCTTCCTCACTTCCTTCTTTTATTCCTCCCCACCCCACCTCCTTTTAAAAAAAAGTCAGAAAGACAAAGCTGGTTTGTTTGAGAAATGGACTGATCGAAAGAAAACTTGCCAAAGTGGAAAGGTGGCTTTTAGCATTGTTTCCAAATAATGAATTTGAATACCAGGTTGGGTTAATTAAAGCTTTTGGTATAATTTACAATTAAATTTATAAATGCAATTGTCTTGTTACAAGCCACCTTACTCAACCGCGCTGCAGGGGTGAGGAGTGGGGAGAAACCAGAATGCTTCTGAAACTCCCACCTGTTGCTCTGAGCCCCACGCGCATGCTAATGCGTGGAGTGTATGCGCAGCGTAGCTGTCTGTTTGCTCATCGAGGGAGGGAGAAGGCTTTTCAGCACCATCTAATGTTAAAAGGCACTAGTTTATGTGCATAGCTAATAAATTCTGCTGACACGTTGGATTAACCTTATGTAGGTTTCCAGTTAATGAACTGTAATTGATTTCAATCTTAGCTGATAAGTCTAATTGGTAATTTATAGAACAAATATTCGATATGCTCCTATTAATTGTCACTCCACCAAGCGGACAGCTAACATGAATTGCACTTCACTGCAGCTTTAGAGATCGGTTTAGGCTGAGACATTGCGCCTGCCTTAGGTTGCTGACTTCTTTATTTCAGACCTCTGGAGACACCTAGTTTGAAAAATGTTATTCTGTTTTTGTGAGAACTTAGTAAAAAGAAAATACTCTTGAGTGAAATGCAATGTATTTCTTTTGTAATCAGTGCATTTGAAAATTCAAGCCAGCATATTCCTAGTAGATGGAAGCAAAATTAAGTTCTTTGTAGAAAATGAAGAGCCTTTCTTCCAGCAAAAATCCCTGCTGTATGCAATAGCCCTGATTAACCCTCTCCCTTCTGCATGTTTCCCATGTTACAGACTTGAGACTGTCCTCATTCCCATATGTAATAGACATCCAAAGAATTTCAATTGCTTTGTTGAACTTTTACTAATGATCTTGTTTTTATTTTCTCTCTTGTTTTTGGTTTTTCACCATTGATATTGTATTTAGAAGGTTTCAGGTGGGTGAAACCTCCTATTCCATGCGTAAGGTGCCTCGCTGAAGGGAGCTCGAGGCCTGGATCTAGGGCAGACACACAACCTCCTCCTCCTCTTCCAGCAAGGAACGCACCGAAAAGTCACATGATGAGAAATATGGTAACGGGTTTGTAACTGCCACAGCAAAACAATTTGCCTCCATGCCTGAATCTTCTGTCTTGTGGCTTCAAAAACAGCTTAAAATAATTTTATTTACAAGCAAGTTATGTAAGAGAATGTTGTATACTATAGCCACAATTCTGTCAAAGATAAGTAAAAGTTAATTAAGATATTAAAAATTATTAGAGATAATTTACTAGTTAAAGCTTCTAACTCTTCTTGTTGTTCATTTTTTTTTCCTTTTTTCTTCTTTGTTTGGATTGCAGCATTCTGCTCTTCTGATGATGCGCTGTGACCCTGCAGTAGCGCAAAGGCTGCGCAGCGTTAATGCGCATTGCGTGCGAATGAGCCCCTGTGAACGGTTGACTAGATGAGTAATCTGATTGACTGGCTCCTTCAGTCCTATTCTGTAGCCTTTTTGGATAAAATTGGGATTTAACATACCTTGAGTCCAACTAATCTCATTAAACAAATATTCTCTATGGGCCTGTCTAGTAGATTAATGGATCTGGTTGGCCGTTTGCTGCGTCTAGGGGTGTTCTACGTAGCGCAGCAGTTCGCAGCGATTGCGCAGTGCGATGCTGTTAGGTGGCGCAAGCGATGTTTGCGCTCGCATTACAGGGACCTCAACCTAGGTACAGTCCTGTCATGTGAGGTTTCAGCTTCAGTCCTCCATGGAATATAGGGGCACTTTGAATTTGTAATTGAAAGCCTGGCTAAGATGTCTGACTTGGCAGAAAAACATGTTTTCTCTAACTCAGGAACATAGTTTTAATGTTAGGAACATTATCCAGAGCAGTATTTCCCAAAATGTGTTTCATAGTACTCTAATAAAATGCTCAAATGAGAAAAGAGTTCCATGGTCAACTAAGTTCAGGGAACCTTTTAATACTATTAAAGGCTAAGGGAAGTCCTTGTAAAGAAGCCTGTTTTCCTAATTTATTTGATCATGAAATACTTTTTATCCAGTGATATTTTTTAACATCTCATAGAACACACTTTGGGAAATGTGAATACTTGGTCTTAAGTGGTTCCCTCCGTATACCACTTGAAAATGTAATCAGAGCTCTTAGGTGTTCAGGTAAGAGAAGTTCAGCATTAGAATTATAGCAACTGACCTTACAGATAAGTTCCAGTGTAAGGATTGGTCATTGGTTGACAGAACTGAACATGGTGGTTTGCACTTGGGTTCTGGTGGCGCAGGCGCAGGAGCAGCCAGCTGTGGCAGCGCATTAGTTTTGGCGCAAGCGAGCCTATGCTGCAGGGTCACTTTTGACTGGTCAGAGAAGGAATAATGATATCACCTTCTTCCCCCCCAATCTTTTTTTTTTTTTCCCCTTTACAAATTTTCCCCTTTCCCTTTACCTCCTTCCCCTCCCGTCTTCTTTCATTAACCCCTCTTAAGGCATGTTATTTGAAAGCAATTGAGACGCAACCGAACTTTGCAGTAGCTTGGAGTAATCTTGGCTGTGTTTTCAATGCACAAGGGGAAATTTGGCTTGCAATCCATCACTTTGAAAAGGTTAGTTATTAAATTAATAATTGGCATTTATGATGTGCTTTTGTGTGCAGAATGTTCTTACTAGAACTAAATAATAGGCCTTTACATAACAGGCCACAGAATATCTCTGTTTGACAGTATTGCAGTATTTGCTGGATCATATAGGGTATGGCAGTTTTCCAGTTTTACATTGAGATTGTACTTAAGTAACTGAAAGTCCTTTTTTAAATGGGCAGTTTTACTTTGAAAAAGCAAAGCTTCTTGGTAAAAAGCTGAATCCACGTCTGGGGCAAGAAATATACAAAATTTGTCTGAAATGCCTTGTCATACCAGAAAGGTTTGATATATTTTTGTCAGAATGACTCAATAGAGGCTCCAGCTGTCTAAATGGGACTTGAGTATCAGTAGGAATAATAACTGAAATATATTAAAACAAATAAAATGTTTAAATCCATGAGTTCATAATTATACTAAAAAATAAGGAACAACTCTTTTGAAAAAGATAAGGATCAACTCTTTAAAAACAAAACAAAAACAAAAAACAAAAAAATTCAGTGCTTGAGATCTAACCCAGGGCCTTGTTTATGCTAGGCAAGTACTCTACTACTGAGCTATCTCTGTAGTCCAGGAACAACTCATTTTAAAAAACTGGTTTAGAACAACAACTTTTTTTTTTTTATACAATACCTTTATTTTATTAATTTATTTTTATATGGTGCTGAGGATTGAACCCAGTGCTTCTCATGTGCTAGGTGAGTGCTCTACCACTGAGGCCCAGCCCCAGCCCAACACATTGTGGTTTTAATTCACATTTCCCTGATGATTAGAGAGATGTTAAGCTTTTTTTCATGTGTCTTTTTGGCCATTATATCTCTTTCTTTGAGAAATGTTTGTTCACATACTTTGCCCATTTTAAAAATTGGGTTGTTTGCTTTCTTGCTCTTGAATTCCTTCTATGTTTTGAAAATTAACTCCTTATCAGATGTATGGTTTGCAAATATTTTCACCTAATCTATGGGTTTTCTCTTCACTCTGTTAATTGTTTTACTCTGTTAAAATTCCATTTATCTATTTTTACTTTTTGTTGCCTGTTTTATGCTATGCGAAGTAAACCAGCCACAGAAAGATGGATGCTGTATGATCACACTTACGTGTGGAATCAAAAAAGTCAGTCTCTTAGAAATAGACTAAAAAGGTGTTTACCAGAGGTTAGTGGGGAAAGGGGCATGAAGAAAGGGAAGATGTTCATCAAAGGGTACTGCATGGTGATCACAATTAACAATAATGTATATTTCAAAATTAATAAATAAATCTAGGAGTTGTGAGGCAATCCCGTGTCCCATTCCTTGGGAGGTTGAGACAGGATGTTGATTTGAGCCCAGGAGTTTAAGGCCAACCTGAGAGCAACATAATGAGACCTTGTGTCAAAAAAAAACCTAAAGGAATAGATTTTTAAAAAAATATTTTTAGTTGTAGTTGGACACAATACCTTTATTTTATTTATTTATTTTTATGTGGTGCTGAGGATCAAACCCAGTGCCTCTTATGTGCTAGGCGAGTGCTCTACCACTGAGCCACAACCCCAGCCCCAAGGAATAGATTTTTAAACCTTCTCACCTTAACAAAATGATGACTTGGTGAGGTGAATATACATTAATTAGCTTGATTGACTCTACAATGTATATATATAGATCAAAGCATCATATTATACCCAATAATATGCATAATTATTACTTGTTAGTTAAAAATAAAAGTTTTAAACATTTGTCTTCCCTCTCCTGTGTGAACTGGACCTCAGGATAACATAGTAGTTGATGGGAAAAACGTTTCTCTTTATAAAAGTATTCTAGCTAATAAATGAAGAAGGATTGGTAGAATATCACCATTAATACATTTAGGCATTTATCAATGACAACAAGAGAGATAACAGTCAAATATTGTGATTGAAGTAAATAATTCCATCTTGGAAGGCTGAGGCAGGAGGATTGCAAGTTCAAAACCAGCTTTAGCAACTTAGAGAGACCCCGTCTCAAAATAAAAAAGTAAAAGGGGCTGAGAAATGTAGCTCAATGATTAAGCATCCCTGTGTTCAATCCCCAGTACCAAAAAAAGTAAATAATTCTATCAGTGAAGTAGGCTTGCAAAAAGAAACAAGAGCCGGGCCTGGTGGAGAACACCTGTAATCCCAGCACTTGGGAGGCTGAGACAGGAGGATCGCGAGTTCAAAGCCAGCCTCAGCAATGGCTAAGGCACTTAGCAACTCAGTGAGACCCTGTCTTTAAATAAAAATACAAAAAAGGGCTGGGGATGTGGCCCAATGGTCTGGTGCCCCTGTGTTCAATCCCCGGTACCAAAAAATAAGAAAAAAGAGGGTTGGGAGTGTGGCTTACTGGTAAATAGAGTACTTGCCTAGCATGTTCGAGGCCCTGGGTTCCATCCCCAGTACCACCAAAAAAGAGAAAAAAAATCAAGAACCTAAATGTTATTTTAGTTTCCAATTCTACCTACCAATTTACAGGAAATACATGGGGCAGGGAAACATATTAAAAGACACTAGAAGGATGCATTCAACAAAATCCAAACTGAGGTGTATGAGACAATGATTTCTTCATGTATAGGAATAAAAATGAGATTTAAATTAAACTTTTAATTTCAAGGATTAAAAGAAATTTAGAAAGGCATGTTGTCATTGTTTGGGTCTTACTTGGATCCAGAGTCAAAATCAATCAGAAAGTGGACCACTGAATAGATATTTGATGTTAAGGAATTATTGTTATTTGATGTTAAGGAATTATTGGGTTTTTTTTTTTTTTTTTAGGTATGGTAATGGTGTTGTGGTTATGTTGGGAGGGAAAACATTTTTGTATATTCCCTGAGATAGATATTGAAATATTTTCAAATGGAAAGAGATGTCTGGGATTTCCTTCAAAATGATAAGGAGCTGGGTGTAGTGATGCAGGCCTGTAATCCCAGTCACTCAGGAGGCTGAGACAGGAGGATCGTGAATTCAAAGCCAGCCTCAGCAAAAGTGAGGCACCAAGAACCTCAGTGAAACCCTGTCTCTAAATAAAGTATAAAATAGGGTTGGGGATGTAGCTCAGTGGTTGAGTGCCCCTGAGTTCCATCCCGGTACCTTAAAAAAATGATATGGAGAATGGGAGATTAGTTTGGAATATAGATTAAATAAGATTGAAGATGATTTATGAATTATGGAAGATGGGTAATGGAGACCTGGGATTTTGTTTTTATATTCCTCTGTTATTGTGTACATTTGTAAATTTCTGTAATGAAAAGTAAAAGTTTTTAGGATGGGCATCTGTCACTATAGACAATCTATACCTTATACTATCTTCATGGTAGAATTACCATCTAAGGGAAGAGGAAGTGTCTTTAACATTTACCATTAATAATTACCTTTTCACTGTTTTGGTTAAAGTTTGCATTTACCACACAACAGGAATATCTTTTGGTGGGGGGGATTTGGGGACAAAACCCAGGGCTTCATACATACTAGGCAAAACACTCTGCTACTGAGCTATATCCCCAAACCCTGAAAACCATTATTTTTTTTTTAAAGAAACTGATTTGCTAATTTGTTTTTAATAAGTACTTATATTTCTTTTCTTTTTTCTTTTTCTTTGAGATAGGGTTTCACTAACTTGCTGAGGTTGGCCTTGAACTCTCCAACCTCCTTCCTTAGCCTCCTGTGTACTGGGATTACAGGCATGAGCCACCATGCCCAGTCCAGCTCTGAGTATCTTCTTTTTTTTTTTTTGTACTGGGGATTGAACACAGGGGCTGTTTACCACTAAGCTACATCCTCAGCCCTTTTTAATTTTTTTTTTTTTAATTTTGAGACAGGATTTCACTAAGTTGCTTAGAGCCTCACTAGTTTGCTGAGTCTGACCTCATTTTATGATCCTCCTGCCTCAGCCTTGCAAGTTGCTGACATTACAGGCATGCACCACTGTGTCCAGCTAAACAGTTTTCTTGATCAGTGTTTATCTACCTTGGTTGCTTGTATAAAGAACTCATACTAGATAGGGGTGTCCTGGCTGCTTTTTCAGAGGGTCTGATTTAATAGCCTATGATAATGTCCAGGATAAATTCTTTTTTTATATATATATATATATATATATATATATATATATATATATTTGCTTTAGTTGTACACATGCTTTTTTATTTTTACGTGGTGGTGAGGATCGAACCCGGGCCGCACATGTGCTAGGTGAGCGCTCTACTGATGAGCCACAACCCCAGCCCCCAGGATGAATTCTTAATACGTGACAGGTTCAATTTCAC
The DNA here is from genome assembly GCA_025594165.1 of Tamias sibiricus. Taxonomy (NCBI): domain Eukaryota; kingdom Metazoa; phylum Chordata; class Mammalia; order Rodentia; family Sciuridae; genus Tamias; species Tamias sibiricus. Next base: position 63,387,221 of record CM046667.1, read on the forward strand.
CCTTCTATATTTTAGGACAGTTTCAAAACAGTTCTAGCCATATTTTAGGACAATTTCAGAACTTTTTTTTTTTTTTTTTTTTTGTGGTTACCAGGGATTGAACTCAGGGGCATTCGACCACTGGGCCACATCCCCAGCCCTTTTTTGTATTTTATTTAGAGACAGGGTCCCACTGAGTTGCTAAGTGCCTCGCCATTGCTGAGGCTGGCTTTGAACTCGCGATCCTCCTGCCTCAGCCTCCCAAAGTGCTGGGATTACAGGCGTGCGCCACCGCGCCCGGCTAGGATACAGGCGTGCGCCACCGCGCCCGGCTAGGACAATTTCAGAACTATTGAGAGACACCATTTAATTGTTAGTGTCAACTTGAAATTATATATTTTAATAAGTATTTAGCTGTAATTACATATCTTACTGGGTATGCAGTTGAATTTATAAAACTTAGATGCACATTTCCTTTTCATTCAGAACAAGCTGCTAATTTCTGCCATTTAAAAATAATTTTTTTTTTTTTTTTTTTTTGTGGTACCGGGGATTGAACTCAGGGGCACTCGACCACTGGGTCACATCCCCAGCCCTTTTTTTGTATTTTATTAGAGACAGGGTCTCACTGAGTTGCTGAGTGCCTCGCCATTGCTGAGGCTGGCTTTGAACTCGCGATCCTCCTGCCTCAGCCTCCCAAAGTGCTGGGATTACAGGCGTGCGCCACCGCGCCCGGCTAGGACAATTTCAGAACTATTGAGAGACACCATTTAATTGTTAGTGTCAACTTGAAATTATATATTTTAATAAGTATTTAGCTGTAATTACATATCTTACTGGGTATGCAGTTGAATTTATAAAACTTAGATGCACATTTCCTTTTCATTCAGAACAAGCTGCTAATTTCTGCCATTTAAAAATAAAATTTTTTAAAAATATCTTTTTTAGTTGTAGGTGGGCACAATACCTTTATTTTATTTATGTGGTGCTGAGGATCGAACCCAGAGCTTCACACATGAGACGAGCGCTCTACCGCTGAGCCATAGCCCCAGCCCCTCTGCCATTATTTTTAAAGAAGAGTTAGATTGGCTAATTGTGAATAAAATAGGGCTAAATCATTAGAAGCATTCAGCTCAGTAAAATTGGATCGACTCAATTATTAGCTTTTCCCTTAAGGACACATTTTGTTTATAAGAACATGTTTTGTTTTTGTTTTGCTACAGTATGGATTGAATCCAGGACCTCACGCATACTAGCTAGGCAAGTGCCCTCTCACTGAGCTACATCCCAAGCCCCTCTTTATTTTGAGATAGTTTCACTGAGTTGTTCAGACTGGCCTCAAAAGTTGTGATCCTCCTGCCTCAGCCTCTCAAGTAACTAGGATTACAGGTTTGGGCCACCTCACACCATGCTCAGCTTAGAAGGTTTTTGTTTGCCGATGATTGAACCCAGGGTCTCTCCAATGCTAGGCAAGTGCTCTCCCACTGAGTTACACCCCTAGAATGAGAGGTTGTTTTTTCTTTTTTTTTTTAAATATTTATTTATTTACTTTAGTTGTACACAATGCAATGCATTTATGTTTACATGGTGCTGAGGATCGAATCCAGGCCGCGCACATGCGAGGCGAGCGCTCTGCCGCTGAGCCACAACCCCAGCCTGAGAAGTTGTTTTGATAAGATTGAGGTTTGTAAATAATGGGGGGAGGTGCTGGGGTTGTGGCTCAGTGGTAGAGTGCTCACCTACCATGCATGAGGCACTGGGTTTGATCCTTAGCACCACAAGCACCACATAGAAATACAACAAAGATATTGTGTCCACCTAAAAAATAAATAAATAATGAAAGGGAACAACATAAGTAATTAGGTTTTAAAAATAATATATCATTCTAGAAATTGTAATTGGAGGTTTAAAATAACATCAGAATAAAAAATTAACTGTTTTATAATTTTTAGGCTGTTACACTTGACCCAAATTTTCTGGATGCTTATATCAATTTAGGAAATGTTTTGAAAGAGGCACGCATTTTTGACAGGTGAGTGAATGTTCTATTTGATAAATTTTCTTGAGTATTTGTTATATGAAAATTTGGACTGAAGTTATGACAATGGCCTGTTGAAATATATTTTCTTTTTCTAGTATGTTGTTCTTTCCTGCTGTGTTAGTTTCTTTACAGATATTCTCTTGCTTGGATTTTCCTTGTTGGCTTTCCTGAAAGCCTTTATCCTTCCAACTGGGAGTTCAGTTGAAATTTCCTTTATTGTAGAACTGTTGAAATGATTTTCTCTTAGGGTAAATTATTCCTTTGATATAATTCAGAAAGCTAAGTAAATCTGAACTTCACTTCTTTGTTATTGTCAAGGGAAAGCCTATTTCTTATGTGGGAATAGACAGTTTCTCAGTATGAAAACACATTTTATAAAGGTGCATTTTCATTTGAGGTTAAGTATATTATAGTGTGAATTAATTGTAACTAGTTACAATTAATTGGCCTATTTTGGTATAGTTGCAAATTAGTTGCATTTTTGTGTGTGTGTGTGTGTGTGTGTGTGTGTTTTATTTTTTATTTACAGAGCTGTGGCAGCTTATCTTCGTGCCCTGAGCTTGAGTCCAAATCATGCAGTGGTGCATGGCAACCTGGCTTGTGTATACTATGAGCAAGGCCTGATAGATTTGGCAATAGACACCTACAGGCGAGCTATTGAACTACAACCACATTTCCCTGATGCTTACTGCAACCTAGCCAATGCTCTCAAAGAGAAGGGCAGTGTAAGGATTTTTATTCAGTTTTATTTCTTGTTATCTGGTAGTATTACAAGTTTTTTGGGTACATATTGTTATTAAGTATTGAGATGTTTATATTGGTTTACTTTGGAGTTTTGGTTGATGGGAAGAATACTAGAAAATATCCATTTTCTGGAGTATTATTAGCCATTATGCTTAACTAAGCAATTATTAAAATTTTTAGAACGGTATCAGTGGTGGCTGTATGATTATTCGGTATAGGTTTTGAATAGTTTTGTTTTGTTTTCTAGGTTGCTGAAGCAGAAGATTGCTATAACACAGCTCTTCGTCTATGTCCCACCCATGCAGACTCTCTGAATAACCTAGCCAATATCAAACGAGAACAGGGAAACATTGAAGAGGCAGTTCGCTTGTATCGTAAAGCATTAGAAGTATGTTGAGGGTGGGGTGGCTAGTATTTAATTTATGTGATAGTAGAGGGAAAGTGGTTAAATGTGCTATGTCTTCCACCTCTTTTGTAAAAATATTGGTTGAATCATTTTAAAAGGATTATTCATTGAACGAGTAATTAAGTAGCTAGGAACAACATGGGGTCCTATGTGACATTCAAGAAAATCCCTACATTCAAAGTTCATCATTTTATGGGTATATAGGATCTATGCAAAAAATTAAACAGTCAGCTACAATTCAAGAGAAATTAGCACTAAGTATGTAATTTCAGTGTCTTGATAGCTATGTTTTAATTAGTAGCTGTGGTTAGGAGTTCAGAAGAGATTTTGGTGGTGCTAGAGTGGTCAGGATATACTATGAGGAGGAAAGGTCTACCTCATGTTTGAAACAAGGAGAGGTATAAAGGAGAAGAGGAGGTAGGAATATGGGCAACTAAGCTTTGAATAATGAATAAACTTGGAAAAGATAGAGAAAAGCTTAGAGGTATAAAGGTACTTGAGCAAGGTTCGTAGGACTGTGAGAAGTTACTACTTTTGTTTTGGCAGGATTTTTTTAAACTTGAGTTTTGATCTTAACTCTATAGGTCTTCCCAGAGTTTGCTGCCGCCCATTCAAATTTAGCAAGTGTACTACAACAGCAGGGCAAACTGCAGGAGGCTCTGATGCATTATAAGGAAGCTATTCGGTAAGAAAGTCACAGCCTTATTGTTTTTAGGTGTCTTTTAATTTTTAAATGTTTGTCATTTGGCTGGAACTTAAATGGCTCTTTTTTGGGGAAGGATACTGGGGATTGAACCCAGGAGTGTTTAGGCACTGAGCACATCCTCAGCAGTTTTTACTTTTTTTTATTTTGAGACAGAGTCTTGCTAAGTTGTTTAGGGCTTCACTAGATTGCTGAGTCTAGCCTTGAACTTGTAATCCTCCTGCCTCAGCCTTCCAAGTTGCTGGGATTACAGTCATGCACCACCGTGTCCAGCTTAATTGGCTTTTTTTTTTTTTTTTTTTTTTTTTTTGTACCAGGGATTGAGCTCAGGGGCACTCGACCACTGGGCCAATCCCCAGCCCTTTTTTGTATTTTATTAGAGACAGGGTCTCACTGAGTTGCTAAGTGCCTCGCCATTGCTGAGGCTGGCTTTGAACTTATGATCCTCCTGCCTTAGCCTCCCAAGTGCTGTGATTACAAGTGTGTCCCACCGCGCTTGGCTGCCCTTTTTTTTTGGTACCAGGGATTGAACCCAGGGACATTGAACCACTGAGCTACATCCCCAGTCTTTTTAATATTTTATTTAGAGACAGGGTCTCATTGAGTTGCTTAGTGCCTCGCTAAATTGCTGAGGCTAGCTTTGAACTTGCAATCATCCTGCCTCAGCCTCCCAGACCACTGGAATTATAGATGTGCACTAGTGCACCTGGCTTTAAATGGCTTTTTTAAAAAAAAAAATGTTTCAAGTTGTTGATGGACCTTTGTTTATTCATTTATTTATATGCAGTGCTGAGAATTGAACCCAATGCCTCATAGATGTGAGGCAAGCGTTCTACCACTGAACCACAACCCCAGCCCCTTAAGTGGATTTTAATAACAGAAAATAATAATATGATAGGGGTTTAAAGATTTTTGTGCTATATAAATAAAACCTTTGTAAAACCTTTATCCTTTCCTTCAGAATCAGTCCTACCTTTGCTGATGCCTACTCTAATATGGGAAACACTCTAAAGGAAATGCAGGATGTTCAGGGAGCCTTGCAGTGTTATACTCGTGCCATCCAGATTAACCCTGCATTTGCAGATGCCCACAGCAATCTGGCATCCATTCACAAGGTACTCCTGTTTAATATGTGCATCTTAGCACCAGGTGTTTATTTTAGGAAACTTTTTACCATCCACTTTTTTTCTTTTCAGGATTCAGGGAATATTCCAGAAGCAATAGCTTCTTACCGCACGGCTCTGAAACTTAAGCCTGATTTTCCTGATGCTTATTGTAACTTGGCTCATTGCCTACAGGTAAAGTATAATAGGCCAGTAACTGACTTCTAATGTTATAATCGCCTTTAATTGTTATGTGCTATCATAATCCAAGCTTGATTAGAGACAGTGTTTTATTTATTTTTTTTAATTTTAAAAAAATATTTATTTTTTCATTTATCAATTTTTATGTGGTGCTGAGGATCGAATCTAGTGCCTCACACATGCTAGACAAGCACTCTACCACTGAACCATAACCCCAGCCAGAGACAGTGTTTTAAATAGCTTATCTGGCATTACTTTAGGACCAAAAAAATAAAATATTAAATCCCAATATAGGATTCCCTGTATAATAACTTCTTTTTGCTTCCTCTAGATTGTCTGTGATTGGACAGACTATGATGAGCGAATGAAGAAGTTGGTCAGTATTGTGGCTGACCAGTTAGAGAAGAATAGGTTACCTTCTGTGCATCCTCATCATAGTATGTTGTATCCTCTTTCTCATGGCTTCAGGAAGGCTATCGCTGAGAGGCATGGGAACCTCTGCTTGGATAAGGTATAATTGTTTTGTTTTAATCTTTTTGTTGTAAACTGAAACAGATACAGGAAACTGTGCCATTACAACAGATTATAAGGTGAACCATTGGAGTTGAGAAATGAGCTTTTGTGAGCTGCCTCAGAAGTCCTTTAAATTGTGTCCTTTCTGGAGCATGACCCCCTCCACTCCATAGGGTGGAATCCTTAATTTAGAAACTAACAAATGGGTGATGGTGTTTTTCTTTTAAGTTGAAAACCATAATGTTTAATAAGGTATGTGGTATTTTATACTCACCTATGAGAATTAGAACACTATTTGATCAAAGGTTGGATTTGCTGAGGAGAATGGAGTTCTAGGTATAATTTTAAAAAATGCTTCCCTGTAGAATTTTTTAAAATGCTGCAGGACTTAACATGCTTTGTCCACAGTACTGAATTCCTATAAATTTTATATTTGCTCAGACTATTTCGTAGGTCTCAGAAACAGGTCAGGTATATAAGCATATTACATAAGCCACTAAGATTGCATTGAACCGTATGAAATAAATGAAGTATTCAGAGCAAAACTCTCTAAACCAGTGTGAGATGTAGGTTTGGTGTGTTTTTTAAATTTTCCTAGATGAAAAATTTACAGAGATAAATCTACTAACATTGGATTCTGTTGGTAGATTAATGTTCTTCATAAACCACCATATGAACATCCAAAAGACTTGAAGGTCAGTGATGGTCGACTTCGTGTAGGATATGTGAGTTCTGACTTTGGGAATCATCCTACTTCTCACCTTATGCAGTCTATTCCAGGGATGCACAATCCTGATAAATTTGAGGTAAGGCTGGTGTTTCTCTAGAATCACTGTTTAAAAAAGAAACCACAGTGGTGCCTTTACTGTCACCTTAGGTGTTAAACCAGTGTCTTTGGAAAGATTTGAATGAAGCCTATTAAATACACTCTCTGCTGCCTTTCAGGTATTCTGTTATGCCCTGAGTCCAGATGATGGCACAAACTTTCGAGTAAAGGTGATGGCAGAAGCCAATCATTTCATTGATCTTTCTCAGGTAAGTGAAGCTCTTACACTTGCAACTTTTTATTTTGCACAAATTTGAATAAAATTATTGGCATATAGTTCTATTTTGCTTTTCCTTGGTGCTGGGGATTTAACCCAGGGCATCAGGCCTACTAATATATCTTGAAACTTATAGAGAAAATGTTTTGCTGAATATGTACATACTTGGGAAATGAAATTTTTTAATAACTAATTTTTTTCTGTGTAGATCATTAGCCAATTTAGTAACTGATACAGATAATGTGCAACATAGTGTCTGAAGATATATATGTGTGTATATACATAGAAAAAATATGTATGCATGTGTATAGAAATGTATTTGTGTGTGTGTGTGTGTGTGTATATGAATCACTGAAGTTCTAGCAGAAAGGCTGTAAGACTCTAATCACTTAATAACTAGTATGCACCAACATCTATTCCAGCATTCTGTTGCTGCAAAAGAATATCTGGCCTGGCTTGGTGGTACATGCCTGTAAACCTAGTGATTTGGAAGGCTGAGACAGGAGGACTGTAAATTCAAGGCCAGCCCAAGCAGCTTAGCGAGACCCTGTCTCAATATTTATTTATTTATTTATTTTTTGTGGTACCAGGGATTGAACTCAGGGGCACTCGACCACTGGGTCACATCCCCAGCTCTTTTTTTTGTATTTTATTTAGAGACAGGGTCTTAGTGAGTGGCTAAGTGCCTCGCCATTTCTGAGGCTGGCTTTGAACCCGCGATCCTCCTGCCTCAGCCTCCCAAAGTGCTGGGATTACAGGCGTGCGCCACCGCGCCCGGCTACCCTGTCTCAATATTAAAAAAAAAAAAAAAAAGGCTGGAGACAGTAACAGTAGCTCAGTGGTAGAGCACCTTGGGTTCTGAAGGGGGGTGAAAAATATATGCCTGGCCATGTTTGATGAATGGTAGAATTCTTTGTGACCAAGAAGCATACCAACCTGCTTCTGAGACCTGCAGGGACTCAATCCTTATTGACTAAAGTCTAAACTCTTCAGCATAGCCTTTACAACCTTTCTCAATTTGCCACAACTTTGTTTTCCAGTACTTTTATCCAACATTCATCCTCCACATAAAACTGAACTACTTATAATTTTTTAACCCTACAAGGGCTTTACTCCAGTTCCTTATTTATTCTGTTCTATCAAGATCATATTCTGTCAAACTCTCATGAGCTCTTATTTATCTTTCTTTATTTTTAATTTTTAAATTGTAGATGGACCCAATACCTACCTACCTTCCTTTCTTTCGTATCTTATCTCGTCTCGTCTTGTCTTGTCTTGTCTTGTCTTAGTGTGGTGCTGAGGATAAAACCCAGTGCCTCATGCATGCTAGCAAGCACTCTACCACTGAGCTACAACTCCAGGCCTCCTATTCATCTTTGAAGGCCCAATTCAAATACCAACTCACTTGTGAAACCCTGTCACTCATACACTCAATCTAGAAGGAAACTACTTTCTCTGTGTTCTGGTTTCTTAACTCCTTGAGTCCCTTTTAATGGGGTTTACCCATATTTTTGCCCTGCATTAGTGCAGTAAATTTGTTTAACAATCATTTTGTATCTAGGAAGCTGAATTTTGTTTAATGCCATTAAAATGAATTGAGTTAATCTGAGATAATAGTGAATTCTTATTTTCTATTCCACAGATTCCATGCAATGGAAAAGCAGCTGATCGCATCCATCAGGATGGAATTCATATTCTTGTAAATATGAATGGTTATACAAAGGGCGCTCGAAATGAGCTCTTTGCTCTCAGGCCAGCTCCTATTCAGGTAAAAGAATTAATAATGGTCACTCACAATGTGTACTGGACTAAAAATATAGTGATGTTGCTCACTGGCTGACATTTGAAACAGCACAGCAGATATATTTGATTTGAAAACGGTATAGTTCTTGAAATGAACAGGGACAAAGGATTTTGAGTGTAGAACAATTCCAACTGGTATGTGTGTATGGAGATGTACAACTTAAGATTTTTGAAAAACATTTGGCACTTAAAAAGCTAGTCTAAAATACTACTACTTAATTGCTTTTGGCTAAAAAAAATCACCCTTCCTTGTTTATTTACTTATTTAATTTTGGAACCTTTGATGAAGATTTTTTTAAACCACTTTATTGAAGTATGATTGACCCAAATAGTTGTACATATTTAATGTATACAGCTTAAAGATAAGTGTACCGATGAAGGTTCTTAGTCTGTTTTTGGTCTGTTTTTATTTTTTTTAAGGCAATGTGGCTGGGATATCCTGGGACTAGTGGTGCACTTTTCATGGATTATATCATCACTGATCAGGAAACTTCACCAGCTGAAGTTGCTGAGCAGTATTCTGAGAAACTGGCTTACATGCCCCATACTTTCTTTATTGGTGATCATGCTAATATGTTCCCTCATCTGAAGGTAGGTAGAAACTAGCGATATGGGGAATTACTAAGAAGTATTGTCGTCTATTTCCTTGTTACTGTCCATACATATCCTAAAAGACATGTCTGAAAACTATTTTTTCTACTAGAAAAAGGCAGTCATTGATTTTAAGTCCAATGGTCACATTTATGACAATCGGATAGTTCTGAATGGCATCGATCTCAAAGCATTTCTTGATAGTCTACCAGATGTGAAAATTGTCAAGGTCAGAACCTAGTCAATCTTTGTCATTGAAGTTCAAGTTAACTGCATTTGGGATCTTTTCTTTAATAATGCATTTTTTTTAGATGAAATGTCCTGATGGAGGAGACAATGCAGATAGCAGTAACACAGCTCTTAATATGCCTGTCATTCCCATGAACACCATTGCAGAAGCAGTTATTGAAATGATTAACAGGGGACAAATTCAGATAACAATTAATGGATTCAGTATTAGCAATGGACTGGCAACTACACAGGTGAGAAGAAAATAATGGACCATAACATATACCACTAAGCATGCATTTATTTCATTTAAATCTCATAATAACTCTAGGAGTTAAGCGTCATTATCCCTGTTTTATAATAAGGAAATGTGTTTGGAGACTAATAGCTTATGTAGGATTGTCTGATTTTAAAAGTCTGCTGAATTCTGCTAACAAGTTACAGAGAGTCCACTGTGTTAAGATCTTGTTTTTCCTTGCCTATAGCTTTACTTTCTTACCATATAGTGGAGTATCTGAATGTACCATACAGTGTCTTATTTCTGTAAATGCATCCTTTCCCTGGTTGAATCCTATTCAGAAAGTTTTTTTAGGAGCCTGTTTCTTTACTAACCTCTGTCCTCTCCATTCCCTGCTCCATTGTCTTCTATGCTTTGGTAGTAACTGGGGGTATATCATTACATTTGGTATAACACAATATAATTCCCTGTGTTTGTATCTTCCAATGAATGGGATTATTTTAGGTCTGATGTCTTAACCACAGTAGTGTAATTTATACTCAAATATACTTTGCATACTTTACTATGTGAATATATTGCTCTGTCAAGAGAACATAAATCTTATGACCTCTTATGAGCTAGCAGTTTTGTTGAAATGTCCATATTCAACTTACCTAACAATGTGAGGCAATATTCAAATGTGTTGGATTAGTATGATAAGATGATAATTGTATGTAGAAGCTCAAATGTTGGTGATCAATGTGAGGAGAATCTTGGAGAGACCATGTAACAGGCAAATTGCAGTTTAGCTTTGAAAAGTGGATATGATATAGAAAAGGTCATTTCATTCAGGAAGAAAAGGGTGAGCAAAAGCTTGCTCTTGGGCTGTTAATAGGGTTTTTGAGAACTTTTGGCTGGATCAAGAAGTTTCATAATATAGCTCCCCCGTTGGGACAATGCTACAACTATTTTCCTTTTTTTTGAAGTTTATCATGAATATTTTCTCATTATAGTGCAGGGACGTGACATGACTTTAAATGGTTACACCATTTTGCATTTTACAGAGTCTTGTTTTTGGTGCTGGGGATTAGAACCCAGGGCCTTGTGCATGCAAGGCAAGCACTCTACCAACTGAGCTAGATCCCCAGCTGTTATAGAGTCTTTATTGATTAAAAACTATGGGTCCCAGGCATGGTAGTTCATGCTTGTAATCCCAGCAACTTGGGAGGCTGAGGCAGAAGGCCAGCTTCAGCAACTTAGTGAGACCCTGTTTGAAAGTTTAAAAAATAAAAGGTTTGGGGATATGACTTAGTGATTAAGTGCCCCTGTATAAAAAAACAGTACCAAATCCCCAGTACCAAAAAACAAAAACAAAAAACTATTGGACTGGGCTGGTGTGTAGCTCAGTGATAGAGCGCTTGCCTAGCTTATGTGAGGCCCTGGGTTCAATGACTAGGACTGCAAAAAGAAAAGAAAATGTCAGACTATCTTAACTTTAAACATAATCATCATCATTCTTTTCCTTGTTTTAGATCAACAATAAGGCTGCAACTGGAGAGGAGGTGCCCCGTACCATTATTGTAACCACACGTTCTCAGTATGGGTTACCAGAAGATGCTATTGTGTACTGTAACTTTAATCAATTATATAAGATTGACCCTTCTACTTTGCAGATGTGGGCAAATGTGAGTATGCATAGATTCATTATTAATGTCCAGAGATTGGTAACAATTTTGTACATAGACTACATTACTGATGTTTTTCCCTTTCTTCTCCATTCACAAACTATTGTACTCATTTCTTTTTTTTCTTCCATACTGGGGAATCAAATCCAGGGGCACTTTACTACTGAGCCCACATCCCCAACCCTTTTTATTTTGAGACAGGGTCTCTTTGAGTTGCTTAGGGCCTTGCTAAGTTGCTGAGGCTGGTGTCAAACTTGAATCCTCCTGCCTCCACTTCCCAAATTGCAGGGATTATAGGCATGCACCACTGCACACAGCTGTTGTGCTCGTTTCTAAGATATAAAAAAGTTATGGATTTTTTTGTTCAGTTTTTGATTTTTCCTTCTAATGTTGTCTCTTTTTTTCTTGTGCTAGGGATCAAACCCAGGGCTTTCATACTAAGCATGTACTCTGTACTGAAGACCTATGTCTCCAGCCCTCTTCCAATATCTAAATTTCACATTATGAAATTAAAAAAAAAACTTTACATATTAAAAGTTTTCTGTCTAGATCATGGGTCAGAAAAGAGCCAGGTGGTAGCTGGGCTTGGTGGCACATAACTGTAATCCTAGCTACCTGAAACGCTGAGGGAGGATTACAAGTTCCAGGTCAGCCTGAGCAACTTAATGAGACCCTGTCTCAAAATATAAAAAAGATCTGGGGCTGGGCACAGTGGCGCACGCTGTAATCCCAGCATTTGGGAGGCTGAGGCAGGAGGATTACGAGTTCAAAGCCAGCCTCAGCAGTGGCGAGGCATTTAGCAACTCAGTGAGACCCTGTATAATAAAATACAGATGTGGCCCAGTGGTTAAGAGCCCCTGAATTCAATCCCTAGTACCCAAAACAAAAAGATATGGGGATTTAGGTCAGTGTTGAATTCAATCTCTAGTAACACACACACACACACACACAACACAAATAAATAAATAAAATCAGATGCCAAATATTTTCAATTTTTTGGTTCATACTCTGTCACATCTGTTCAAACTCTGCTGTTGTAGCATGAAATCACCCTAGACATTATGTAAATGAATGTAGCTGTGTTCCAATAAAATTTTATTTATAAAAACTGGCAGCATGCTAAATTAGATGCTCATGGTGTAGTTTGCCAACCCCTGGTCTAAACTGATAGCAAAAGCTATTACGTATATCTGCCCATGTTTAACATTAATGCAGTATTTAATATCAGAAAGAGTCAATTTATACCATTACTTCTCAGTCACCTTGTCAGATCAGTTTGCATAACCAGAATATTGGGTATCCATAACTGGCTCGTAGTCTATAGAACTAAAATGGCATATTTTGTCTTTAGGTAATAGGGAAACAATTTTGTGGTGGATTTTTTTCCTGTTAATAACTATTTGTTTGTATCAAAGGTCAGAGGAAGATAGGGAAGAAGATGAACCATATGAATGCATGTCTGCTATTCTTTAATCCTCACTACATTTTCTGGTACTAGGGGTGAACCCAGGGGTACTCGCCCACTGAGCTACATCCCCAGCCCTGTTTTGTATTTTATTTAGATACAGGGTCTCATTGAGTTGCTTAGTGCCTCACTTTTGCTGAGGCTGACTTTGAACTCAATGATCCTCTTGCCTTCGCTTCCTGAGCTGTTGGGATTATAGGCGTGCACACGGAAATCCTCACTTCTTGATACTCAAATGTTTTTTATCCATTTGGGGCAAATTTATTTGACAGCAAGACTATCTGAACTCACATTAGGCTACTCATAGTCTTTTATTTATTTCATTTATTATGACTATTCCTACATCTCAATGCAGAGATACTAATGTGTTCACAAGGAATTGTTGCTGAAGGGGTTAGATAATATATGTGCATTGTACTATGTTTTTAAAAATTTTTTTTAGTTGTAGATGGACACCATATATATATATATTTTTTTATGTGGTGCTGGGGATCGAACCCAGTGCATCATGCATGCTAGGCAAGCACTCTACCGCTGAGCCACAAGCCCGGTCCCTGTACTATGTTTTAAAAATCTGAACTATTCTGAATTTTGGAAATCCATTCCACCCACTGCTTGTTTTTTATAAAGTTTAATGACAAACAGCCATACCTACTTGTTTATATAATGTCTGTGGCTGCTTTCAAGCCACAAGATAATTGAGCAGTTATCATAGAAGTCTGTTAGTCTCTATCTAGAGTAGTCAAAGTTAAGCAAATGTGATTTTACTTTTGTTGTGACGTGGTAGAGTATTTAAAATTTGGAATGCTGGGTGTGGTGACAAGTGCCTATGGTTTTAGTTATTTGAAAGGCTGAGGCAGGAGGATCACTTGAGCCTAGAAGTTCTGGGCCAGCCTGGACAACATAGCGAGACCTTATTTCTTTAAAAACGAAATCAAGGCCGGGTGCAGTGGCGCACGCTTGTAATCCCAGCACTTGGGAGGCTGAGGCAGGAGGATTGTGAGTTCAAAGCCAGCCTCAGCAATGGCGAGGCACTTAGCAACTCAGTGAGACCCTGTCTCTAATAAAATACAAAAGTGGGATGAGGATGTGGCCCAGTGGTCAAGTGCCCCGGAGTTCAATCCCCAGCACCAAACCCCCCCTCAAAATGTAAAATTCAATGGAAGATTCCTCTCTGTTCAACAAAAACCACTATTTAAATCAGTTCCCACAGGATGTTGCAATCTCAGACTGTGCCAATTAGTGATCTGTTTTGTGTCATCTATTGCATTTTCCTCTCTGAGGACAGCTAAGCAAAAGAGGTATAATTCAATTTACATGAAGAAAAGACTTTTAGGTACATAGTATGTTTCTGAGTGCAGTTGGATTAGTCAGATTACTAGAGATAGAGACCAATGAGTGTTTGTTTGTTTGTTTGTTTGTTTTTCTTTTTTTGATACCAAGGATTGAACTCAGGGGATCTTGACCCCTGAGCCACATCCCCAGCCCTATTTTGTATTTTATTTAGAGCTAGGGTCTCACTGAGTTGCTTAGCACCTCACTTTTGCTGAGACTGGCTTTCAACTTAAAATCCTCCTGTCTCAGCCTCCGAGCCCCTGGGATTACAGGCATGTGCCACCGCACCCAGCCTTACGAGATTGAAAAGGGCAGATAATTCATAATCATTTTTACTAGGCATGGTGGCAGTGATACCTATAATCCCAGAAACTCAGGAAGTTGAGGCAAGAAGATTATAAGTTTCCAGGCAGCCTGAGCAACTTAACAAGACCCTGACTCAAAATAAAAGGGGCTAGGGATGTAGCTCAGTGGTAATCCTAGTACCAAAAATAAACAAACAACAACAAAACACAGAAGTAATTATTTTTATTTTTCCTTTTCAGATTCTGAAACGTGTTCCCAATAGTGTGCTGTGGCTCTTGCGTTTTCCAGCAGTAGGAGAGCCCAATATTCAACAGTATGCACAAAACATGGGCCTTCCCCAGAACCGTATCATTTTTTCGCCCGTTGCTCCTAAAGAGGAACATGTCAGGAGAGGCCAGCTGGCTGATGTCTGCCTGGACACCCCACTTTGTAATGGGCACACCACAGGGATGGATGTCCTTTGGGCAGGGACACCCATGGTGACTATGCCTGGTAAGTTGCTAATAAACCACTAGGCTCTTTATCATTCCTTTAAAAAAAAAAAAAAAACATGTCTTTTTGGGGGGAGATACTTCCAGGTAAAATTACATGGACCAGCACTAACATTTAAGGCAAAATGATAGAAAATGAGACTTGTTCAGATTTGAACAGTTAGTTCCATTCTCCTCATCTACATTGTGTGGAAGCTTAGGTAAATAACATTGATAACTGCATTCTATTTTCAGATGTGTAATTGTTTTCTTTTGTATTATAGGAGAGACCCTTGCTTCCAGAGTTGCAGCTTCCCAGCTCACTTGCTTAGGTTGTCTTGAGCTTATTGCTAAAAATAGACAAGAATATGAAGACATAGCTGTGAAACTGGGAACTGATCTAGAATAGTAAGTAAACTTTTCCATGAACAAATTATGTTAGAGGGCTGGGGATATAGCTCAGTTGGTGGAGTGCTTGCCTCAATCCCCAGCACCACAAAAAAAAAAATATATGATAGGGAGAATATAACAGTTATAAAATGAAACCATAAATTAAGGGTTATATTAAATAGGTGAATTAGTTGTATGATCTCTGAATGGGAGAAAAACTTTAAACTCATAAGTGAAGTAATTGTTAGGTTTCAATTTGTAAAAGAATAAATGGCTAATAACAATTCAAGAAAATTAAAATGCAAACAAGAGGGAAAGAATCTTTGTTTCATATGTCAAAGTACTAATAGCCTGAAGAACATTTAAATTTTAAATCCCTCATAGGAAAGTAAACAAGGAAATGACCAGACAACTCACTGAAGTGGAAGTACAAATGATTAACAAGAAAAAGTTTGAGCTTCTGTAGTAGAAATGACAATTAAAATACTATTGAGGTATATCCATTATTTGCCTATAAAATAAAAAGATTTTTAATATGATATTGATGAGGGAGCATTGAGGCACTGGCCTTTTCATACATTGGTGAGTAAATTGGTACAACCCTCCTCAAAGTTTTAAGAACCTTAAAAATTATTAGAACTTTGACCCTAATACTGCCACTTATTTACTGTAGTACCATGAGGGAAAAAACAATAATTAAATTGCCTAAAAATGGGTGGGAATTATAGGGGAGATGCTTAGGTAATTGACACTTTATCCATACAATAAACTACTTGTCTTTTCAGTGAGGGTTTTTCCTTGGGTATTAAGGGAGGTTTTTTCTTTGTGTTTTTCTGAGAAGTAGCATGTTAAATAGATGCTGTGGAGATGCTCAGACTGCCCTTTCATTTATGAGCTTTGGGAACTTTGGGCAAGTTTATCTCTAATACCTACAAAATGGAGCCTAATGGTAGTACCCAACTTGCAGAAATGTTACAAGGTTTAAAAAAGGTACTCCACAGCCGGGCGCGGTGGCGCACGCCTGTAATCCCAGCACTTTGGGAGGCTGAGGCAGGAGGATCGCGAGTTCAAAGCCAGCCTCAGCAATGGCGAGGCACTTAGTAACTCAGTGAGACCCTGCTTCTAATAAAATACAAAAAAGGGCTGGGGATGTGGCCCAGTGGTTGAGTGCCCCTGAGTTCAATCCCCAGTACCAAAAAAAAAAAAAAGGTACTCCACGTAGACAACTTAGAATAGTTCTTGGTGTATAGTAAACATTCAACAAATGTTAGCTATTTATTATTTTCAAATTTTTCTCTTTTGAATATCATATACCTGTAAGAAAAAAAAAAAAAAAAACTTTTAAGCTTGGGCATTTAAAAATGTTTAAAATTGATTTCCATTAGTCCAGGAATAAATACAGTGAGCAATGTAGTCTGTTTTTAATTTTTACTGGACTCTTTGGAGCTTAGTTTGATTCATATAGTATTTTCCTCCAACATTTTGTTATGAAGATTTTCAGTTTTATAATGAACACTTCTATACTCATTGCTTAGCTTCTCCTTAAATACTTCAGTATTGGCATCATAAATTAGAATTAAATACTTTTCTTTTTGAGACAGAACTTACAAACAGTGAAACACAGCTTTACCATTCAGTGAGTTTTGAGAAATAACTTTTTAAAACCCAAACCTCTGTCAAGATATAGAATATTACTACCACTTCAGAAATTTCCTTCATGCTGCTTCTTAGTTGGCCCCCCTCATCAACCCCCAGAGACAAATGCTGGTCTTTTTTCCTCCCTCCACTATAACCTGGGTTAGCCTTTTTAGAATTTTGTACAAATGAAACCATATAATGTGCACTCTAAAAGGCACTTTTTATTCAGTGAGTTCATTCCTTTCTATTGCTGAATTGTATTTCATTGTATAGATGTATCACAGCTTAACCATTCTACTTACCCAGAGATTCTTCAAAATATATAGCATAAAGGGTCTTTTTCTTTGGAAGGTAGACCAATATGGACATGGATTGAGGCCAACAGATACACAGCCATTTTTACTAGTTCTGTTCTAGCAGACATTAAAACAACTTTTTAACTTATTGCTTTTAAAAATACAGAGGAGTGTTCTGCCTTCTGGTTCTGAAGTAATAATTCTTTCTTTAATATATTCAGAAAGGGAATAAAGAGACAAGTCTTGTCCGTCCCTCCCACCATTTCTAGAAAAATTGATCCCCCCCCATTTTTGACAGAACCATATTCTTGGTGATACTAAGAACATTTTCATTGTGTATCTAAATAAATACCTCAGTTCATGTACAAGCAGTAATTATAGCTGTAGACATATTGCATTTCTTTTCCCCTTGAGTGTTTTCTCTTTCATTATAATCTTTATAAATTGAATATTTCATATAATACATTTGTGCCTGAACTATTTTAAAAAAATACTTCGATGAACATCTTTACATAGTCATATGTGTCTGCATATCTGGTTATTTATATATATGTGTGTGTGTGTGTGTGTGTGTGTGTGTGTGTGTGTGTGTATTGTAGTTGGACACAATACCTTTATTTTATTTATTTGTTTGTATGTGATGCTGAGGATTGAACCCAGCGCCTTGCATGTGCTAGGCAAGCACTCTATTGCTGAGCCACAACCCCAGCCCCATATCTGGTTATTTTTTTTAAATAGATGGAAAAGCATTAGTGAGAGGTCAGAAGTTACTAATATTTAAGGTTAGTACACAGTTACTAAAGTTGCTTACCAAAAAGGTAAGCAGTTTTACATTTGAGCAGGTAGTATATAGGAATAGTGTTAGCTGTGACCTTTCCCTTTTGCAGCATTGAGGTAACGGGCCGATCGGGGGGGAAAAATATTGTGAACCTTGGTCATGTATTTTGCCATAAAGGTGACTAAGTATATATAGAATCTAATTCTGAGTTTCTGCTCTGATTTGTAAACTTGGTTCTTCTTTTTTATTGCCTAGCCTAAAGAAAATTCGTGGCAAAGTCTGGAAGCAGAGAATATCTAGCCCTCTGTTCAACACCAAACAATACACAATGGAACTAGAGCGGCTCTATCTGCAGATGTGGGAGCATTATGCAGCTGGCAACAAACCTGACCACATGATTAAGCCTGTCGAAGTCACTGAGTCAGCCTAAATAAAGACTATGCACAGGAGAATTACCCCATACCTGAGCCTCAACCTTCTGGGGGAAAGGGAACTAGATAACATACTTTTTACTTATTTGTACAGTACCATGTTGCAGATGGGTGATATATAATAGTAATAGAATAGCACAGCCAGACTTGCTTCCTGCATGATAGGGAGAGACACAAAGATGGGAAACTGCTGTTCCACAAGGAATCTCCATAGTTTTGCAGCAACCAGGTGGTGCATAGGTCTGGAAGGTCTGATCTCCCTTGGTCTTCCATGGGATGGTTAGTATGGAAGGGAGATATAGATTGTCCAGCCATTTTGTGATTCCATGGATTGACTGAGTCTTCTGAATTAATTTTTTTTCTTTATATTTTGGTTATTGGAGCTTTTAAAAATGTTTTGTTTCAGGTATTTTTATTCATGTGAAGTGTTTTTGATTCTCTTGAGATGAGGTTTTAAGCTAAAATGTGGCTCCCTGTTTTAGTTTCTGAACTCTGAATCGACGGGGACTTTGCTGGTGTAGTCTTTTTATAGGTTTTATAAACCACTTGAGCCTATATCAGTCATTTTAGTGTCTGACCTGATGTTTGGAGCTATCAGTGCTTTGTTGCTTTAGATGATGATTTTTTTCTGGTCCATTTCCCATTTCCTTCTCTCCTTCCTCACCCCCTTTAAAAATTCTCTCCTGTAATTTAGCTAACCAAGTCTGATTTAAATCCCAGAGTGTTTCTCTTAAACACACCATCTGGTGCCAAATGAAAAATTTAGGAATGATTATCATTATGAAGGGCACAATTTATGGTACTGTCATTGATGATAATATAGATTTTTTTTTTTGCCTAATTTTGACCTATTTCACCAGTGTTTTTCCCTTGACTGCCCCTTCTATGCTGCTTCCAAAAGTGATAGTGTGTGATAAGATTTTTACCTTCTTTTCTAAAGTTTGTTTTTTTTTTAAGTGAGTCCTGTTCTTCCTATTTCTTTGAGCAGAAATGAAATCCCAGGTAAGTATAAGTATTCAAATATTTGATTAGTAAGTTGCAGTTATCTCCAATACATTAAGAAATGTTCATTGAAAAAAGTTTTATGGGTAAAATCTCTGAAGGACCATCTATGTATATGAGTAATTATTTTTCAGACTGTGAGGGTATTATATATTTGTCTACTGGACTTGGTCTTGAAGTTTGTGTGGATTCAGCCTCAATAGTAGCAAACTGCACTGATGTTTGGTTTGGAGTACAAGTTAGACTTTAGCCCTCCTGGAGCTTGAATTCTTGGTATTAAAAACCATAGGAATGAAACTATTGAATTTCAACAGAGGATTGAGGGCTTGAGGCTTAAACAAGCCAACATATGAATATGTGTTTTGTCTTGCTATACTGCACTTACGCTATCCAGTTGGTAACAGATATTTTTGTCTGCTAGTAGTATTCTAGATTATAATGTCTTTCCAAAGCTCCAAGGCAGTGCATCTATTCTGTAGTTGCAGCTGTTGCCTGAATGTATCCTAGCTGACAAATTATTAAATAAGGAGAACTTGAATTTCTGAAAGATTTGTACTGCTAACCAGAATCTGAGCGAGGAGTCTCAAGTGTAATTCTGAACCAGAATTATGTTAATGAACTATGTGTACCTTTTAACATTGTAAATCAAGAAACATCAGTTGAGGGATTTATTATTTATTTTTACTGATTGAAATATCAGTTAAAGGTTGCCAGCATGGTTTCAGATAAACTGATGTTTGAAGTTCACTGACCTACTCAATGTGGAATAGGATAATATACTTCCAGTGCCCTCAAGGCTGTGACTTTACAGCCATTTTACATAGCACATCATTCCTCCTATAGGAATGAACTTCTTCCTGGCACCTAAGTAGCCGCTCTGATTGAAGCTTTGCTTATTGTAACAGGCTTTTATTTCCAGGTAACATGTCTGTGGAAGACTTAATTCTGAATAGAGATATAGATATTACTGGAACTAATTGTTTTTTCTATTATACTCTGCTTTATCAAAAAAGTAAAACATTTAAATTGTGCTACAGAAATTCAGATGTTGTCTTGCGATCTTTAAACAATAAATGAATGATTTCCCCCCCTAATATGGCTGATGTATTTTGTGTCCTAGTATATTGCTGGACAGAACAATGGGGTCATGCAATGACAAAAATCTATATTTGAATAGCTCTAAACAACATGTAAAAGGAGTGGATTTCCCTATGGTAGTTGTAATATCATTTTGTTTTCTCACATGAGTCTGGTAGAGGGGTGGGGATGTTATGTGATCTATTTAGACAACAAAGCCTGTGACCCCCACCTATTCATGCTTTTTCCTCTTTTTTATGACTACTGTTACTTCACTTACTCCTATAGTTTTTCTTTACGTGGACTTTTTTTGGGGTTCTTGGGAACAAAATTATTTTCCTTCCTGCTCTGTGTAATGAACTGAGCCACAAGAGGATTTCAGTGTATTGGGGATCTGAACAGGTTGTTTGGTTGCCATTTTCTGAAAGATATGAGGGAAAAATTGTTTCAAATAAAATTTTGAATAATCCCCAACTCCCCTTCATTGTGCCTTCAAAAACCTAATGTGGGACTGGGGATGTGGCTCAATAGTACAGCACTTTCAAGCATATGCAAGGCCCTGGGTTCAGTCCTCAAGCACTGCAAAAAACAAAACCCTAACGTGGACCAGTTTTTGTTTCCTAAAAGATGGTGTGGGAACAAAGGTGTCTGGTAGCTAGTCATAAAAATTTTAACTCCTACCTTCTTCTACTTAAGAATGTGCCTTTTTTTTTTTTTTTTTTTTTTTTTTTTTTGTACTAGGGATTGAACTCGGGGGCACTTGACCACTGGGCCACATCCCCAGCCCTTTTTGTATTTTATTTAGAGACAGGGTCTCACGGAGTTGCCAAGTGCCTTGCCATTGCTGAGGCTGGCTTTGAACTCAAGGATCCTCCTGCCTCAGCCTTCCAAGTGCTGGGATTACAGGCATGCACCACTGCGCCTGGCTGTGCATTAGTTATTTCCCCCTCTACTTCAGCTCCTCCTGCCTTCTGTCTAAAGGATTTTCTTGCACATTTTGAATAAATTCATGTAACTTCTGAACTGCCTGTTTTACAATTTGATTTCAGTCCAGCCCACTCTTTGAATGTATGTCTTTTAGTTATATCTAACATTTAAGTTTTTTCCCCCAAAACCTCCCTTTTTAAAAATGGGGGAACTTACATTTGCATGTTTGTGGTAGAGATACTTCTAATGAACAGCTCCATTTATCAGAATTTGAATCCTAGCTCTGCCACATTCCAGCCACGTGATCTCTGTAAAATGAGAGTGTTTTTAAGAATGCCTCCTTTGCCCCTCTTTTCCAACACAGTCTCATTATGTTGCTCAGGCTGTCCTTCCAAGTAGCTGGGCTACAGTGGTATACTTTTGTGTTCACTGTCTGCTTCCCTACAATCACTCCTCACCGCCTCCCATCCTGTGCTGCTCAATGCCTACTTTGTGTGTGTGTGTGTGTTACCAGGATTGAACCCAGGAACATTCTACCACTGAGCTACATCCCCAGTCCTACTTATTTATTTATTCATTTATTTGAAAGGGTCTTCTAAGTTGGTGAGGCTGGATTTGAACTTGGGATTCCCCTCCCCTCAGCCCCTGGAGTTGCTGGGATTACAAGCAAGTGCCAGTTTCCCAGTTCATTTATAGGGCTTAAATCCACATAAAACACTCAGAACAATTCCTAGAACAAAACCCATCAAATATGGGGGTGTTTTAAGTTCTATTAGCCAAATGCTTAAATTATGAAATGCATGGTTGTCTACTAGAAAGCATTTGCTACTTACATTTTTCTTGGTATGTTTGGAGTAAACGCCAAAAGCTTCAAGTAACACAATCTTTCCTTAAACTCCAGGGTTTGGAAGGTTCTGGGAGCAAACGTCATAGTTGAATGTTGCTGGGTGCTGTTGGAGCACTGCCTTGCTCTTTTCTAGGGAGAGTAGCTGGCACCAAGTAGTTTGGAGAGCAGTCAAACTTACTTAGAGGTATTAACAGTTCAAACAGGGAAAAAGTTTTACTTAGTGAAGTACTCCCAAGGACAGAACTTTGTTAGGATTCAGGTCGGTTTATCCTTATCACTTAAAAAGTTAAAGAGACTTTAACCACAGAATGAGGCTTGGGTACCTGAACTCTTGAAAAGGGCACTTTTTTCTTCACAACAAATAAACAGTTTTGTATGGAAGTGGTAGACCTGATTCCGGAAGTACTTCAGCTGGGCGCGAAGATTTGAGTTCATAGCGCAAAATTCAAATTTGCCTTGTGGCCACGCTTGTGATAGGTGGGTGCAGGGAGGGCGGGAACACGTCAGTTCTTACTTCCCTGTGGATTTAGGCTCTATATAAAAAGGTTTATGCCTGGCAGTACTTTGCAGTTGTTCCGGATCTTGCGCACCTCAAATGTTTTGGAAGTGAGCTGCGATTGGCCACGCCAGAGGCCAAAAAAGCAGGTGAGTAGTGGGTTAAGATGGGTACTGAAGAGGTTAATCCTAGTTGAGCAGATTTAATTAAAATCAGGACCGCTACTTACCTTGGACTTTACCGTTGAACTTTAGAATTGATTTAGGCAAAATATTTTGCCCGTTATGTTAAAACAACAACAACAACAAAAAAAAAAACTTTTGAGTCAGGTGCAGTGGCACATGCTGGTAATCCCAGGGACGTGGGAGGCTGAGACAGGAGGATCACAAATTTGAGGCCTGCTTCAGTAATTTTTTGAGACTCCCATCTCAAAACTTCAGGGTGTAGCTTAGTTTCAATATACAGTACCACAACAACAAAGAAAACAAGCTTTCGGGATATTTTTGTTTTTTGTGATTCCCGTACCATAAAAATAGAGTGGGGGGGGGGGCTGGGGTTGTGGCTCAGAGGTAGAGCGCACAGCTTGCCTAGCACGTGCGTGGCCTGGATTCGATCCTCAGCACCACATAAAAATAAATGCATTGTGTACAACTAAAACAAACAAATAAATATTAAAAAAAATAGAGTGGGGTATTTCCAAGGTAGTTAGTGTGGTCTTGGCTCAACCTGTGAAATGAGTGTAGGGGATGGATGCCGGTGGCTTGCTCAGGGCCTAAGCAGACCTGCTGGTGGAATAAAGTAGAAGTAGAGAAAATGGAGGTATAGGGTAGTGGCGGCCTGATTAGTGGAAGGCCGCCTGGAAGGTTGTGGAAGGGTGGGTGAGGGGCGTGAAAGGTGTTGGGGCAGGGGTGGTTTAGCTCAGAGATTAAAGGCAGGGGGGGTAGGAAGGGAGTAGTGGGGGAAGGGTAGATGTTGGGTGAAGTGTTGGGGGGAATTAGAAGCCTGATTGGTGGAAGACCAGCCACACGGGGGAGTAGTTGGAGGGAAGGTGGATGAGTGGAGGCCTGATTGGTGGAAAACTGGCTGAAGCCGGAGTGGTGGTGGGAGGGGGAGTGAGGGGGAGGGTTGATCCTTGATGGTAAAAGCTGCCTGGAGTCTGGTGAGGTCGAGGTCCTTGTAAGCGCTCTTAGAGGTGTAGGTTGTTAAAGGGGTTGATATCCATTTGGTGGAAGACTCATTGGGGGCAAGAGTAGACAGTTGAAGACTTGGCTTGGATGTGGTGGCCAGATTCGTGTAAGACCAGTGGGATGCTGGAATAGGGGAGTGCGATGGGTAGAGGTTGGATTGAAGGGGGTGGGGGCTGGGAAGGTCATGGTAAACTAGTCTTGGTAATACTGCCCAAGACTGGGGAGTAAGGTGGAGTTGCAAGAGAGAGGAAAGGGGTCAATGCCTGATAGGTGCCAGACTCATTTAGGGGCATTAAATCGAGTAGTAAAGGATCAGCTCGGTGTGTGGGGATTGGCATCCCTTTGGGGCCAAGAGAACACTAGGTGGGAGACTGAAGAGGGGTTTTGGTGAATGCTCAAGCCTTAGGGTGAGAAAATTATCTAGAGGCTAATAAATAATTGTCTTTGATCAACTTCCCAATGGTGGCTTTTGAAGTGGCTTAGCTTTAGGGGCTACTGTTTGCTTTGGTCTTTCTGATTAATCTGCATAGAACTTTGGTGAGGCAAGGTTGGGTGGGTGATATGCCTTGTCTCTCCAGGGTTTTTTGTTGTTGTTTTTTGAGATCTGGTCTAGCTGTGTTACCCAGGCTGGCCTTGAACTCCTGTGCTTGAGTAGCTGGGACTACAGATGTGTCTGTCTGTCTGTCTGTCTCTCTATATATATTATTTATATATATATATTATTATTAAAATTATATATATTATTAAAATTATATATTTATATGTTATTATTTATATATATATATAAATTATATGTATGTATATATATAAATTATATATATATATATATATATATATATATGGGAAAATCCTCAACAAAACATTTAAAATACTTACTTCGCAGAGTAAAGTTTCAGCTTTAAATTATAGTTTAGAAGCTTCCCAAATACAGAATGTAGAAATGTGTCTAGTTTTGAGTTCCAGTTTTCTTAAAGCATATCTTTGTCTTGACTACAGGCATGGCCAGGTCGGGAAAAAAAGCCTGGCCAACCTGGCCAGTGGCACATCCAGGATGATGATTGGTGAGATTTGAAAAATTGTTTTTTCTTAATCTTTTTTTCTGAAACAACTTTCTCAAAAAGTATGTTTATTTCATTTAGAGTCTACAGAGTATATAATTTGGCTAATCTTAAAATTATAAAGAAGGATCTTAGAATCTAGGAGTCCAGCCTCCTACAAGATGCATAAATCTTCTGTGTAATGTATCTGTCTGTGGCTAGGAGCTCACAACTCCATGAAGCAACACAGTGCATTATTGAATATATGTAATTTCTAGAAAGTTCTGATGAATTTCAGACCTACTGTTACATAACTTCCACCCCATTTTCGGTAGTGCTGCCCTCTAGAGGGAGCCTTTCTTAGATTAGCTCTTTATGAAACATGCTAAGGGTTTTTATTTTATTTTTATGAATTTTTAAAAATCTTTCTCCATTTTTATTGGTGCATTACAATTGAATGTATTGATGGAATTTATTGTTACATATTCATACATGCACACTAGCTGACTGTTTTTGTCTCTTTCCTCTTCACAGATGGGTAGGAAAGTATATAATATTAGAAGAGGGTACAAACCATGGAACAGAGTCTGGAAATAGAAAATGTATATATGAAAATTTTAGTTCATGATAAAAATGCCATTTAAAATCAGTGGGGGTGGGGTTCTGGGGCCGTGGCTCAGTGGTAGAGCACTTGCTTAGCATGTGTGAGCACTGCCTTTGATTCTCAGCACTGCATATAAATAAATGGATAAAATAAAGTTTCATCA
Source organism: Tamias sibiricus (assembly GCA_025594165.1). Lineage (NCBI taxonomy): Eukaryota > Metazoa > Chordata > Mammalia > Rodentia > Sciuridae > Tamias > Tamias sibiricus. The sequence continues at coordinate 63,412,927 of CM046667.1, forward strand.
ACATCTCAAAAATATTTTTTAAAAAATCAGTGGGAGGAAGATGATGGATTAGTCAACAGATAATGTTTTGATATTTTTTTCTTTAGTTGTAGATGGACACAGTACATTTACTTTATTTATTTTTATGTGTGCTGAGGATCAAACCCAGTGCCTCACGTGTGTCAGTCGGGTGCTCTACCACTGAGCACAACCCCAACCCGGTCAACAGATAATTTGAGGATCACTGGCTATTTGGAACAAAATAAGAGTTCTTCATTGCTTCTTATGCCAAAATAAATTTCACATGGATCAAATATTTTAAAATAGAAAAAATTTCACTAAAAATGCTACCAGGAAAACAGATAAATTTTATTTCTAGTACTTTTGTAGTGGACTAGTCTTCTAAGCTTAATATCATATCAAAGGCATAAAAATGGCAAATAAATTTGGAAAAATTACTTGCATTACATGAAAGGGCTATTTTCCTTAATCTGCGAAGAATTATTACAAACCAGTATTTTTAAGGGGTTAACAAACAAGTAGAAAGTAGGCAAAGGATTATTAGAAGTTAGCTCTCAGGGGGAAAAAGAACCAAATTGCTCATAGACATTAACATTTATTCAATTTTTAATTATATTACTTAAATGAAAAAAAATGAGATGCCATTTTTTTTCATAATTCAGGATGGGAAAGATGAAAAGAGTTTGGTAATACCACTGTTAGCAAATTTGTAGAAAAGTAGACAGTCTCACACAATATTTGTGAGAGTATAAATTGATACAAACTTTTTGGAGGATATCAAAGTTTTGAATGGCCAAGTTCTTTGGCTCAATTCCATTATAAGGACTTTGTCCTTTGCTTTAAAAGCAATTTTATTTAATTTATTTAATATACACTCATATTTAGGTGTATAATTGTGGTCCTGTGCATGCTTACTTTGTAATTCAATCTTATTTTCTCTCTTTTTAAAAAATATTTATTTATTTATTTATTAGTTTTAGGTGAGTACAATATCTTTATTTTATTTTTATGTGGTGAATCTTATTTTCTCTTAACTGTTTTTTTTTTAAACGCTTCTCTCTTGTCCTTTCTCCCTAATCCAAGGCTAACATTTTTGTTCATTTACACTTTTCTCCATATAATTGCATAGGTATACACAGGGCGTTTTGGTCTTTTTTCAGTTCTATGGAAGAAGGATATATAATTAAGTTACCAGTACACGGAGAAATATGTATGAGGACATTCACTGAAGCATTTGTTTATAATAGCAAACATTTCAAAAGAGTTTAAATGTCCAATGAGCCTAGTAGATTAAATTACAGTTCATCCCCCAAAATGTGATAAGCTGTACACAGATAATGATGAGACTATTAAGGTACTTAAAGTGAAAAATGCAAACTGAGAAATAATCCATATAGCATAATATTTGCAAAAAATGTGTGTGCACCTGACTTGTGCTGATAGGTACTATGCTAAGAACTTTGGATGAGGATGAGAGATATATTGTTTATATGTGGGGAACACACTGCTGGGGAAACAAGGACAAAGAGTTCCTCTTCATTCCTGTTTTAAAAATATTCCTATTTTTTCATGAGTCATTAAGATGGGATTAGCAAAAGAATGCAGCAAACATTAGAAAATATACATCTTAAGTAATAAAAAGGTACTGGTTAAAAATTATCTTTCTAGCCGGGCGCGGTGGCGCACGCCTGTAATCCCAGCACTTTGGGAGGCTGAGTCAGGAGGATCGCGAGTTCAAAGCCAGCCTCAGCAATGGCGAGGCACTTAGCAACTCAGTGAGACCCTGTCTCTAATAAAATACAAAAAAAGGCTGGGGATGTGGCCCAGTGGTCTAGTGCTGCTGAGTTCAATCCCCGGTACCAAAAAAAAAAAAAAAAAAAAAAAAAAAAAAAAATTATCTTTCTACGAAATTAGCAATGTTAAAATAATCAATCTTATTATATTAATTCTGCCAACATAATAAACTGACAACTTTTGGAAATGGGTAATCAGTGTTTCAAGAACTAGAAAATTAGACATTTTTGATTGAGCAATTGGGTTTTTTTAATATTTAATTTTTAGTTGTACTTGGAAACAATACCTTTATTTTATTTATTTATTTATTTATTTATTTTTATGATTTTTAATGTGTACAACTCATAGTGCATGAATTTAGCATCTTTTTACATACAACTGTTTGTATACAAAGTATATTCGTACAATTCAGGTCTTCAATCATGCATTTAGGAAAATGATATCCATCTCATTCAACCACCTTTTCTTCTTTTCTTTTCTTTTTTTTTTCTTTTCTCCCCCTCCCTCCCCCCTTGCTCCCCCCCTTACTCTCCCTTCCCTTTGACCATTCTAGTGTTCCTCTAGTCCTCCTATGTACCCCCCCCATCCAAAAATACTATGAACCAGCCTCCTTATATCAGATAAAACATTTGGTACTTGGATTTTTGAGATTGACTAACTTCACTTAGCATTATGTCTTCCAACTTCATCCATTTATCTGCAAATGTCATTAATTTATTTTCTTTTATTGCTGAGTAAAATTCCATTGTGCATATATACCACATTTTCTTAATCCATCCATTTATTGAGGGACATCTAGGTTGGTTCCACAACCTAGCTATTGTGAATTGCGCAGCTACAAACATCGAGATAGCTGTGTCACTGTAATATGCTGTTTTTAAGTCCTTTGGGAATAGACCCAGGAGTGGGATGGCTGGGTCATAGGGTGGTTCCATTCCCAGTTTTCCAAGAAATCTCCATACTGCTTTCCATAACGGTTGCACCATTTTGCAGTCCCACCAGCAATGTATGAGTGTGCCTTTTTCCCCACATCCTCTCCAACATTTATTGTTGCTTGTGTTCTCGATAGCTGCCATTCTGACTGGAGTGAAGTGAAATCTTAGAGGAGTTTTGATTTGCATTTCTCTAATTGCCAGCGATGTTGAACATTTTTTCATGTATTTGTTGATTAATCGTGTATCTTCTTCTGAGAGGTGTCTTCTCAATTCCTTAGCCCATTTATTGATTGGGTTATTTGTTTTTTTGGTGTAAAGTTTTTTGAGTTCTTTATATATTCTAGAAATTAGTGCTCTGTCTGATGTGCATGTACTAAATATTTGTTCCAAATTAGTTGGCTCTCTATTCACCTCACTGATTGTTTCTTTTGCTGAGAAGAAGCTTTTTAGTTTAAATCTATCCCATTCATTAATTCTTGGTAGTAATTCTTGCGCTACAGGATTCTTATTAAGGAACTTGGGGCCTAATCCGACATGTTGGAAATTGGAGCTTACTTTTTCTTCTATTAGGCGTATTGTCTCTGGTCTAATTCCTAGGTCCTTGATCCACTTTGAATTGAGTTTTGTGCATGGTGAGAGATAAGGATTTAATTTCAATTTGTTGCATCTGGATTTCCAGTTTTCCCAGCACCATTTGTTGAAGAGGCTATCCTTTCTCCACTGTACATTTTTGGCGCCTTTGTCTAATATAAGATAGCTGAAATTATATGTTATTAGTCTCTGTGTCCTCAATTCTGTACCATGGATCCACCAGTCTGTTTTGGTGCCAATACCATGCTGTTTTTGTTACTATTGCTCTATAGTATAATTTAAGGTCCGGTATGGTGATGCCCCCTGCTTCACTATTCTTGCTCAGGATTGCTTTGGCTATTCTGGGTCTCTTATTTTTCCAGATAAATTTCAGACTGCTATTTCTATTTGTTTGAAGAATGACATTGGGATTTTGATTGGAATTGCATTAAATCTGTATAATGCTTTTGGTAGTATGGACATTTTGACAATATTAATTCTACCTATCCAAGAGCAAGGTAGGTCTTTCCATCTTCTGAGTTCATCTATAATTTCTTTCTTTAGTGTTCTATAATTTTCGTTATAGAGGTCTTTCACCTCTTTCGTTAGGTTGATTCCCAGGTATTTTTTTTTTTTTGATGCTATTGTAAATGGGGTAGTTTTCATCATTTCCCTTTCAGAGTCTTTGTTGCTGATGTACAAAAATGCCTTTGACTTATGTGTATTGATTTTATATCCTGCAACTTTGCCAAATTCATTTACTAGTTGTAAAAGTTTTCTGGTAGAGTTTTTTGGGTCTTCTAGGTAGATTATCATGTCATCAGCAAATAGTGCTAATTTGAGCTCTTCTTTTCCTATCTTAATACCTTTAATTTCTTTCGTCTGTCTAATTGCTCTGGCCAGAGTTTCCAGTACTATGTTAAATAGCAGTGGTGAAAGGGGGCATCCCTGTCTTGTTCCAGTTTTTAGAGGGAATGCTTTCAATTTTTCTCCATTTAAGATAATGTTAGCTCGGGGCCTTGCATAAATAGCTTTTATAATGTTGAGATATGTTCCTGATATTCCTAGTTTTTCCAGTGTTTTGAACATAAACGGGTGTTGTATTTTGTCAAATGCTTTTTCTGCGTCTATTGAGATGATCATATGATTTTTGTCTTTAAGTCTATTGATGTGGTGTATTATGTTTATTGATTTCCAAATGTTGAACCAGCCTTGCATCCCTGGGGTAAACCCCACTTGATCGTGGTGCACTATCTTTTTGATATGTTTTTGTATCCGATTTGTCAGGATTTTGTTGAGGATTTTTGCATCTATGTTCATTAAAGATATGGGCCTGAAGTTTTCTTTTTTTGGATGTGTCTTTGCCTGGCTTTGGAATTAATGTGATATTGGCCTCATAGAAAGAGTCTGGAAGAGCTCCCTCTTTTTCTATTTCTTGGAATAGTTTGAAGAGCATTGGTATTAGTTCTTCTTTGAAAGTCTTATAGAACTCGGCTGTAAACCCATCAGGTCCTGGACTTTTCCTTGTTGGTAGCTTTTTGATGGCATCTTCTATCTCTTCGCTTGTAATCGGTCTGTTTAAGTTGTGTATAGCCTCCGTTTCCATTTTAGGCAAATCATACGACTCAAGAAATCTGTCAATGCTTTCAATATTTTCTGTTTTATTAGAATATAAGCTTTCAAAGTAATTTCTAATTATCTTCTGTATATCTGAGGTGTTTGTTGTGATATTCCCTTTTTCGTCATGAATGCTAGTAATTTGAGTTTTTTCTCTTCTTCTTTTTGTTAGCATTGCTAAGGGTCTGTCAATTTTGTTTATTTTTTCAAAGAACCAAATTTTAGTTTTGTCAGTTCTTTGAATGGTTTCCTTAGTCTCAATTTCATTAATTTCTGCTCTGATTTTAATTATTTCCTGTCTTCTACTGCTCTTGGTGTTGATCTGTTCTTCTTTTTCTAGTGCTTTGAGGTGTGATGTTAAGTCATTTATTTGTTGGTTTTTTTTTTCCTCTTAAGGAATGAACTCAGTGCAATGATTTTTCCTCTTACTACTGCCTTCATAGTGTCCCAGAGATTTCTATACGTTGTATCTGTGTTCTCATTTACCTCTAGGAATTTTTTGATCTCCTCTTTGATGTCTTCTTCAACCCCTTGTTCATTCAGTAGCATGTTGTTTAGCTTCCAGTTGTTGAAGTAGTTTTTCTTAATCCTTGTTTTGTCATTGATTTCCAATTTCATCCCTTTATGGTCTGATAGAATGCAGGGTAGTATCTCTATTTTTTTATATTTGCTGAGAGTTTCCTTATGACCTAATATATGGTCTATTTTGGAGAAGGAGCCATGTGCTGCTGAGAAAAAAAGTGTATTCATTTACTGATGGATGAAATATTCTATATATGTTTGTTAGGTCTAAATTGTTAATTGTTTTAAGTAAGCTTAAAGTTTCTTTGTTTAGCTTTTGTTTGGATGATCTATCCATTGATGAGAGAGGTGTGTTGAAGTCCCCTAGAGTAACTGTGTTGTGGTCTGTTTTACTCTTGAACTTGAGAAGAGTTTGTTTGATGAAGGTAGGTGCTCCATTATTTGGGGCATATAGATTTATGATTGATATATCCTGTTGATGAATGGTTCCCTTAAGTAGTAAGAAATATCCATCTTTGTCCCTCTTGATTAGTTTTGGTTTGAAGTCTACCTTATTTGATATGAGGATGGAAACCCCTGCTTGTTTCCGCTGGCCATGTGAGTGATAAGACTTTTCCCAGCCTTTCACCTTCAGTCTGTTGATGTCTTTTTCTATGAGGTGTGTTTCTTGGAGACAGCAAATTGTTGGGTCGTTTCTTTTAATCCATTCTGATAATCTGTGTCTTTTGATTGGTGAGTTTAGGCCATTAACATTCAGGGTTGTTATTGAGATGTGATTTTTATTCCCATCCATTTTTATTTGAGTTATGGTCTTTAGCTTGATTTGGTTTCTCTTCTGGTTGGTATTTCCCTTAGTTTAACATCTCCCTTTGTTGATTTTCGTTGTTATCTTTCTCTTCTCCTTCATGAAAAATGTTGCCCAGGATGTTCAGAAGTGCTGGCTTTCGAGTTGTGAAATCTTTTAACTTTTGCTTGTTGTGGAAGGTTTTTATTTCATCTTTAAATCTAAAGCTCAATTTTGCTCAATATAAGATTCTTGGTTGACATCCCTTTTCTTTCAGAGCTTGAAATATGCTATTCCAGGATCTTCTTGCTTTTAAGGTCTGGGTTGAAAAATCTGAACATAGTCTGATTGGTTTCCCCCTATATGTGATCTGCTTCCTTTCTCTTGTGGCTTTTAGTATTCTCTCCTTGCTCAGTATATTAGGCATTTTCATTATAATGTGTCTTGGTGTGGATCTGTTGAGATTTTGTTTGTTTGGTGTTCGGTATGCCTCTTGAACTTGGTTTTCCCATTCATTTCTCAAGTTTGGAAAATTTTCTGTAATTATTTCGTTAAATAGATTACTCATTCCTTTGGCTTGAAACTCTGCCCCTTCCTCTACGCCAATCACTCTTAAGTTTGGTCTTTTTATGCTGTCCCATAATTCTTGGATGTTATGTTCTTGATTTCCAACGAGTTTTGCTGTATAGTCTAAATTCTTCTCTAGGACATATATTTTGTCTTCATTGTCTGAGGTTCTTTCTTCCAAGTGGTCTACTCTGTTGGAGGTGCTTTCAATTGAACTTTTATTTTGGTTTATTGCTTCTTTCATTTCTTGAATTTCTATTTGGTTTCTCTTTAGAGCCTCTATTTCCCTATTGAAGTAATCTTTTACTTCCTGTATTTGTTTTTGGAGTTCTTTGTCAAAATGTGCCTCCTGCACTTGCTCCCTCATCTCATTTTTGAGTTCATTCTTAAGTTCCCTAAACATTTGGCATATGTAATTTCTAAATTCCATCTCTGGCATTTGACCAACTGTGTTTGCCATGAAATCTACTGATGAGGAATCTTGATTTGTTTGTGTCACTTTCTTCCCTTGTTTTTTCATGATGCTTGTGTATCTTTTCGTCCTGCACTGTGGGACCTTGACTGTTTCGATTTTACCTTAATGCCTTATGTTGTTCCTGTAGTACAATGCTATCAGATCCCCTTATAATTCCTTTACACTTTAAAACCTAACACTTTCTATTCAGAAAATTCAAGTTTGATCACAATGTACAGATTTTGTTAACCCAGATATTATTTCCAATTTACTCTGTACGCTTCTGATGGGGTTTTATAGCTTCAAGTATTGAATACAGAGGTATTATGTTTAAGAAGAAGGAAGTGTCTTGAATTGTTCTTTCTTGGAAAGTATGAAAAGAGTTCTGTTGAAGTGGTTTAGTGGAAGTGGTTTAGTATCAGTAGACGAGAGAAGATAGAGAATGGAGTAGACAATTAGGTGGAAAGACCAATTTATATATAAAGTAAGATGGAAAAGAAAAAAAAATGATAAAAGAGTAGAAATTGGTGTAAGAGAGAGGAGAGAGAGAATCAAGAAAATAGAGAGTAAACTATATATAACACCGCTTTGCTATCCAGTTCAGTTGCACCGGTTCTAGAAATCCCAAGTTCTGCGTAAAACTTGTTTTTGCCTCTGTTTAGTATGCACTGGCAGGGTGCAAATATGAAAGATGAAGGAGGAAGAAGAGATGCCAAAGTGAGAAGGAAGAAAAGAAGGAATGAAAACAGGAGCAGAAGCAAACAAACAAACACACTGACAATCAATGCAAAAAAAAGCAAAACAAAACAAAGCCAAAAAAAGAAAAAGAAAAACAAACAAACAAACAAAAAAACCCCGAAAACCAATAAAACAAGCAAACCAACCAAAAAAAAAGAAAAAAACCTCGAACCCCAAGTCTCAAACAAAACGGGCCCTGGGAATCCCCCCTCTTTTCCCTTTCCAGTTAAGCCAACTGCATCAGACCACGTCTGCGACCCTGTCAGTGGAGTCAAGTCTGCAGCCTAGGCCAGTGGCCGAATGGCTCAGGGGAAGATTGGCTCAGGGTGGTTGTGTGTCAGCAGATGAATGGCACCGGGAAGGGGACCCTGCAGAAGTCACCCTTTCCCCACGCCCACCCACAGTTGTAGCTTCTTGTGGCCGCTGGGCTGGCCTTAGACACCCCCTCCCCTGCTGGTTACCCGAGCCTCACCTAGGTGTGTGCTGCCTTCAGAGCGCTGGGGCTCCCTGGATGTCTGCAGCTGTTCGTCTCCTCCGTCTTTTCCCCTTTGTCTGGGTCAGCCACTGCACTTCTCAAAGATGGCGGCGTTCTCCCATTCAACAGCAGCTCCGCAGACCCTTGTGTCAGTCTAGATCGCATGGGATCGGCTTGGCAAGCAGTGCGAAAGAGCTCCACGTGGACACCGCCCACGCCTCTAGGCCTCTTTCTATTCCTCCTCGCTGATTGCTGATCGGTTTCAAAGCCGCAGGGTCCATCGTCTCCTTGACAAGATGGTATTGGCCCCTGCGCCTGCAGCACAAACAGCGCTGCTTCGGACTGTGGACCGCTGCGACTCTGCCCCTGCTTGTTGTGGTCCGGAGAACCTTGTATTTCCTGTTTATTTATTTTTAAGTTGTGCTGAGGATCGAACCCAGGGCCTCGCGTTTGCTAGGCAAGTGCTCTACCACTGAGCCACAACCCCAGCCCCAGCATTGGGGAAGCCAATCTTAGGAAAATCCAGTTTATGAAAGTAATTAAATTCATAAAGATGCTTTTTGTAGCACTTAATTTAAAAATTAAAGTAGTTTTTGTGTGCATGTTAAAATCAAAAGGTAAAACTAGTTTCCTCTGTGACCCTTAGTCCCTTGCCCCAAGTAGGGTATATGTGTAGGACAGATGGTTGGCACTGGTGGTCCTGAAAGGTAATTAGGCACTTGTGAATTTGGTTAACAGTAGTTGTCCCTAGCATTTGATGAAGAATTGATGCTGAGTTTCTAAAGCTGTAAGCACAAAGAACAGATCCAGGGCTTCTGGTTGAAAATGGCCCTTGAGGTTGGACAACAGCTTGCCAGTTGCTACACCCACTCTAGCTACAAATTGGTACCATTACTTTTCTTGATCTGGGCACAATATTTTCATTAATGCAGAAAAGATTGTTAGGTTTAATTTTTTTCAACTTTGGAATGACTTTGTAACTCAAATCTTCACCTACTTGGGCATATAGTTACAATTAAAGTTTTACATGAAGAAAATTATTACTGTGATCTAGTAGGCAAAAATCCTTTCAAAACTTGAAGTTTGGCTGGATGCAGTGGCGCATACCTGTAATCCCAGCATCTCAGGAGGCTGAGGCAGGAGAATCACAAGTTCAAAGCCATCCTCAAAGAAAGTGAGGCACTAAGCAACTCAGCAAGACCTTGTCTCTAAATAAAATACAAAAATAGGGCTGGGGGGCAGGGTATGGTGGCATACACCTATAATCCCAGCACTTGGGAGGCTGAGGCAGGAGGATCACGAGTTCAAAGCCAGCCTCAGCAATGGCGAGGCACTTAGCAACTCAGTGAGAACCTGTTTCTAATAAAATACAAAAAAGGGCTGGGGATGTGGTACAGTGATCGAGTGCCCCTGAGTTCAATCCCTGGTAACAAAACAAAACAAAACAAAACAAAAACCAAACTTGAGGTTCTGTGAGGAAGAGTAAAAGATAATAAATAAAAAGGGCTCTTGGAATCACTCTTTGAGATTCATTCATATACTCATTCTACAAATATTTTTTGAATCCTGACTTTATATTGAGGAGTGCAAAACAAATATATTTTCAAGTCTTTGCATAGTTTACTTTCTGGGGTGGGGGATTAAAAGCGTGTAAACAGCCTGTAATCCCAGCTACTTGAGAGGCTGAGGCAGGAGGATCACAAATTCAAGGCTAGCCTGGGCAACTTGGTAAGACCTTATCTCAAAATAAAATTTTAAGCTGGGCGTGGTGGCGCTCGCCTGTAATCCCAGCACTTTGGGAGGCTGAGGCAGGAGGATCGCGAGTTCAAAGCCAGCCTCAGCAATGGCGAGGCACTTAGCAACTTAATGAGACCCTGTCTCTAATAAAATACAAAAAGGGCTGGGGATGTGACCCAGTGGTCGAGTGCCCCTGAGTTCAATCCCCGGAACCACAAAAATAAATAAATAAATAAATAAATAAATAAAAATTTAAAAAAGGCCTGAAGTTGTAGCTTGGTGGTAGAGTGCTTGTTTAGCATGTGCAAAGCCCTGATTTCAGGGCCTAACACAGAAAAAAGGAAGGAAGGAAACAGATATATGTTAACAGGCAATTACAATGGAGTGTGATTAATGCTGTAATAGGCAGAAGTGATTTTCCCATAGAGGAGGGCAGATATTATCTGTCTTACTTTTCAAATTAGCCCTATGAAAAAAATAATTCTTTTATAGCTGAGGCCCAAGAATTTGATATTATAGAAGTCTGAAGTTTAAGTGGGAAATGATGGTAGCTTATAGTAGGATGTTAATAGTAGAATTGGAGAGACTTGAAAAAACATCGCATTGTGGTTCATTTTTTTTTTTTTTTTGTGGTGCTAGGAATCAAGCCTGAGGCCTTGCATATGTTGTCTATACAAGTCCTTTACCACTGTGCTACATCCCCAGCCAAGTAGTTCAATTCTGAAACATCTTTTCACCATTTCTGAAATTGGCATGCATCATATATTTGATGGCAGTTTATAGTTTGGTGGTGTTTTTTTTTCTAAGAAGTATATATAATATCATGTCTTAGATGAAATATAGAGGTAGAACAACAAGTCTTGTTGATGGATGGAATGTGGGAAGTGAGGGGAAGAGAAATTAAGGGTAATTCCTAAGTTTTCAGCTTACATTACCGGGTAAATGGTGGTACCGTTGGATGAGATGTGTAAGACAGATGGGAGCAGGGTTGAGGATGGAAATAAGGAATTCTGTGTTGCCAGGTACGGTGGTATATGCCTGTAATTCCAGTGACACAGGAAGCTGAGACGGGAAAGATCTCAAGTTCAAGGCCACCATCAGCAACTTAGTGAGCCCTTAAGCAATTTAGTGAGACCCTATTTCAAAAGGGGGGGGGTTTGCTGGGGTTGTATCTTGGTGTTAGAGTGCTTGTCTAGCATGTGAGGCACTGGGTTTGATCTCAGCACCACATAAAAAGATACTAAATATATGCACTATGAGTTGTATATATTAAAAATTATAAAAATAAAATTAAAAAAAGGAAAAAAAAAATATATAAAGGTATTATATCCATCTACAAGTAAAAATATTTTTAAATTAAAGGTCTGGGGATGTAGCTCAGTGGTAAAAGCATCCCTTCATTAAATGCTCAGTACACCCCTCCCAAAAAATTTTTGTATTGGCCATGTTATGTTATAAATATGTAGTAAGTATCTAAGATGTCAATGTCAAGCAGACAGTTGGAATTCAATGGAAAGCTCAAGACTATTAATAGAAAATTTGGGGATATTGGGTCTAGGGATAGTAGAATGAATGCCCACTAGAGGGGACAGTGATACAGGGTGCTGGAATTGCAGGAATAAAATCCTTAAGGCTAGAGGGGCAAGAGGCAAAGTACAAGGAAGAAATTGGCTTTAGATAGTGGCAGGTGCACTGTGTTCATTTGCTGTTAATGATAGGGAAGTCAGAGTTGGATTTAGTTGCAGATAGGTTAGTAGAGTTGTTAGTGGGAAGACAAGAGTTCCTGTTTTGAGTGCTTCTATTTTCCCAGTGTCTTTGAGACAAGGTCATTTATTAGCAGAGCAAGGGGCCTTGGCAAAGAGATGGAGACTGGTTTTCATCCTTCAGTCAAAGCCTAATGAGTACTCCTCAGTGCCAACTAACTATTCTTTTTTAAGTCTAAGAATCTTTATTTTATGGGGCTGGGGTTGTGGCTCAGCGGTAGAACGCTCGTCTAGCATGTGCGCGGCCCGGGTTCAAACCTCAGCACCACGTAAAAATAAATGCATTGTGTACAACTAAAAGCAAATAAATAAATATTTTTTAAAAAGAATCTTTATTTTATTAATGCTATCATAAGATAGCCTTGATGAAACCGCTGCAGTGGTATGTGCCTATACTCCCAAATACTCTATAGAGGCTGAGGCAGAAGAGTGTCTTGAACCCAGGAGTTCGAGGTCAGTCTGGGTAACATAGCAGTACCCTGTTTCAAAACAAACAAACAAACAAAAAGATAACCTTGATGATATGCAGAAACTCTGTGTTTTAAAAATTACCCCATCATACTTAGTTTAGAATAATTGGATCAAAATAGTAAATGGTCACCTTTTTTTTTTTTTTTTTTTTTGGTACTGGGGATTGACCTCAGGGGCACTTGACCACTGGGCCACATCCCCAGCCCTATTTTGTATTTTATTAGAGACAGGGTCTCACTGAGTTGCTAAGTGCCTCTCCATTGCTGAGGCTGGCTTTGAACTCGCGATCCTCCTGCCTCAGCCTCCCAAGTGCTGGGATTACAGGCGTGCGCCACCACGCCCGGCTCTATTTTTTTTTTTTAAACAGAGTCTTGCTATGTTGCCCAGACTGGTCTCAAATTCATAGGCTCAGGCAGTCTTCCCACCTCAGCCTTCCAGGTGGCTAGGACTATAGGTGTGCACCACTACAGCCGGCTATAATATTTTCAATTGTCTATTTTAAGGAAAAGAAGTTTCTAACACTCAACTGGTGTTTCTGAAAGTGTGGTCCTCCAGCCTCCTGCATTAGAATTGCCTGGGGATGTATTTTTAAATTGCAGTTTCTGGTTCTAGTCACTTTGGAGTAAGGCTCATAAAGAAAAATTGTCTATTTACTTTCTTATTTTTGCTACTAGACTCTGATCCTTGGAAGTCTTTACTCCCTTTGTAGCCCCTGTACCAAGAAGGTAATAGATGCTCAATATATGTTGAGTTAATGAACCACAGGTATACTCATATTTATTGAGTTGCAAAAATTGCCATGGGGGGAAAATTACCGAGAGAGTAATTTTATGATCTTTTATTTATGATCTTTATGGTTTAAGGCCTCAGTTTGAAAGGGGAGATCTTTAGATTCTTTGTCTTTGTAAAGTTTTTGAGGATTTTCATTTGATACATCTTCAACCTTGGAAGGGTATTTCTTAGTTCTTTCTTGCTAGAGTTTTGGTTAAGCCACCTAACTCTTTCTTCAATGCATGCATTTCCTAATAATAGTAACATGAATCTTGAAACACATTCTAAGGACTTGTGCTCCTGCTGTCAAATTTTACTTGAAAAGGGTACCAAACAATCTTTCTTCTTTTTGACCATGTATTTCTTCTTTAGAACTTTCCTTGGACCACTTCTCTGGTTAGTTACTATCCAATCTGGAATTTGATATTTTACCCTGGGAATTAAAGTGGGACTTCGTCAAGTAACTTTTTATATTGTATTTGCAATCCTTTGTTCCCTTTACCTGAACTCTCAAAAATGTGTCTAACACATAATTATGTAAGAAGATAGATGAAGTATGAATCACTATTTAGTTTGTATATTGTACTATTTACTGATAATCAAGGTCATGTATTAACACATCTGTAAAATCAGCAAGAATTTTCTTTCCTGATTTAAATAAAAATTCTAGGTCTACTGCTTAGTAAGCCTACTGTACAGTGGTTGACAAATAAATAGGAAATTTAGTTAAGCAGATAAGTGAATCAGCTTGTTTCTTGAAAGAGAGCCCAGTGTCAAGCTCTGGGTGAAATTAAAAGTCCCAAAGAAGTGGTTGAGTCTTAACTTTTTGTACATAAAACCTGAACTTCCTTATAGCTATTATGCCCACCTCCTTTATCATTTTCCTATCCCCTGTGATAACTAATGATAAAATCACTGAAGATATAGTCAGGCTCCAGCAGTGAAGTGATGCTTACTGTAGTGTGCCTCCTCCACTGGGCTGGATTTTGGATCTGTAGTGAATGGCTAATAGTGGGATATCCAGCCAACCACTATCTGGAGTGCTAAAGGGTTCTGAGCAAGAATGTGGTTTGACTTCACCTCATAGCTGTCTGGTAAGCAGTAAGTGAAGCAGCCTGACAAGGCAGTGGAGAATGAGTATTGGAGTTGCTGGCAAATCATGAGGTAGAGAAACAAGAAGTCCTGACATTGTTGTTCATTGCAGGAAGCAGCCAGCTACAGTTTTGAAACCATTCTTTACTTTTTTTTGTCAAAATGAACCCAACTACTATGTATAACTATGATGCTCTAGTAAAAATTTAGTTTTTATTATTTTTGATTGATAATAATTATGTATATTTATGGTATATAATATGATGTTTTGATCCCTTGGAGAAATATTAAAGCTGATGAACATAACCACCATCTTTATCAGTTCCCCACAAAATGGACTTGAATACTCATCCATTTACCTAGATAGCAATCCAGTAAGTAGGCCTTCTCCAAGTAGTAACACCCTAAAAGAAGACCTGGCCCTTTTTCCTTTTGACATTGGGGATTGAACCCAGGAGCATTTTACTACTGAGATACATCCCCAGACCTTTTTTTATTTTGAGGCCAGAACTTGCTGAGTTGCCCAGATGATCTTCCTGTCTCAGTATCCTGAATCGATGGGATTACAAGCATGTACCACTAAACTGGCCCTTTTGATTTTTTTCACTGCAATATCTTCATCGAGTCCTTTCCCCTGTGACCCCTTTATCAGATTCACTTTCATATCTAAATAGAAATAACCATTGATGGAAAACAGCCTTCTCCATGCTAGCTGATGATGCT
Source organism: Tamias sibiricus (assembly GCA_025594165.1). Lineage (NCBI taxonomy): Eukaryota > Metazoa > Chordata > Mammalia > Rodentia > Sciuridae > Tamias > Tamias sibiricus. The sequence goes on from CM046667.1 coordinate 63,427,940, forward strand.
TGGCTAACATTCTTCCCTAACTTTTTTTAAAATATTTTTTTATTTGTTTTAGCTGTACACAATGTGTTTATTTTTACGTGGTGCTGAGGATCGAACCCGGGCCGCGCATGTGCTAGGCGAGCACTCCACCGCTGAGCCACAACCCCAGCCCCTCTTCCCTAACTTTCATTCAGCAGAAAAGACCAAAAAGCTTGTTGCTGTTTTTTAAAATTTTATTTCTTTTTGCCTCTGCTGTTGTGATCCAAATTTTATAAGGGCTTCAAACCACTTTACACTTTAGAAACTTCTGGTTGTTCAGTTAAATTTTTGTCATTTGGTTGCTTAAGATGTAGTAGCCTTCTTTTAAAAGGCATCCTGTTATTTTTGCAGTTGCATTCTTTCTCTGGATTCAAGCAGCAATGAAGAACATGAGTCCCGTAAGTAGAGTCCACTCAAAGCAGTGATATTTCATGTTGAACTGTCTTTGTAGAGATGACTAAAATGTGATTTGATATGTTTGGCATAAGCTGATCCTAGATTTGTCTCCTCTTAGCTCTCTGGGTTGGAGAACTTATTTTCCCTACTCTCATGTGGTACTGAGGATTGAACTCAGGGCCTTATGCATTTTAGGCAATTGTTCTACCACTGAGTCCTATGGAGACATGGATTTTACCAGCACTAATTTGTGGACTTGCATGTTAGGGATTTAAAGATATGGGAAACCAGATTTTGTCATGCTTTAGATGCTTCCTAATACCTTCTCCTTTTCTCTATTTAGTTAAGGCCAAAACAAAAGCACAGAAGAAGTGGGTCAGGTAAGGAAGAGAATTGTTGAAACTTGACTACTTTTTTTTTTCCTCTCTTAAAGGAAAAATGTCTGATGTTCCTGGGGTAAGAAGATTTAAGGGTAAACATCACGTTTCCTATGTAAACACAATATGGTGCTCAGCAGGAACATAATGGTTGTTTGACTTCACCACCCGGTTAAAATTCCTCCTCCCATCTTCCGCCATTGTGCCCATTATATTATCTATTTGCTCAGTTTCTTTTTCTGAATGTCTCAGTGACCTGTGATTTAGCTTCCTATCTCAACTAGTCAAAAAAGTAGACATCTCACCCTAATCTCTTCTCTGATCCAGTATGCAAGCCATTTCCAAAAGAATCTTGTGAGGCATTGTTTTGATCATTTTGATAGTCAATTTGAATAGCTCATCATATAAAAATCAAACTTTAGCTCAGTATTCAAATCCCTCTGGGATATGCCTGACCTATCTTTCAGCTTGATCTACTAATGTTCCTGTTGATCAAGCCTCTGTTCTGACCAGAGAGGGATAAAGGAGTGTTGCCCAGGGGCCAAATGATAGGGGATATTTAAAAATTCCTGCAGTAAATCTTAAATAACCATCATTACACCAGGATGCAAAATATTTTTATGACTATTATTTGCATACTAAATGGTCATCATGGCTCCTAAGAAATATTCTGTGTACAATATTGTATGCAATAAAGCTTTTATCGGATGATTTTTAAAACCCTGATTTTTCAAGAGGAAAAAATAGTTTCTTCCAGCTTCTACCAGATATATGTTGAAAACTATTTAAAGAAAATCGGTTTTTAGGGGCCTGCCAGGAGTGTCCACAGGTCTTGGTCCAGTCCCAGGTGGCTTCAATATATGGAATATTATAGGAAAAGAGGATTTGGGGAGGACTATGATGAGTTTAGTTTTGTACATGTTGAAATTCAGGGGCCTGTCGGCAGGATTGATATTAAAAACATTTAAATAACCTAGAGAGCATGGGCAGGGATTAGTAAAAATGGATGCCTGACTGGTCAGAACAGATGCTGTCAAATCTGTGCATCCTGAATAAATGTCAGCCCTGCCCACAGGATCTCCAGGTAAATAGCTGAATCAGGGCTTGAAGTCAGAAGAGAAGTTAGGTTGGAAATAATAGATTGGGCTGGTATATATTTAACAGGATTCATTACCCAGTTTTAGTTACTGATTGTATTGGCATGAGAGGGTAGATAAACCCTGAAGGTGAGTTGGGGAAAAGAGGTGAATGAATAGCATTGGTTGGAAAGGTGGGACAGAAACAAAAGATAACTGTACAGAAAATCAAAGAGAAGGAATTTTTACACTGGAGTAATAGTTAATAGGATAGCAAAAGCCCATCAACTTGGCAACTTAAAAGTAGTGAACATATGGGCTGGGGTTGTATCTCAGTGGTAGAGTACATGCCTAGCATGTGTGAGGTCCTGGGTTCGATCCCCAACACCACGTAAAACTAAAAAAACAAAATAAAGGTATTGTGTCTATCTTCAACTAAAAACTATTTTTAAAAATAAAAGAAAGTAGTGAACATAGCCGAGCACAGTAGTACATGCCTATAATCCCAGTTACTTGGGAGGCCAAGGCAGGAGATCATATGTTCAAGGGCAGATTGAGCAACTTAGACCCTGTCTCAAAATAAAATGAAAATACAAAGGGGTAGCTCAGTGGTAGAGCACCCCTAGGTTCAATCCCCAGCACCATAAAAATTTTAGTGAACATGGTGTGTTGCTTCCTGACTTGGAGCAACAACGCTGCGGGAGAAAAACTCGGAGGCAGAATGAAGATGAAAGAAGGTTTTTTATTCTTTGGCTTTAGCTATCTCTCAAAACTCTAACACTGGCTCTTTCAGCAACCTCTCTGACTCTTTACTTCTTCTGACTACTGACTCTATGGTGGAATAAGATTACCATTCATTTCTGTAACAGGTGCAGACAAATCCTATAAAAAATATATTTAAGTTTTTTCCTCATCATTAAAGTAAATCATACCTTTCATAAACTATTTGGAAAATACAAGACGTAGCAAATTTCAGCCTGCTAGAACCTCTAACCCCAAAATACCAGGGCCATCCAAGGATCCCAGAGGTTACTTGCCATCTTCACTCTGGGTGGCACAGAGGCACTGCTGGGCATGACTACTGTCAGAGCAATCTGTCCATAGAGGAGAGAGTACTGACTTCAGGCTGTAGAGTGGTGCTAAGGAGAAGCCTCCCTGTTCTAAGGATGCCTTTCTCCATCTCTGGCTCTCTACCCTTCCCAGACAAGTGCATCTCAAAGTTGATAGAGAAGAATGACAATTAAGTAGACATTTCCCTGATCACCTTTTCCCTGTACTAAAACTATTTGGATGCATACACTTTGACAGAGCCCGGTTCACTCTCAGTATATGGCAGATATCTCCTTTTGAAGGGAGAATCAGGATGAATGGAAAGGTTGAGTAGTTTCAACTAAGGGAAACAGAGTTGCTGTGGGAAACAGATCAAACATTTACAAGTAATTATAGTCATTGTAGAAAAGATAGAAAATACCATGAAGAAAAAGAATGTTGTATTCATATTTCTCTTTTCTCCAACTCCCACCCCCTCTTGTCACTCAGCTGTGTGGTGATTGAATCAGAGTCTGACGATGACTATGCCAATAAGAAAAAGAAAGCTAAGATATGCAAAATAAGCAGTAAAGGCAAGTATACTCCCTGAGAAGTAGCTGAGCTCTGGAAGCCTCATTGCATGCAGCAGTTCCAGGATCAAAGTCAGCACACTTTTTTGGTTTGGAATCAGTAGCAAGTGCTACCATTTCTTTCTGTGTATATACTTGACGTGGATATGATTGTGCTCCCCACATGCCCTGCTGCCTTAGGCCTTGGGTTTTCCCCTCAGTAGAGTTCTTCCCATACTGCCTAGAACTATACCAAGGAAGCAAAGGGGAGAACATGAAGAGCTGAGGCTCCAGTGTTCTAGGGGCCACGGTGCTATTCACTCTTCTCTTTCCCTCCTTCATGTAGGAATGAGGAAGAATGAGGAGAAAGGAGTAAGAGGCATGGGTGCCACCATTTTTCCAACTTGATGGAGACTATCTTCATAGTTATGTAAAATGAAGAGTACCAAAAGTTTAGCCAGGACATAATCACAAAATAAGGGCATGTTTGAATATGATATAACGAATTCCGCTATTATGTATGATTATAATGCTCCAGTAAAAAATAAGGGCAGGGGCTGGGTTTGTGGCTCAGAGGCTAAGCACTTGCCTAGCATGCATGAAGCACTGGGTTCGAGTCTCAGCACCACATATAAATAAATAAAATAAAGGTCCATTGACTATTAAAAAAATAAGGGGCAGTCCTTTAAATTATAGAATTTTAACTCCATGCAAAAGAAACACCACTTTATTACTCTAATTTTTCTTATTTATACTGTGGACCAGTGAAAAATATACAACTGCAAACATGTGTCCAGAAACCATTGAGTGACTACATTATCCTATTTAGAAAATATGGTTTGGAAATTACCACTGAACTTTGATTATTATTTTATCTGTCACTGCTATCAGTAAAATAAAAATTAAAAAAAGACCAGCAGCTCAGGAGGCTGAGGCAGGAGTTCACAAGTTCAAAGCCAGCCTCAGCAACTTAGCAAGGCCCTAAGCAACTTAATGAGGGCCTGTCTCTAAATAGAAAAAAGGGCTGGGGATATGACTCAGTGGTTAAAGTCCTCTGGGTTCAATCCCTGGCACCAAAAAGAAAAGGGGGAAACAACCTCAAATAGCTGTAGTTGTTAACTGTGATTCATGGTTACCAGCTTGCTTAATTTGTTCTGAATAATCTGCTAAGATTTCATGTACAAGGAACAGGTGGAAAGAGTATATTTATATACTTGTTCCTTGGATTTCAGATGAGATGCTGGAAGAGTTTTCTGTCATTGAGGAGCAGCCTACCACCCAGGAGCCTCCAATAATTATTATTGATGATGATGACGATGATGGCAACAATAACAAATTGAAAGGTCCTAAGCTAATTGAAGAGGATTCCTGTGATCAGGGCCAAATTTCTTTTGATAAAGAAGAGGTAGATGAGTTTGCTGTCTCCCAGTACAGCTTGCCTGATAATGTTGATGAGAGGCAGGATTTTGGTAAAAATATTGGCCAACCACCTAATGATCCTGAACCTAACCTAGAAATTATAGAAACAAAGTTGCCAAGGGAAGAACCCATACCTGTGGTGGAACAACCAAAGAAAAGGAAGGACAAAACTAAAAATATACGTGTAACACCTGGTAAGCCCATCACGTCAAGTGTGTGTGTGTCCCACAAAATGTGCCAACCCTGCCAAGAATGTCCACAGCACCTTTACTACTCCATGTACCTGTATTGTCAGGCCTGCCTGTCCTGCCTGCCAACCCCGAGCCATTACAGCTTCCAAGTGGCAAAGGGAAGCAGTTATCCCAGTGGAAAGTATCTTCCTGGAAAGAGGGGAGGAACACTCATATCTATGTATTTGCTTTTTGCCTACTTGGAGTGCTTTCTCCTTGCATCTTTTGTCCTGAGGATATCCCATTATTTCAGAATACTCAGCCTGATTCTCAGTTCCTCTGTGAAGCCATAAACTTAGAGTGGCTCCTCCTTCCTGGGTCCCCAAAGTTCCAGAGTCTCTCTTCTATCACTGTGTTGTAACATGGTCCTGAATCTGTCTCCCCAGTAACTTCTTCAAGGGAGGAACTCTTACCTCATCTTTTAGTTTATTTCAGGGTCTCATGGTTGGCATGTAAAAGATGTCATATTTTAAAATAAATGAAAGAGTAAAACTAATTATTAGCAGTGTGAGTCCTAGCTGAAGGTAGAAAGGTCTGGTTTGCAGATTGGGTGAGGGTACTGCTGAGGATATGAGCCACTCCTTGAGCAAGTGTGTGAGCCTCAATTGCCCACACACCCTGGCTTCTAATGACACATATATGGACCCTCATGATAGTCTTCAGTATCTATGACAGAATGCTACCCAGCTCACTCTAGTAGTGGTTCTGGGATTGCCATAAAGTCACTCAGATAGCAGTCATATGCAGCCCTCACACACAGTTTTATCGATAGATGTTTTGTGCTTGGCTATGTAAGTCCCTCCTAGGTTTACCTATCAGTTTCTTTCTTTTTTTTTTTTTTTTAATCTTTTTTAGTTGTAGATGGATACAGTATCTTTATTTATTTATCTTTGTGTGGTGCTGAGAATTGAACCCAGGGCCTCACACATGCTAGGTGAGCGCTCTACCACTGAGCCACAACCCCAGCCCCTGTCAGTTTCTTGATGGTATAAATTTCCAGGGTACAAGTTGACTATTATCCTTCCAGCTGTTAGTGGAAGAAAAGAGCGTGGACCTTCAAAGAAGAAATCCAGTGCAGTAAAAGTTGAAAAATGCGAGACTGGGTATGTACTTCTCACACCCATTTGAACAGGAATTGATTGTCTATTTATTGCATGTTCATCAACCCACTGGGAGTCTGCTTGGGGTGGAAAGCTACTTGTCCCTAATTGGGAGAGCACATGCAGAATGAGGAGGCTGCCTGCCAGCTCCCCTTCTTGCTTACCCTAGCACCTAAGCTACCAAGACCTGCAGTTACCTGGGCAGAGTGAAGCCCTCCTTTCCCCACAGCACCTCTGATCTTTGAAATTTCCTTTGTCTTTAAACTCAGGTCAAAGAATATTGTGTAACCAAACAAGACACTACTTTTAGGTTGGATACAACCCCATGGCCACCAGTTTGTACTAAACCGAGGCAAACAGAGATGGTGACCTATTTGTTCAGTCTATTGGAATTGGCGGGAGAATAGTTAAGAATGTCTTCTAGGGGCTGGGGTTGTGGCTCAGTGGTAGAGCACTTGCCTAGCATGCATGAGGCACTGGGTTCAATTCCCTGGCACCACACAAAAATAAAAAAAATAAAATAAAGTTTTTTTTTTTTAAAAAGAATGTCTTCTAGGCTTTTCTATTGCTTTGAGTAAACCCAGTTTTTCTTACTACTGTGTATATCCTTGTGGTATTATTGTTGCAGTTTTGGGAATGGAACCCAGATCTTACACATGCTATGCAAGCACTCTACTTATTATTCAGAGTGTCCCCCAGCCCTCTTGTAAATGTTCGAAGTTTAAATGTTAGGATAAAATGGATTGCTTATAGTTCTTTTTTTTTTTTTTTTTTTTTTTTTGTGGTGCTGGGATTGAACCCAGGGCCTTGTGCATGTGAGGCAAGCACTCTACCAACTGAACTATATCCCCAGCTATCCCTTATTTTTATTAAGCTGTTTATAGTTGATCCTGAAAGCAACTGATCATTTAGGCCAAAAATATTAATAACTTAAAGCAGAAAATCAATATATTTTCTCATTTAGATTCCATCAACTTCTCTCCCTTTCCCCTTAGTGATATAGTGGGGCTGGAGTTGTGGCTCAGGGGAAGAGTGCTTGCCTGAAATGTGTGAGGCACTGGGTTTGATTCTCAGAACCAAATACAAATAAATAAAATAAAAGTCCATCAATAACTAAAAATAATATATATATATATATATATAAAGTGATATAGTAAGTATAATTTTCTCTTTGTTTTACTTGCATTCAGGAGTAATATATACTCACCTCTGAAGTATCATATAAGAAAAGGAATGTAATTGAAGGACTTTGTTATTTTCTTGTGAGCACTTCTTTTTGTATTGTTTTTGGTTGGTTTTTCATTTTTGTTTTTGACAGTGCTATGGATAGAACCCAGGGCCTCAAACAGGCTAAGCAGGTGGGGTGCTCTATCACTGAGCCACAACCCCAGCTTGTACTGTTTTTTTTTTTTTTTTTTTGGTACCAGGGATTGAACTCAGGGGTACTCAACCACTGGGGCCACATCCCCAGCCCTTTTTTTTTTTTTTTGTATTTTATTAGAGACAGGGTCTCACTGAGTTGCTAAGTGCCTCGCCATTGCTGAGGCTGGCTTTGGACTCATGATCCTCCTGCCTCAGCCTCCCAAGGGCTGGGATTACAGGCGTGCGCCACCACACCAGGCTGTACTGTTTTTTTTTTTTTTTTTTTTTTTTTTTTTTTATACTGGGGATGGAACATAGGGGTTCTTAATCACTGAGACACATCCCCAGCCCTTTTTTATATTTTATTTTGAGACAGGGTCTCACTGAGTTGCTTAGCACCTCACTTTTGCTGAGGCTGGCTTTGAACTTGGCAATCCTCCTGCCTCAGCCTCCTGAGCCACTGGGATTACAGGCGTGTGCCACAGCACCTAGCAGCTTGTATGTTATTTTTAAATTTGTATTCTGCAACAAAATATGGAGATACTGGGGCAACAGAGCAACTTGGACTTCTTTGTGTCACTGTGCCTTTTGCTGGCAGAAGTGGCCAGTGGGAGCCTACCATGTGCTATCTTAGATGGATTACCTTGCAGTGCGTTGTCTTCTCTGTATACCTAGATACATATTCAAGCTGCTTTGCCTATAGGGATGGGTATCTTAGGTAGTTCCCAGATTGCTTTGCTAGAGACTGTGACATAAGAATAAAGAAGCTTCTCTTTGGTGTCTTTGTCAATCTGCCTCATTCAAAAGCGGCTAGCCTGTTTGGACTGTTTAACTGTTGTCTTGGTACTTCCTGTGTCAGTCTGGGGGCTTCCTGTTGTGTGTAGCATTGTTCCTGTAGTCTGCCTGCTGATCATGTGTTTGATGTACCCAGTTTGGGGTCTTTTTGGTTCCTCTGATGTGGTGGTGTTCAGCCTGCAGTGAAATGGTACAGGTCTTGAGGTGAAGTTTGCTAAGCTACAAGGCAAGCCTTCCTTAACTACAAATACACTGGAGTCATATCCTCTGCTGATGGCTGTAGGTTGCTCAGGTTTTCATCTACCAACTTTTCTGATGCAATTTGCTTTCAAAACTAGATTTTGGAGGTAGAAATGTTGGAGTCATCCGTATAAGGCTTTGGGATGAAAACCCTTACATTAGCCTCTTTGCATGTCTGGTACTTTCTTCTCCACACACCAACCTTTTCACCTAGGGGCTATTTTGCAATTTAAGGGTTAGTAAGTTTTCTGGCAAAAATCACAGTGTCAGGAGTTCTGTGGAGTCAGATCTCTGTGTTTGCTCCTGTTTTATCTTTCCAGCTCTGTGGGCTCATCTCTCTGGACTTGTGGATTGTTACAGCCAAGATAAAAATGCTTCAGTTTAAATAAACACTTATTACAAGCATGAGTCCTTTATATGCTCAGCACTATTCTTTATGCCATTTGTATTAGGCCTTGAAAGCTGGGGCAGCAATTGTAGTTTAATGGGAAGACTATGAGATTTGGATCAGAAGATTCATTGTCTTTGTGGTCTTTGGGCAAGTTATTTCTGAGCTTCAGTTTCTTCACCTTCAAGGTAGAAATGGTTAAAAACATCAGTACCTTCTTCAGAAGTCCTTGTGAGGATTAAATAGGATGAAAAGAAAGTTCTTTTTTAAAATATTTTTTCAATGGACCTTTATTTATTTATTTATTTTTATGTGGTGCTGAGAATTGAACCTAGTGCCTCACACATTCTAGGCAAGTGCTGTACCAGTGAGCCAAACCCCAGCCCAGAAAAGAAAGTTCTTTCAAATGATAAAGCACCACACAGATGGTGGTTTTTAGTAGAGATGGAGATGGGAGTCACTCTAGGCCATGGGAGAAGAGATTGTGCTGAGACATGTGGGAAATCATGATTTGTGTTCAGGGAATATTTGTGTTCCAATGTGGAAATGGTAGCTGGAAATGAAGGTTGGAACCAGATTGAAATGGGCTTTGAATGCCAGGCCAAGCAGTCAATGAAAAGGAAGAGGGTAACATTCTGGAATGTGGCCTATGAAAATGAATCTGGAGGGGTGTACATAATCGGATTAGAAGAAAGTATGGTAGTAAGGAACAGTTGGAGGAATGCTGTTGAATCAAGGCATAAAGGGGAGGATGGGAATTTGAATTAGGGAAATGACAGGTTGGAAAGAAGCAGCTGCCTGGAAAAGCCTTTGGGAAGGAGATATCAGTCTGTCTCTGTGCCTATTTAAACATGGGGTAAGGGAGGAAAAAATGAGTTTAAAATGCCTCTGTGGTTTTCAGCCAGTTATAACAGAAGTTTGATATTTGAACAAATTGCGCTGGAGATAGACTCAATGTGTTAGTCACTTGGAATTTTGTATTGGGCAGTTGTAAATTCAGAACTAGATCTTAGGGAGAGAGCTCAAGACTGCAGCTACAGGTGTGGAGAATCAGTCTTTTTGAGGTTGAAACTGGGCCTCCCACCTCTGAGAATGTGCTAAATGTGAAAAGAAAAGGGTACAAATGGAAGCTTGGGAAATGCCCTCATCAGAGGAGCTAGAGGAAGGAGCAGCAGCAAGTTTTCAAAATTGCTCTTAGTCTGACCTTTATGCATGCATTTCTTCTATTTCTTTACCTATACAAAACTCAGTTGAATTTACCTTTGCAGGAAATCTATGTGCAAAATACCTGGATGTTTCTTGCGTGACCTTGAAAAGTCAAAGCAATATTCTGGAAAGAATTTCAAGCAAAATAAGGATGAGTTGGTTCAGAAAATCTATCAACTGTTTAACAGCACTGTCTTTGATCAAAAGGTATAATTGATAAATGAGCATTTATTGAGCATGTGCTGTATGCCCGCATTCTAGGGTACATCACATAGTGTACTGACAATTTTACTTTAGTTACCCTTGAGAAATGTCAGTTTGGGTGGGGAGATGAGATGTCCATTGATGAAAGAAATAGAGAATGATTATGGGTTATAATGTATGGGACATATGGTTGTTACTACAGGAGATCAGCAGACAGAAATGGCTGAGACTGAGTGGCCAGGAAATAGGATTTCCTGGAGGAAGTAGGCTCCTGGTTTTTGAAGGATGGTAAGTAATGAGAACAACAGTGATGAGGCAGCAAACATGTGTTGTGGCTTAACTGCCTGAAAGAGAGGGTTCCTGTTGAATGGTTATGGGAAAGAGTAGTGTGAAAGCCGGGCACGGTGGCGCACGCCTGTAATCCCAGCACTTTGGGAGGCTGAGGCAGGAGGATCGCGAGTTCAAAGCCAGCCTCAGCAATGGGGAAGCACTTAGCAACTCAGTGAGACCCTGTCTCTAAATAAAATACAAAAAAGGTCTGGGGATGTGACCCAGTGGTCAAGTGCCCCTGAGTTCAATCCCCGGTACCACAAAAAAAAAAAAAAAAAAAAAAAAAGAGTAGTGTGAGTTGGGCAAGTTACTTAACCTCAGTTTGTTTCTTCATCTGTAAAATGGGGACAGTAACAGTACAGTCAGCCCCTGTATCCATGGGAGATTGCTTCCAGGATCCCCCAACAAATACCAAATATGCAGGTGTTCAAATCCCTTATAAATTATGTAACCTATGTAAATCCTCCCAACACTTTCAATCATCTTTGTATTACTTACATAATGCCTAGTGCAATATAAATATATGTAAATAATTGTTATGCTGTTTAGGGAATAAGGATACATGGAAAAATCTGTACATGTTCAAAACATGTGCAATTTTAAAACGTATTTTCAGGGGCTGGGGTTGTGGCTCAGCAGTAGAGTGCTCGCCTAGCACATGCGCGGCCTGGGTTCGATCCTCAGCACCATGTAAAAATAAATGCATTGTGTACAACTACAGCAAATAAATAAATATTAATAAAAATGTATTTTCAACCTGTGGTTGGTTGAATCTGTGGATGTAAATCCCACAGATCCAGAGGGCCAAATGTACCTACTACCTCCAAATTATTGTTAGGCAGACAAAAGTTTATTTTTATACACACACACACACACACACACACACACACACACAGCACCTAGAACAGGGCCCAGGACATAGTAAGCTTTTATTTTTTGGTTGTGAAGAACCAGGTGGGGCTGGGGTTGTGGCTCAGTGGTAGAGTGCTCGCCTAGCATGTGCACAGCCCGGGTTTGATCCTCAGCACCACATATAAATAAATGCATTGTGTTACAACTAAAAGCAAATAAATAATTTTTTTTTTAAAGAACCAGGTAATGGAAAGTCTTGGAGATCAGGTTGGGGGATATTAAATTTAAATCAGTAGCCACTACTCACTGCACAGGGATATGGTGTGACATGTAGTAGCTACTGAAAGACATTAATCTGACAGTAGTCTGGAGGTATGGGCTGGATTGGAAATAATCTGGATGCAGAGACCTATTGGTCATTCAGGGTTTTGGTTTTGTTTTGATTTTTTGGTTTCTAAGTTTTTGTTTTTGTTTTGCAGTGCTGAGGATGGAACCTAGGGCATTGGACATGCTAAACAAGCACTCTACCACTGAGCTGCACCCCCAACCCTAGATCATTAGGTTTTTAGGTTTGTCTTTGGTGACAAGACTTGCCAGAGGGAAGCTCCCATATCCTAAAGGTTCTGCAGCCTATAATGTCCTTCCTGATGACAGTGGTGGTGTTTCAGATGAGCGGAACCTGATGTATCCTGAGTTGCATTGTTAGTTCTTTCTGGATGCTCCTATGCACAGGTTTCCAGCTCACCCACCTCAGCAGGCTTGCACCTCTCTCCTTAGCTGCCCCAGACTTGTCTCTGCACAAGCGAGCACAAATCTTACATGCACATGTTCTCAAGATTCTCTTGTGTCTTGATCGCCTATTAATTATCTTTACCTGGACTGCAACTTGGCTTTTATTCTCCCAGAATATTTAGATTTGCATGCCCATTGAATAGATTTCTCCCCAATTTGCTTAGCATTGAGAACCTGGGGGGAAAAGTTCCTTTTACTTTGGATTGGAAGGAGAAAAACTCCTGAGGTCATATTTTCTGGTCTGCTTAGAAATGCTTTCTGATTCCTTTCATTTGCTTTTTATTCTCAGCTGCCGGAGAAAATAGAAATCACATGGAATAAAAAGATGCTGAGAACTGCTGGCTTATGCACCACTAGTGAGACACGACACCCCAAAAGGGAGCGCTATGCCAAGATCGAGATTTCTCTGAAAGTCTGTGACTCCGCAGGTGATGGCATGAGTATGGCAGCTTTACTGCAGTGCTCTCTCTCTCTCTTTTGTTTTTTAATTTATTTTTTTTAGTTTTAGTTACACATGGACATAATATCTTTATTTTGTTTATTTATTTTTATGTGGTGCTGAGGATCAAACCCAGTGCCTCACATGTGTGAGGCAAGTGCTCTGCAACTGAGCCACAACCCCAGCCCTGCAGTGCTCTCTTTATGACACTGCACTGTTAAATTACTCTTAGCTGGCAGCCTGTGTCAGTTTGAACTGCCATTCTTGGGTGAACCATGTGTTGCTTAGGGGATATTACTCTTGTATATCTCACCATTCCTGAGAATCCTACTTATCAATCTACCAAGCATACCTTTCTATCTGCATTTTCTACTTACCAGAGGCAGCATCTCCATTTTCTCACTAGGTGAGGTTCCTGATCCCCCTGTATTTAGTCAATCACCAAATCTTCCTTTGTCGTGACTCTCCTCTCATCATTCCTTTTCCATCTCCGCCTCCACCCAGGTATGGATCCATATCCCCTCACTCTTCTCCCTATTCAGTCTCCTGCACACCACTGTATTGCTTTCCTGCTAGGAAACCCAAGGCTTTACAATGCCTAGAGACTGACTTTTGAGGCCACTGTAATCTGCCCTCACTCCACTTAACCGGTCCTGTCTCTCAGTATTCCACTATCAGCTCATTCTCCAACTAGGATTTCTTCTCATTGGCCCTCAAAATGTACCACATGCTTTCTTGCCTCAACCTTTGCTCCTTTCACCTTCCCTCCCAATGGCTTTGCTAGCTTTGTGAATCCAATCATTTGTCAAGGGCCCAGCTCAGATCCCCATCTTGCTGTGGAATTTCTAACCAAATTCCAAGGCCCTAAGGATTACTCCCTCTCCCCCAACCCTGGTCACTTATGTTCCCCTAGGACAAAAACCAAGTCTTGTCCAGGCGTATCTCTAGCAGCTCCCCACAAAAATATGAACACATTGGAGCTGCTCTGAAAAGACCTGTTTAGCGGGCTGGGGTTGTGGCTCAGCGGTAGAGTGCTTGCCTTGCACGTGCTTGTCCCAGGTTCGATCCTCAGCACCATGTAAAAAGAAAGGCATGGGGCTGGGGTTGTAGTTCAGTGGTAGAGCGCTTGTCTAGCATGTGCATGGCCCAGGTTCGATCCTCAGCACCACGTAAAAATAAATGCAATGTGTACACTAAAAGCAAATAAATAAATATTTAAAAATAAAAAATAAAGGCATTGTGTACAACTAAAACAAATAGATATTAAAAAAATAGACCTGCTCACCTAAGGCTCTCTGCCATTAACAAAATCATGTTGAAGTAGGTGGAAGTTTCACTTTCAGAATCCTGGGAAAGTAACACTCATGGCTGCCTGTGCATACTTCTGTAAGATGGCTTTGTGTCTGGTGGTGGTAAAAGTTGAAAGGTTGGGGTAGCAGATCAGGAGCAAATTGGTTTTAGTGCTCACAGTTTCTTTTCAATCTTCTTCCAAGACCGCCTCCGTGATACTTTGATCCATGAAATATGCCATGCAGCCTCCTGGCTGCTTGATGGTGTCCGAGATTCTCATGGTGATACATGGAAGTATTATGCAAGAAAATCCAATGCGGTGCACCCCGAGCTGCCCAGGGTCACTCGTTGCCATAACTATACAATTAACTACAAGATTAATTATGAATGTACTCAGTGCAAAACCAGGTAAGACCTTTCCCCTCAGACTTTCCAGTCTGGCCTCTAAGCGGCTCTTGTAGTAACTGTAGGAATAAATTGAAGGGTGTCTGATTTGAAGAGTGAACCTATCTCTTTCCATGTTCTCTTTCTCATTTTCCTGTTTCTTTTTTGTTTTGTTACTGGGGATTGAACCCAGGGATACTTTACCACTGGGCTACATCCCCAGCCTTTTGTTTTGTTTTGTTTTTTGAGACAGGGTCTCACTAAGTTGCTTAGTGCCATGCTAATTGTTGAGGCTGGTCTCAAACTTGCGATCTTCCTGCCTCAGCCTCCCAATTCTCTGAAATTATAAGCATGTGCCATCACATCCAGCCCTTATTCCTGTATTCTTGTTTCTATCCCTTAACCCTCTCTTTATTACTCATATCCCTAATTTGAGCTGATCCGACCCCTCTGCTGCTTTGGGCCCCACAGGAAATTTTCTCTTTGGGCCCAAGGCCAACATCTCAGAGCTGATGCTGAGGTACAGTGACTGATTTCTTTATTGTGTGATGTCCCTTTCCTCACTAGGGTTGGCCGCTACACCAAATCATTGAACACAGAACGCTTTATCTGTGCCAAATGCAGAGGGCCTCTGGTCATGCTGCCATTAACTCGTAAAGATGGAACCCCCATTGAGCCCCATGTGAGACCATTTGCCAAATACGTGCAGGAGAATTACCGAGTGGTGTTTCAAGGGACAGCAGGGATCAGCCATGGGGATGTGATGAGAAAGCTCAGCAAGGATTATGTTGCCAGTAAACAAAAGAATAATCCATAGAGTATGTTTATACAAGCTGAATCCTTTACTGATGAAAAGTTTTAGAAAAAAAATCTCTTACTGTGAAGTTATAAATATTAGAGTTTAAATACATGTTTTAAGATTCTTGTTATTCATGATTATCATTCGTAACCAAGGGCTCTATTGCTAGTCATTTTGTCCTTGACCATACCCTGAAATGCTCTGGATCCACCTTGGGTCTTATTTTGAAGGCAGAATTTTTAAATGTAGAAGAAAATAGAGAAGAAAAATAAGTTGAGAGAATGCAAAGGATACTGGAAAGAGAACAAGTTTTTAAAGCAGCACTTTACACAGGACCGTTGTCAGACATAACCCCCCTAGACATAAAAGACAAACATGTTGTGTGAATTCAGTTGCTAATGACATTGAGTGAAGCTGTTGAGCTGTGTAATTATTAAAAAAATAAAATGTTTTTGTGTCTTACTCATTAGCAAAACCAGCTGTTTGTTGTTTCTTATTTCTGTCACTGCCAATAAGTTCTTCAGCAGACTCCCTATTTCTGAGAGATGTCCAGGATGTGGACTGGAACCAACATTGTATTCGTTTCCTCTGGCTACCACAACAAAGTACCATAAACTTAGTGGCTTAAAGCAGCACAAATGTATTATCTTACAGTTCTAGAGGTCAGAAGTCTGAAATGAGTCATCCTGGACTAAAATCAATGTGTCAACAGGGGTGTGTTCCTTTCTGGAGGCTCTGGGGAAAATCTATTTCCTTGTCTCTTCAACTACTACATGTCAGCATATTCCTTGGTTCATGGCCCCTTCCTCCATCTTCAAAGCCAGCAACATCTCTCTCACCTTCTGCCTTCCTCATACTTTTAAGGACATTATGGTTACATGGGTCCACCTAGATAATTTAGGAGAATCTTCTTATTTTAAAGTCAGCTGATTAGCAAACCTAATTTCCCTTCACCATGTAAGGTAACCTATTCACAAACAGGATTGGATCATGGATGTCTTGGTGGGGCCCATTTTTTAAGCCTGTCACAAATATCTATTAGTCTAGCACTACTGATATTTCTTATAAGTAGGATGTATTATTTTGACATTTCCCTTTGATTTTGCAGAGGCTTATTCTTTTTTTTTTTTTTTTTTTTTTAATTTTTTTATTATTTATTTATTATTTTAGTGGTTGCAAACCCCCAACTGTGGCTAGATGTGATTGGAGGTTTACCTCGGTTAGGACAAGCTTCCCAAACTAACTGCTTGGATTCCTCCTTTCTATCCCTGCCTCTAGCCATATCTGCAGTCTCAGCAAGGGCCCAAGTGGCCTGTTAAACTGGGTCATGGCACATCAGTGACTTCATGAAGGGGAGCTGGCAGTGCAATGTATCTATCCCTTCACCCTTTGTCTTAATAGCTCTGTTGATTGCCCTTCTGGGAAGCTCCAGTTAATTTTTCCTTCAATCCCAGAAGCAGCAGTGGAAAAATGCTCCCAGTATTGATGACTGTTGGCAAGTCATCTTATCTTTTGCTTTTCTATAGGCTCACTGCCATTTCCCTAGTAAGAACCTGTATCACCTCTCATGTCACCTGAATAACCAACATACCTTTCTGACTGGACTATGATACCATCACCTGATCCCAAACTACCTTTCAGTCTTACTTTCAACTTTTCTCCATCCAAACCCTTAACTCTAGCCAGCCAGAACCAATAGCTTCGCTGTTTTCAGCTGTCTCACCTTTGCTACTGCCCTTCCTTCTGCCTAGAAATGCTGTCTCTCCACTTTACCCTTGAAAATACTACTTAACTCTTTAAATCCTCAGGAAACCTTCCCAAACGACTCTAGCCTTTGTATGCTGAGCCCTGGATTTACTATGTGTCACTCCCTTACATCATGGTATAGAAGGCTTGATATTGCTAGTTCTTACCACATCTTCCCTGCTGGCCTGAGCTTCTGGAGTGCTGGGACAATGTCTTACTAACATTTAGTGATCCCTTTTCTAAATTATCAGATAGTCAGCTGCCTAACTGCTCACTGCTGCCACCCAGGTTCCTAAGGGTGTACATCAGCACCACTGGGCAATGTGGGGCCCAGCAGAGAGCAAAGGAGTATCCAGAAGGATACAGAGAAGGCCATAGACATTAACAAAGGCAGGATGAGCAGGCATGGACCCTGAGCCAGGAGTGGAGAAATGGAATGTACTCTTGAGCCCAGTCAGGGGTGTGCATTTTTTTTTTTTTTTTTTTTTTGGTACCAGGGATTGAACCCAGAGGTGCTTAACCACTGAGCCACATCCCCAGCCCTTTTAAAAATATTTTATTTAGAGATGGTCTTGCTGAGTTTCTTAGGACCTTGCTAAATTGCTGAGGCTGGCCTTCAACTCACCATCCTCCTACCTCAGCCTCCCAAGCCACTGGTATTACAGGTGTATGCCACTGTTGCCCAGCAGGGCTATCTATATTGATGACTACTTCCACATTCTGGTCCTGATTATCATGTTTATTGAAAAGTTTTAAGCACAGGATTTTAGACATAAAAGCAAAGACAAGCCTTGGGGGCTACAGACAGCCACAGTTTTTGCTCAGCCATGATCCCATGGAGCAGCATCCTGTTCCCCTTATACTCCTGGCACACAGGGAAGGCCAATTTCTACTTGTTGGATTAGGAGGGCAGTAGGGCTCTAGCAGCCACCTCTCAAGTGGCAGGACGGGATTCGGAAGCTATGGAGCAGCAATGGTGACCAAATGGTGCTGAGGCTGCCAGTGAGTCCTGGTGATGAGGTTATGAGGAGATCCAGAGCCAGCCCAGCAGTGAGGGAGGGAAAAGCCTGGAATGTGGGAAGAGCCAGGCTGCATGCGCCAATGGGGAACCCCCATTTCAGCCTCACAGCCCTACATAGGAGCCCTCTGTAGTCTCAGACCAGGATGAATCCCGGCGGGAAGATGACAGCTGCCGCTGGAGCCGTCTCTGGACAGGGCAGCCCAGGCGTGTGAGCAGTATCCACATATGCTCTCGGAACTTGACACCCACAAAGGCATAGAGTAGTGGGTTGAGGCAGCAGTGCATGTAGCCCATGCCTGAGGTGATTGATTTGGCCACGTCCACATGGCTTTCACGGCCACAGTTGCGGGCCAAAGCCCCCAGGTCCATGAGAGTGTCCATCAGCACTACCAGGTGATAGGGAGTCCAGCACAGGGCAAAGGCCACCACCACCACCACGACTAAGCGCATGGCTCGCAGGCGCCTCTGTCCTCTGGAGACCAGGAGCACAGCCAGGATGCGGGCATAGCAGTAAGCCATGACCAGCAGGGGCAGCAGGAAACCTGCCACCAGCTGCAGCCCACGCAGAGCTGTGCGGCCCACTGGTGGGAAGTTGTACTGGCAGTGGGTAGCATTGAGACGCTTGTCATGGCGGGCTGACAGGAAGATGAAGTCTGGGAGGGCAAAAAGCAGACAGAGCCCCCAGACAACTATACAGGTTAGGGTCACACGGGCTCGGGGCCCCCTGCGGTAGAGCTGGGTGGCATGCACTATGCTCAGGTAGCGGTCAAAGCTGATACAGGCCAGCAGGAGGGCCCCAGCATAGAAGTTGATGTTGAAGAGGGCACCCGCCACTTTGCAGAGGCCGGAGCCGAAGACCCACTGGACAGCAGCATCCACTGCCCAGAGCGGGAGTGTCAGCACCAGCAGGGCATCAGCCACAGCCAGGTGGAGCAGGAAGGTATCGGTGCTGCAAAGGGCGGCCCTCTGGCTCAGCAGCACAGCTGCCACTGCACCATTGCCCAGCAGCCCCAGCAGAAAGAGAAGGCTGTAGAGGACCGGCAGGAAGGCTCGGTCGAAGTTCAGGCTGAAGTCCTGTGGGCAAGGCTCATAGCCACAGCAGGAGTCGCTCTCATTTTCTCCATAGTAATAGGGATAGCTACAGTTTTCCAGGAAAGAGGCAAAGTCTGAGGCACCTAGCACTTGATGTTCACTCACCTGTCAAAGGAGGGAGGAGAGAAAGGAGGTTGGCACCATTATGTAAAAGCCTGATGACAGCTGCCCCTTCATGACATGTGTGTGTGTATGTGTGTGTGTGTTACTAGGGATTGAACCCAGGTATGTTCTACCACTAAGCTACATCCCCAGCCCCTTTTTTATTTTTATTATTATTATTTTTTTGAGACAGGGTCTCACTAAGTTGCCTAGGCTGACCTCCAACTTCCGGTTTTCCTGCCTCAGTCTCCTGAGTTGCTGAGATTAAAGGCAGACACCAACATGCCTGGCCCCCATTGTGACTTTTGATTTAGTCTGATTAGCGTTTTTCTGAGCAGCTCCTCTGGAAGGCAGGCTCTGAGGCCTGAGCTAGACCCTGCTGTAACTTCTGCCACCTTTCCTCTAGGGCCACTCTTCCTGAAC
Source organism: Tamias sibiricus (assembly GCA_025594165.1). Classification (NCBI taxonomy): domain Eukaryota; kingdom Metazoa; phylum Chordata; class Mammalia; order Rodentia; family Sciuridae; genus Tamias; species Tamias sibiricus. The sequence continues at coordinate 63,447,619 of CM046667.1, forward strand.
TTCATCTGCACGGCCTGTGCTCTGGGATGGTGACTTCCCTTCTCAAAGGTTGTTCTTTACTCTTCTGGGGTCATCCCATGGGGCCATGGATCCTGGACAGGAGGAAGAGCTTCCCTCCAGTGCCCAGAGCCCTCCTGGCTATTCTCTCTGTCTCTTCAGACTCCCTTCATGACTTGCCAACCTCAGTGCTGCGGCCACACCTAGTTTAACCACCTGCCTCTCCAGGCGCACCCCCTCACTGGCCTTTGTCTCCTCAGCCCTTATCTGGGGACCCTAACTTCCTGCCTTCTTATGGGGTCTCTCCACAAATCACTGCACCACTACCCATACCCAATTTCTGCCCTGTGCTTCCTCTCCCCTACACAGAGCCTTGCAAATCCAATTTAGCCACCCACTGAGGGAAACCCAACCAAGTTTTAGAAGGAATTTTCCTTCCCTCCCTCCTCCCTCACTCCCTCCTCCCTTCCTCCCTTCCTTCCTTCCTCCCTTCCTTCCTTCTTTTCTTCTTAGGAGATAGGATCTAGCTAAGTTGCCCAGGCTGGCCCTGAACTCCTGGATTCAAGTGAGCTTCCTGCCTCAGCTTTCCAAGTAGCTGTGACACAGGGGTGTACCAGCACACCCAGCTAACAAGAATCGTTTTTACCTCTCACTCCTACCCCAAACCACTCCAGAGTTGCAGGCCTCACCAGTGCCAATTCAATCCAGCTCACAAGAGCCTAAGTTCCAAATCAGAGATGAAGGGAACCTTAGAAGTCTTCAAGATGGAGCCTCTACTGCCCTCACCATCCCAATTTTGCTGAATAGGTACCCAAGCCAGAGGGGAGGAGACTTGCCTGTGGTCAGTCACCAAGCTGAGTTCCCAATTCCCTGTCTAGTGCACCTATCACAATTCCTGCCTCTACCTGTTCACCTAGCCCTCTGGTGCCCCTGCATTGTAGCTGTGGGCCAATCCTGGCCTATCCCTAGTGCCCTGGGCTCCCCACTCCAAGGTATGGGCTGGCCATGCTTGGCAGCAGCACTTACCTCAGGGACCATGGCTGGGTTGGTGCTCTGGCTGCTTGGGTTGCGTGTTGCCTGCCCCTTTGCTTTGGTGCTTGTGGTTGGGAACTTGCAGTGCACAGAGGAAGTGAGTGTTTCAGGGTTCTCAGTACAGCCTCTTCCAGAGGGTTTTCTATACCAGACCTTCCTGGAGGCCACGGAGTTCCTGTTCCAGCCATTCCTGTGGCTGAATGAAACCACTTTGGAGGAACTGGCTGCAAGTCTGGGACCAGAAAGTCTAGGTCCTAGGGAAGGACAGAGGGTGGCTGGGTAGGAGCAGGTCCTTTGAGTAGAGAGATCTGAAGGAGAAGCCACGCAGTGGGGAAGTGGAGGACAGCCCTGCTGACAGATGCAAGAACTGCTCCTTCTTCTGGTCAATGCTCAATAAATTAGAACACCTGGGCTGGAGTTGATCTTTGCAAGATTGTACAGACTGAATTGCTAAATGTGTTATTTGTAAAGAAGATTAGCTTTCTTGAAAAATTAAACTATTTCAAAGAAATCCTTCACAATAAATCTAGTTCTTTGCCATCAACCCACTCTGCTAATCAACAGGGGAAAGAAAAGGGAACCACTAGGGACAAACTTGCTATGTGCTAGACATTGCTAATTTAGGTGATTTCTCTGATGCTGCCTCATTCCAACCCTTATGAGGTGGTGGGTTGTCCCATGGATGATTCAGAAAGGAAAGATTTTCATCAGACATGGCAAGTAAGGGTGAGTGTGGGGAATGAGTCCACAGCTAACTCTCTTTTTTTTATAATTTTTTAAAATATTTATTTATTTGCTTTAGTTGTACACAGTGTGTTTATTTGTACGTGGTGCTGAGGATCGAACCCGGGCCGCACACGTGCTAGGCGAGCGCTCTACCGCTGAGCCACAACCCCAGCCCAGCTAACTCTCTTTTAAAAATTATTTTTACTTCTATTTTATTTTTTGGGACTGGGGATTGAACTTAGGGGCACTTGACGATGAGCCACACCCTCAACCCTATTTTATATATATATTTTTAAATTTAGAGACAGGGTCTCACTGAGTTGATTAGCACCTTGCTTTTGCTGAGGCTGGCTTTGAACTTGCGATCCTCCTGTCTCAGCATCCCATCCCCCTGGGATTATAGGCATGCACCTAACTCTCCTTTTACCACTTATTTTGATATGTTCAGTTTCTTTTAAATAATAAACTGAGATATTCATGCAGCTAAAAATGAGTGAAGTAAAGCTAAATATTTTTGTAACATGGTTGTATCTAGAGAAACCAATGCCCACATGGTGGAAGAAGCAAGTAACAGAATATTGTGTTTTGTTGGATACCACTTATGTACATTCTAGGAATGTCATATTGCCATATTGTTTTGGATATGGCTGCTTGTTCTCAAAGTGTAAGACAGAGACTGGAGACATCACAAATTCATGAGAGCAGTTGCTTCCAGTGTGTGGAGAATGGGGTAGGGGAGACTGGGGTTGTGGCTCAGTGGTAGAGCGCTTGCCTAGCACATGTTGAGGCACTGGGGTTTGATCCTCAGCACCACATAAAAATAAACAAGTAAAGCTATAAAAAAGAAAAAAGACTTTAGTTTACACAATGCAATGCATTTATGTTTATGTGGTGCAGAGGAAAAGGAATGGGGTTGCCGGAGCCCACAACCCCAGAGATTTTTCTGATTTTAAGAATAAGCTATAATACAGCTTCATAGTGCACAGTGGTAGAACAATTTCTCTTCCACATTCCTGGAGCTTTCCCCTTCTTCTCTTCTCCCCTACCTGTTGCCCTTCTCATTATCAGCAGGCAAGGGTGCCCCTAAGTTGCCTCACCCCAGCAGATTCTCCTTTCCCTCTCTCCTCCAAATGCTAGCTCATGACCTTGAGGGCCCAGTTTTCAGCCTGATTTCTCCTCCAAAGCCTTCAGGCTCATGTCTGAAATTCAGTTCAAGTTCATTGACATGATACACACTTGCCAGACATCAAAGTTCTCCCCTTCTTCAGTACACAGGTGTGACTCTGCTTTCCCTGAAACAGTTTATCACCTACAGGGTTCAGGTCAAAGGGAACTGAAGCTCTGGAGTAGGTCAGGAGCAGTGGAAATGAAGGGAGCCAGGAGAATTTCTGAAGCTAGGCTAGTTACGATGAGTAGGACTTGGCAAGTGACTGCCTATGGATAGAAAAGGGATTGGAGCTGGGATCATGGTTTCCCAATGCTGGTCTGTGAAGAGGTTTGAGGTTACTGGATTTCTACAAATAAGAATAATGACTCCAAAAGGCTATATTTGTTCTTTTTAAAGGACTTAGTCTGTATTATGTTCTTCATCTCTTTTCTGGTATTAAGAGGATGTTTATTTTATGAAAAAAATGACGGCAAAAATAGATGGTTGTTCTGGAAATATCTTGTATTGGCAAATGATGGCAATCCAACGTGGGTCCTCCAAATAAATATTGGAATATTACTGGTCTATGTGAAATATTAAGTTCTAGGGATCCCTGGTCCTTGTTCTGGGCCCTAGTCTCATCTGTGATATTGGGATGATAGACCTTCTCAGGTTGCTGGGAAGGATACCTGGGAGAAGGTCAGGGCAAGAGCTTTGGAAAGGTGCAGAGAACTTTCCTTTCTGAGTCCCAACATCCTGATGACTTCCTGATGCTGGGTCCTGATCAGCCAGCCTGAGCTCTTGCTGCTCCTGGCCTGACCTGTGTGACTGTGACACAATGGGAAGAACACTGAATTTGTCTGGACTCAAGCCCTGACTCCACCCAGTGCCACCTTGGACAAATTGCAGAACCATCTTGAGCCAGTTTCCTCAGTAAGGTTATTACAAGGTGAACTGAGATAACTAAAGCCACAGTCTCCAATCACAGGGCCAAGTACTTAGTAAGAGCACAATGCTGAGTGAGTGGGATACTGCCCACAGACCTAGAGCCACTGGGAGCCTTTCATGCCAGGGTAGTCCACAATTGAGGGTGGTACCTTATGGAGTGTGCAGTCATGGTCAGAGGGCAGGTCTTCCAGAAAGGCTGTCCACCTTGAGCTTGGTTGGGAGTTGGAACAATTCTCCAGTCCTAGTCAAGTCCTTTAGTTGCCCAGCTGTGTGATCCCAGGCAAATAATTTAATCTCTCTGCCTCAGTTTCCTCATCTTAAAATGGTTTCTATGATTGTATACATTTGATAGTGTTTCTCTGTGGACTGAAAACAATATGGGTAGAAAGTGTCTGGTACAGGGTAGGTGCCCAGCTGTCTTCACCCACTCTAGTAACTTTCCAAACCAAGCCCTCTGAAGCCTCAGAAGAATTGTGGTGGTCTTCTGTCATTCACAGCCAAAGTGCCTCAGAAAGTTCCTGTGCCATGGCAATGAACCAAGCCTTTGTCTGGCCCTCTAATTCTATTTGTCATTTCCAGTTACAAGCAGGCTCCAGACCAGGTCAGAGCCAGGCTCAACCCTTGGGGAGTTCTGGCTGAAGCCCTCCTGCTTCTGCCCTCTATAGCAGCCATGGGGAAGCTTGAGGAGGAAGTTAGTCAGAGTGAAGCTGTGGGCCCCACCTGTGGTCAAGGTGTGAAATGTGCACCTGGCTCTTCTGCCACACCTCCCCCTGTTATTTTCATTCTTTCACACCTCTGGGCTGTGGTTTGGGGAGATGGAAGGCTTAGAGATCTAAGCCCTGGGCCTAGTGCCTCACAGGAAGGAGGGCCCTACAGCTGTCTACCCAGCCAGCCTGCCAGGGACAAGGGCCATTTCCTCCTTTCTACCTTAGTCTGCTGCTTCACAGTCTATCTCAAAACTCCTCAAAATTCCTCATGGGATTTTGACCCATGGACTTGACTGCCAGCCAAAGCCCATCAGGCTCAGGCAGTGGCCCAAGCTGGAGCTGAGCCTTTCTTTGGGGGAGGGGGCACCAGGGATTGAACTCAGGGGCACTCGACCACTGAGCCACATCCCCAGCCCTTATTTGTATTTTATTTAGAGACAGGGTCACACTGAGTTGCTTAGCACCTCGCTTTTCCTGAGGCTGGCTTTGAAATCACGATCCTCCTGCTTCAACCTCCTGAGCTGCTGAGATTACAGGTGTACACCACCAAGGCAAGTGCTCTACCACTGAGCCACAACCCCAGCCCCTACCTCAATGATTTTTGGAGCTAAGTCATTTTTATATGAAGTGCCCCAGCACTAGGCAGGGGGGAAAACTTAAGACACTGCTGGGACTCTGAGCTTCCTTCTGTTGGCCCTAAATTTCCCAAGGAAAGGAGAGCTCAAGTAATAGAGATGCCCCGGGACTGGGGACTATCCCTTCCTTAGCCCTACATTGTGTAGCTCTGGATCTTCCTGGGACTCAAGCCCTTTCTATGTGCTGGTGCCCTGGATGGAGCTTTGGTAATGTCTGCTTGTTGCATTCCCTTGTACTTTCCCACAGGGTGAGGTCCAGCAGGCTAATAGAACAGGTAACATCTACTGATTACTTAACTTTGTGCCAGGCACTGTTCTGTTTTATCAGGATGAACTTATATCCATAACTATGTAGTAACTGTGAGGTAGTTTATTATTCACTCCCATGGTACAGATGACAGAACCACAGGTAGTTTAAGGAGCTTGCTCAAAGTCACACAGCTAAGTGGCAGAGTCCCTGCATTCCTACCCATTACACCATAACACCTTGTGGAGTTGGAGGAATTGGGATAGAATAGTTCAAAGAGGACTACTTTTGCCTTATCTGTAATGTTTTACACAGAATCTGCATTCACCTACTAACTATGTGACTAAATAGTCTTCAAAAAGGTGGATAAAAGTAAGTTCAAGTATTGGGACAACAAATGAAATCTGAATATGGCCTGGGGGTTGGAAAAAACCCTCATATCTCTGGTACTTTGCTAATTTTGAAAATTTCAGAAAATATTATTGTCAGCAAAAATCATTGAGGTAAGGGCTTGGATTGTGGCTCAGTGGTATAGCACTTGCCTAGCATATGTAAAGCACTGGGTTCGATTCTCAGCACCACATAAAAATAAAGTTCCACCAACAACTAATAACATGTTTAAAAAAAATCATTGAGGTATTTAGAAGCAAACGATTGTTCTGACTGCCACTTACTTTCCCAGGACTTGGAAATCAAGTATGCAGAGCAAGAGGGGATGCTCAAAAGATAAAAGCAAATGGGGGTGAATGGTGATATGGAGGAAGGGTAAAAGGGAACTCTTTGCACTATTCTTGCAATTTTTGTGTAAGTTTGAAATTATATCAAAAATAAAAATTACCAGTAAATTTACTGAATCAAACAAAAAAGTTAACTTTGGTGTAGGGCACATGCCTATAATCCCAGTGATTCAGGAGGCTGAGGCAGGAGGATCCCAAGTTCAAAGCCAGCTTCAGCAATTAAACAAGGCCCTAAGCATCTTAGCGACACCCTATATCAAAATAATTAAAAAGAAAAGGGCTGGCAGTGTTGTTCAGGGATTAGGTGCCCCTGGGTTCAATCCCCAGTACCAAGGGGAAAAAATAAAATTTACCAAAAGAATCTCTCTCATGCAGGATGGGTTTGGAGTCCAATCCTATTTCTAGGAGCAGTTTAGAGCCCTTGAAAGAAGAAGGTGGGACCAAGACTGCATAGAAACAAATGTTCCCTGAATGTGGCCTCTGGAACTGCTCTCTCCCCTCACTTAAGTCCCCAGTTCTCCTTCTTATGGTCTCAGTTTGTGCTTCTAGGCTCCTGGGTTTCTTCCCTTTTCCATTGTCTGACTGCCTCCAATCCCTCAGTCTTTTGAACCAGGGAAAGAAGAGCCTCTTGTCACCAGCTTGAAGTCCTTAGCAGTCAAGGGCCCCTTCTATGACCTCTCAAAGAATATAGGCTGTGCTTGATGTTCCCAGAGTGACCTCACCCTTGGCTCAGATTGGCTGTATAGAAGGGATTGGGGCTTGTGTCGTTCAGAGGGTGTCACCAGCTAAGAGCCTGAAGTTTTTTCTCCTAACCTGCAGTGCACCTGCCAAGCTGGGTGAAGTCTGTGCCAGGAAGGCCATCCTCCCCAAGGAGCAGGTAGTCTGGGCTGGGCTTGATCTGGGCTCTTGGCTGCCACTGAGCTCCCATGAATATTACCAGATTTGCAGCTTCTTTTCCTACTCAGTAACATCGACTAGTAAACAATTAGTTCTGGTGTGATGGAGGAACCAGACCTGATTATAAAATAAAATTATCAGAACATTATGATGAAAAACCAATGCCTGGGGAAAGGGTTAAATTTCCCCCTCCTTTCTATCAGCCTCTCTTCTGGGAACCTAATTAACCCTGGGTCCCTGTATATTGGATTGTAAATAGTTTTCTCTAGGAGTCTCCCTCTCTTGAAATGAAAACATCCCTGTGACAGCCTTTCAAATCCAGAGATTCAACAGATGCCTGTGAAAAGAGTGGTTTCTTCTTATACTTTGAAACTTTCTGAACTCTGTAAAAATGTAGCTATATCACTTAATTGCTATGCCAATTAACTGCTGTCTAAACTATAACCTCTTAGGCTTAGTTCCTGGAAATAGAGCTCTTAGGGAGATGAAAAACTCAAGTCATCTTGAGTTACTGCTGCATGTGGTGAAGGCCACTTCTCCATAACACTGGCAAGTATTTTACTGTCTTTGCTCTACACGTGTGAATTACTTATGGTAAATTCCCAGTGCATGGCCTTTGGTCATGTAATCCAAAAATTCAAAATACACCAATGTTGTAATGGTTAAGAAATGATGTCAAATTTCCTATAAAAGCCCCATGTAACCTCAGCTTGGGGCCCAGAACTTCAGAGAACCGGCTCATCTGGGTCCTCCAGCATAAATAAACCTGAGTTCTCCAACCCTCTGAGTGGTGCTTGGTCTCTTGCTGAGCATGATTTCCACTACACTGGGAGCAGGCAGAAAATTTTATTCAATGGTCAATGGATGGAAAAGGGGAGTTCATGCTCTATGGGCACCTGCTAACCTTAAGCAGGTGTGGAGTTTGGGTTTTTACTAGGGTTGGTGATGAGGGGTTGTGGCAGGTATGCTGTCAGAGCTTTTCATGGGAAGGAAAGTTTTCCATAAATCAGGATTATGACTCTTCTTTTCATAATTTGGGCATGGTTGGATCTATCATGGCACCAGTGGGGGTGTGTTTTGTTGTGTGTGTGTGTGTGTGTGTGTGTGTGTGTGTGTGCGTGCTTCGGTACTGGGTATTGAACCCAGGGGTGCTTAACCACTGCACTACATTCCCCAGCCCTTTTTATCTTTTATTTTGAGACAGGGTCTCGATAGGTTGTTTAGGGCCTCTATAAGTTGTTTAGGGCCTCACTAAATTGCTGAGGTTGACCTTGAACTTGTGAACCTCCTGCCTGAGCCTCCCAAGTTGCTGGCATTACAGGCATGCCCCACAACATCCAGTTAATGGGATTATAATGAGTCCAATGTCATCTCAAGTGTCAACATGGTGTCCGGACTAGATGGAGTGAGTTTGCAGCACCCCCTCAGTGGTTGGCAGCTTGTAGCATGTAATTATCAGCATCCAGACTTTAACTTTTGCAATCAAGCCATAGAGCTTGTCATACAACAAGCTATGAATAATTCCAAGGTTCAGTCTAGTGACATGAAGAGGAAAAGGCACCCACTAGAAACCATGATGCCTACCCCCCAAATACTCTTTTGAGTAAAATCTGTTGAGTAGTGTCCCTCCCTGGGTCATTGCCTTGCAAAACATCCAGTGATGCTGTAAACTGTCTTTCTAAGAAGGATGAGCCTGACTCTGTTCTGCTTGGAGTCTCTGGCCTTCTAGAAAATTTCTTAACCAGTCAAAACTAATTTCCCAAAATTTCAACAGTGTGATGTTGGCCTTGGAGACTTTGATCATGTGCCTTGTGCAGGGTGCCATGGCCCAGGCCCTGCCTACTTTTAGAGTGGAGCTCTTATTTCCCTGACTAGACAACAAAGTCATCTGTTCAGGCATAGGCATCAGTGCTTCTATGGCCAGAGTCGAGTTGACCCTGTATGAGGCAGTACGGCTAAGTGGGCAAACACATGGTCTTAGGGGCAGACTGTCTGGATTAGGTTACTGGTTCTATCATTTACTTGCTGTGTGACCTGGGACAGGTTATTTCTTCTCTGCTTAGTTTTCCTCCTCTGGATTAAAAGAGGAGGACAATACGCAGTGTATGTAAAGGTGTTTATATCAGGGCCTGGCACAGAGTCAGTGCTATATATGACTTGCTAGCTACCCCCCACTCCCCACACACACACTGACTGTGGCTGTTCCAGTTGACTGTGCACACCCACGGGGACAGCTACATTTGCACTAAGGCAACACAAACCCCAAACTGGAAAGATAGGCCTTGGCTCTATAAGAGTTGCAGTCCTGAGGCTGTGGGGCTTGAGTGCCAGCTTAAGTCCAGTGTCCAAGTGTTCATGGGTAAGGGGGTAGGTCAGGAGGTCCTTTTCAGATGGAGTGTCTTCTGGGTGTGCTGTCAGCTCTGAGATGAGTGTACTAGGGATTAGGTCCAGAAGGTGGGCCTCACCTCTGGGGACAGGACTTAAAAGGAGCTTGAAGCTGGATGTGGTGGCCCATGCCTATAATCCCAGAGGCTCGGGAAGCTGAGTCAGGAGGATCATGAGTTCAAAGCCAGCCTCAGCAAAAGTGAGGCACTAACCAACTCCATAAGACCCTGTCTCTAATAAAATACAAAATATGATTGGTGATGTGGCTCAGTGGTCAAGTGCCCCTAAGTTCAATGCCCAGTACCTAGGAAAAAAAAAGAGCTTGAGTGCTGGTGGCACAAGCCTATAATCCCAGTGACTAGGGAGGCTGAGGCAGGAGAATCACAAGTTTGAGTCCAGCCTCAGCAATTTAAGCAACATAGTGCCACCCTGTCTTAAAATAAAAAGTAAAAGGTGCTGGAGATGTGGCTCAGGGGTAAAGTACCTCTGGGTTCAATCCCCAGTACCAAAAAACAACAACAACAACAACAACAAAACAAAACAACAAACAAAAAAAGGAGTTCAAGGAGACACCACATGTTTTTGTTTTTGTTTTTGGTGCTGGGGATTGAACCCAGGGCCTTGTGCATGCAAGGCAAGCACTCTACCAACTGAGCTATGTCCCCAGCCCCAAGGAGATACTGCATAGAAAATCATACTCTCTCCTATGGCTCCTGGGAATTCATCACTCACAGAATACCAGGTTAAAATTGCTGACAACCGCAATGCCTGGAGGTTAGAGGAGAGATGGGTGCAATAATAATATTAATCAGTAACAGGAAGCATATTACCATGTGCCAGGTGCTGTGTACACATACATATCTTCATAAAAACTCCTCAAGTTAGGTTATATTCTTATTCTTGTTTTAAAACACAGGAAAAAGTTAAGTAAGTTGCCCAAGGTAAAAGAGCTAATAAATGACAAAGCCTGGACTTCAAACCAAGACATCTGGCTTCTAAGTCAACATTTAGCCACCCTAACCTGGTAATACATTTTATTTTGTGAATACATTGTCTGCTCCCAACAGGATTTGAAAGGACATTATGTGAATTTAGGAAGAACAGAGAACACCTGAAGCTGACCTCTAGCTGGCCCTGGTGATGAGCCCATTGCTTATTATGCAAATCCACAAACAGGGATGGGAGATGCAGGGGCTTGGGTGAAACCAGAGGTAGGGCCCCCTACTATAGCAGTGACACCCCTCATGCATTATGCACCTGGGTGCCAGGACAGAATATGAAGGACAAGAGGCCTAGGACTCAGGAACTAGAGGTGGTTACCAAGGAAACTAACACTGTGGAAAACTCAAAGCTGAGACTATCTGGTTCTACAGAAAGAAAAAAAGAAAATGATATTTTTAAGCATTCAAGATTGTTTTGTAGGATGGTTTATGGTAAACACCATGGAACTCAGATGAATTTTTAGCATATTTTCTAGTGAATAGTGGTGTTTAATAGCATACATCATTTATTTGTTTGTTTATTTATTTAGTACTGGGTATTGAACCCAAGGACACTTTACCACTGAGCTACCACCCATGTCCTTTTTATTTTGTTTGTTTTTTTTTTAATAATTTTTTAGATGTGATGGATATTTGTTTTATTCATCTATTTATATGCGGTGCTAAGAATCGAACCCAGTGCCTCATACATGCTAGGCAAATGCTCTACCACTGAGCCACGGTCCCAGCCCCAGTCCGTTTTATTTTGTTTTTATTTTGAGACTGGGTCTTCCTAAATTTCTGAGGCTGACCTCTAACTTGCCATCCTCCCACCTCAGCCTCCCAAGTAGCTGGGATTACAGGTCTGCACCTACGTGCCTGGCTGTTCTTTCACATAACTAACTGTAGTATTTATAAATTACTGTAGCTTATGATCTAGTTAGGGAAGTGCTCGAGTAGAAAGAGATTCAGGGTTAAGGTTTGATCAAGGAGGATGGCAGGGGTAGGAATAGTGAAAACAACTGTGGAATAGCAAAGATGATTTGGGGGCAGGTAGGTGCAGGGAGACCAGTTTTGGAGGTGTGTTCACTGAAGCAGGGGTGGCAGGGAACAGGAAGAAAAGGTTGTTTAGAGCCAAATCCACAGAATTGATTGGCCACCCCCAGCCTGGTCTACCTTTAGTGGGTCTCCATTCATCTTCGCCATGGGGATGGCTCCACTGTGGCCCGTGGACTTATCTTCTGGCCATTGTGCTAGTTCTGGGAAGTTTTGCTTTAATAAAAGGAATCTGTCTAGCCTCATTAAATTTTAGCTTATTTATAAAGAAGAAATCTTTACTTTCTCACAAAAGATAGTTTCCTATTTCTGCTGTCACTATCCTAAAATGCAAGTATTCTCAGGGCTGAGAGAATACCAGCCAGACCATGGAGGCTGTTCTGCTAGCCTGGCCTTGAAGGCCATCCATGATCCATCCCCAGCCACCTGCCCAGCCTGATTCTCCACTCTGCATTGTGCACACCATATTCTGTCAAATTGGGCCACAAGCCATTTGTAAGCCTGCCCCAAGTTTCCACTGCTTGGCAGGTCCCTCTTCCCAAGACCCACCTGCCATCTAGGACTCAGATGCAGCTCAAAGCCAAAAAGGCACAAGAAAACTTTAATTGGATTCTGTGACTCTGCCCAAGCACCTTGGATGATGGGGTAGGCCAGAAAGGAGCAGTGAGGAGACCCTGGGGAGGAAGCAGAAAGTTTCAGTACTCTCTGCCTACCTTGCAAATATAGAAATAGGTTGTAGCAAATCTGGACAGCAAGTCTCTGACTAGGAGTGTCCTTTGTCATTGACCTCCTGCCTCCAACCTTCTTACCCTCAGAATCCTCCATTCTACTGGAATCAGTGAACAAGTATGAAAAGGCCAAGGCAGGCCATGGGGTATTGCACTGGTAGTTCAACTTGGAACAGGAACTGTGTAACATGTAGTAGTAAATGGGCTTTGTTTGTTGTCAAATAGGCCTGGGTTTCAATTCCATATTAGCTACTTAATAGTATAATCAGACAGGCAGAGTGACATATATCTGTAATCTCAGCTACTTGAGAGATGGAGGCAGGAGGTTCATGAGTTTGAGGTCAGCCTGGAAGACTTAGCAAGATCCTGTCTCAAAATAAAATTGAAAAAGGGCTGGTGGTATTACTCAGTAGTGGAATGCTTGCTTAGCATATAGGAGGCCCTGGGTTCAATCCCCAGTATCGAAAAATAAAATGTTGCATGATCAGTTTCCTCATCTGCACACAAAGATGATATCTATGTTGTATCAAAAGGATTAAATTGATTACATGAGATTAATTTAAATTAACTAGTGAAATGCCTGGCCTTACCTAAAAGCCCTCTCTGAAGTCTTGGCTTCTCCCCCAATCCTTCCCTATCCTCAGCCTCCACAGTTGCTGGGATTACAGTGTGTGCCACTGCACCTGGTTTGCGTGTTTTATATTCTTCATAGCATTCATTGCTACCTGCTATTTATGTGCTCATTTATTTATTCACTGGTTACTCCATTAGAATATCTTTTTCACAAGAAGTAAGATTTCATTGTGAGGTGCAGTGGCACATACCTGTAATCCCAGCAACTGGGGAGGTTGAGGCAGGAGGATCACAAGTTCAAAGCTAGACTCAGCAACTTAGTGAGGATCTCAGTAACTTAACAAGAGCCTGTCTCAAAAATAAAAATAAAAAAGGGCTGGGCACATAGCTCAATGGTTAAGAGCGCCTGGATTCAATACCTGGTACAAAAAAAAAAAAAAGATTTTATTGTTTTTGCAGTGCTGGGGATAGAACTCAGGACCTTAAACATGCTAAACACCACTCTACCATGGAACTGCATCCTCAGACCCATAATTTTGTGTTTTTCAAATCACTATATCCCCAGTGCCTTGCCAGGTGTGGTGGTGGTGGTGCACACCTGTAATCTCAGTAGCTTGGGAGGCTGAGACAGGAAGATCACGAGTTGAAAGCCAGCCTCAGCAACAGTGAGGTGCTAAGCAACTTAGTGAGACCCTGTCTCTACATAAAATACAAAATAGGGCTGGGGATGTGTCTCAGTGCCTTGGCTAGTAGGTGCTCAGTCAATAAGTAAATATTTGTTATTTTAAACATTCAATAAATCTTCATTAAATGAGATTGAAGGCAAATGATTAATAGGTTCTTAAAAGGTAAATACATGATGTAGATATAAATATAGATTTGCTGGGTGTATTTGTGCATGCCTATAATCCCATCGACTCAGGAGGCTGAGGCAGGAGGATAATAAGTTTGAGGCCAGCCTGAGCAACTTAGTGAGACTGTCTCAAGAATTTTAAAAAGGGCTAAGGATATATCTCAAGGGTAAAGTTCCCCTGGGTTCAATCCCCAGTATCAAACATATATGGCTGTAATTCTCTCTCATGTCTGAAAATCTTTTTTTAAATATATATTTATTTGTTTTAGTTGTATACAGTGCCTTTATTCTTACGTGGTGCTGAGGATTAAACCTGGGCCATGCACATGCTAGGCGAGCGCTCTACCGCTGAGCCACAACCCCAGCCTCTGAAAATCTTGTGTACATACAGCCAACAGTGTTGGGAATTTGGTTCGTGGGTGCTGTCTATTGTGATATCTAGCATAGATGTGCTTTGGGGAACACTTGTCCAGGGCTTGTATTTGGGAAATAATACCCATTAGTATAGGAACTGTTCCAGGAGTTCTGTTGTAAAGACAGTTACCAAACTCCTGTAGTCACTATTACCTTCCTAAGGTTGCCATGACAAATTACCACAAACATAAGTCCAAAATGAAAATGTCTGCAGGGCCACATTCCTTGATGAGGTTCTGGGGGAGAATCTGCCTTTTGTAGCTCTTGGCTGTCACTCCAATCTCTGTCTGCATCCCTGCATGAGAGGCCTATTCCTCTCATGTATGTTTTCGTCTCTGTCTCTTACAAGGACACTTGTGATGGCATTTAAGGCCCACCCAGATAATCCAGGAGAATCTCCTCATCTCAAAATCTTTAATTTAATAATCTGTAAAGATCCTTTTTCCAAATAAGGTAGCAGTCACACGTTCCAAGGATTAGGACTGGACAAATGTTTGGGAGCCATTATCAGCCAACCACAGGTACTAACTCCTCTGTTTTTCACAATTCCTCTATAGAATAGATTTTCAAGAAATGGTAACTTGAGGAAAGTGGGTTTGTAGAAAGAATGGAGGCGGGATGGGAATAGAGCACAGGAAAAAACTTCTTGAAAATTTAAAGGAATCATACAATGGTTCAGCTGCTGCAGAATGGGGGGGGGGGAATGGAGCTGGATATTGACCAAGCTCTCCTGCTGGTTCTTTTTGTGTGTCAAGGACTGACACCCACAGCATACAAAAGACATGGAGAGGTAATTATGCCTGATGGAGAGTAATGACTACACTGTACTTCTCATGTAATTAGGCCCAGAGGATGTTTGCCTTTGGGTAGTTTTCAAGAGCTCTCCAGGTAATTGTAATACACATTAAGAGTGAAAAACCACTAGACAATAGTGTTGAGGCAATGAGAATTTCAAAACAGCTGTTAATGCATATTATCTTTAAGAGTAGTAACAAGGTTCATAATGTTGACATCAATAATTAACCCTCTTGACCTTCTCAGTGAGATAATAATGAATGTGAAAGAGACAGGAGCACTGACTGCTGCCGGGGAGAAGGTGCTTAGCAAGTGAGAGTTGTAGAGAAAAGCATAAGAGAAAAAGTGCCTCTAGAGCCACTGATGTTCCATAGCCTCAGTCACCAGATGGGGACTACAGGGCCACTGGAGGTGAGGATGTAGAGAATCAGCAGAGAGCTGCCAAGAGTTACCCAGAAGAAGAAAGATGGTGTTTTTGTTTATTTTGTTTTTTTGTTTTGCAGTGCTGCAGATGGAACCCAGGGCCCCACACATGCTAGGCAAGTGCTCTATCACTAAGCCCCATTCTTAGCCCCAAAGATGGTTTTTGTTATTGCTATTTTTGTTTTTTAAGGAAAGTCCTTGGCCTGGAACCAGGAGTCAGAAACCTTTCCTCCCTCCTGCCCCAGGAGGACCAGAACAGCCCCATGATGACTGCCAGAAGCAGGGGTCTGTAGTTACTTTCGACTAGATCCCTGCAAGAGAAGTTGATCTTTAGGATGGGTCTTTTTCTTTTTTAGTTGTAGATGGATACAATACCTTTATTTTATTTATTTATTTTTATGTGGTGCTGAGGATCGAACCCAGTGCCTCACACAGGCTAGGCAATGCTCTGCCACTGAGCTATAGCCCTAGCCCAGGCCAAATATTTTTGGTGCCAACATATTAAATGCACATTTTGGGTTCAAGCCAGTTGGTATGAAGCCTCACAAAGGAATGACTTAAACCTTTTTGAGACTGACACTTCCAAAAAGGAAAATAGCTATCCTCTGGTATCTGAAGGGGATGTGTAGCAAGGCCCCCAGTAGATGCCTGAAACTGCGAATAGTGCTGAACCATAGACATGCTATATTTTTCTATGCATACACACTTAGGATGAAGTTTTTAAAAATATTTTAGTTGTATATGGACACAATACCTTTATTTTATTTTTCTGTGGTGCTGAGAATCAAACCCAGTGCCTCATATGTATGAGGCAAGCACTCTACCACTGAGCTACAATCCCATCTCTAAGATAAAGTTGAATTCATATATTAGTCACAGTAAGGGACTAGGCATAATAATTAATAATAAAATAGAATAAATTTCAAAATATACTATAATAAAAGTTATGTGATTGTAGTCTCCCTCTCAAAACACATTTTGGTACCTTTTCACTTAAAAGAAGCACTTTATGGCATCTATTTAGCATATCCAAATTGCCAGTATCAATATTCTTGTGCTTTGGGGCCATTATTAAGTATAATAAGGGTTACATAAGCATAAACCTACAACACCATGACAGTTGATCTGATAACCAAGATGGCTACTAAGTGGCTAATAAGCCAGTAGCATATATATCATGAATATGCTGATAAAGGGAGGATGATTCACATCCTGGGAAGAACAGAGTGGGATGGTGAGAGATTTTATCACACGACTCAGAATGGTATGAAAATTAAATTTTTAAAATTATTTCTGAAATTTTCTGTTAAATATTTTCAGACCACAGTTAACCATGGGTAAATGAAATTGTGCAAATATAAACCATGGATAAGAGGGAACTACTATACTCTCTCTTTCTCTATTGGGTCTTTCATATATATACATATATATATATATATATATATACACGTATATATATATATATATATATGTTGTTGATGGAACTTTATTTTATTTATTTTATTTTTTATGTGGTGCTGAGAACTGAACCCAGTGCTTCACACATGCTAGGCAAGTGCTCTACCACTGAGCCACAACCCCAACCCCTCTACTGACTCTTAACCAGGGCTCTTCTATATCTCCCAGCTGCATGGGGAGGTAAACCAGGTAGACATTTTTTTTTTTCTGTGATAAAATATATATGACATAAAACTTAGCATTTTAACCATTTTTTTGGGACAGGTAATCATAGGCAATATATTCTTCATATGTAGAATGTCGCATATAATCTAAAAGTCCCAAATCAAGCTATTTATTATATTAAAAAGAGAGCATGGGATAGTGGCTTTGAAGCTGCCTTTTTAATTTATTTTATTTTTTTAAAAACAGCATGTTATTGGCACCAAAATAGACCAGTTGACCAATGGTACAGAATAGAAGACACAGAGACGAACCCACACACCTACAGTTATCTTATATTAGACAAAGGTGCCAAAAACATTCAGTAGAGAAAAGACAGCCTCTTCAACTCACAACCCCACCCCCAAAAACAACACCCCCCCCGCCCCCCCCAACCCACACGCCCCCCCACACAACCCCCAACCCCCCCTCCCACCCCCACCCGCACCCCCAAACCCCACCCAAACGACACCCCCCCCCACCACAACCCCACCCTACCCACCCCCCACCACACATAAGAACAACTTCTGTAACCCACACCCCAGCCTCCAGCAACCCCACTAAACACCCAACCCACACCCCACACCCCACCACCACCACCAAAACCGACACTTAACACCCCCACCACACCACACCACCAACCCCCCCATCACACTCCCTCCCCCCTTCATCAACACACACCCCAACACACAAACAACCCCACCACCACGACACGACAACAAACCCCCCACCCAACACACCCCCCCACCCCACCACCCACCCTCTACCCGTGAAACACCAAACACCACCATACATCGACACCCGCACCACCGAAAGAACACACAACCCTAACAACACCCCCCCCGTCCCCTACCTCCCCAAACACACACCACTCCATCCCAACCCAAATGGTGTTGGGAAAACTGGAAATCCTCATGTAATAAAATAAAATTAAATCTCTTTCTCTCACCATGCACAAAACTTAACTCAAAGTGGATCAAGGACCTAGGAATTAAACCAGAGACCTTTCACCTAATAGAAGGAAAAGTAGGCCCAAATCTCCATCATGTTGGTTTAGGCCCCAACTTCCTCAATAAGACCCTTATAGCCCAAGAACTAAAACAAAGAATCAATAAATGGGACAGATTCAAACTAAAAAGCTTCTCAGCAAAAGAAACAATCAGTGAGGTGAATAGAGAACTTACAGAATGGGAGCAAATCTTTACCACAAGCACATCTGATAGAACACTAACCTCAAGGATTTATAAAGCTCTCAAAAGCCTTAACACCAAAAAAACAAATACTCCAATCAATAAATGGGCTAAGGAACTAAACAGACACTTCTCAGAAGATGATATGCAAACAATCAACAAATATATGAAAAAATGTTCAACATCTCTAGCAATTAGAGAAATGCAAATCAAAACAACTCTAAGATTTCATCTTACTCCAGTCAGAATGGCAGCTATCAAAAAAACAAACAACAATAAATGCTGGTGAGGGTGTGGAGAAAAAGGCACACTCCTACATTGCTGGTGGGACTGCAAATTGGTGAAGCCAATCTGGAAAGCAGTATGGAGATTCCTAGGAAAACTTGGAATGGAACCACCATTTGACCCAGCTATCCCACTCCTTGGTCTATTCCCAAAGGACTTAAAAACAGCTTACTACAGGGACACAGCCACATCAATGTTTATAGCAGCACAATCCACAATAGCTAGACTGTGGAACCAACCCTGATGCCCATCAGTGGATGAATGGATAGGGAAACTTTGGTATATATACACAATGGAACACTACTCAGCACTAAAAATTAATAAAAACATGGCATTTGTGAGTAAATGGATGGAGTTGGAGAAAATAATGCTAAGTGAAGTTAGCCAATCCCAGAAAAACAAAGGTCAAATGATCTCTTTGATATGAAGATATTAACTTATAAAGGCAAGGGAGTGGGGATGAGAGAAATGAAAAAACTTTAAATAGAACAAAGGGTGGGGGGAGGTTGGAGAGGGCAAGGGGATAGGAATAATGACAGACTAAGTTATTCATGACTACCCTAAATACATGTATGAAGAAACAATTGTTGTAAAAATACCTTATATAAAACCAGCAACTTGAGAAAGTGTGCTCTTTATATGTAATATGAAATGAAATGTACTCTGTAAACATGTATAAAAAGTTAAAATAAAAAAATGCATAAAAAGTGCAAAAAATATGGAACACTTCACAAATTTGCATGTCATCCTTGCATAGAAGCCATGCTAATCTTCTCTTTATTGTTTCAATTTTAGTATGTGTGTTCCTGAAGCAAGCACTGAAGCTGTTTTTGAAACTTTAAAACTCTAGATTACTTAGAATAATTATAAATATCAGGATGAATACACTATTAAATTTTATATCTTAGTCTCAGCCACAATTATTGGAAAGGGAAAAGAATGTCAACCTGAATTAGTTTTGAGTCATTTAATCTAGATATTTATTTTAATGTAAGTGCTTTTACTATGGCAGCTGGTGTGCAATTTCTAAGTATTGTGGTAAAACCCATAATTCAAAGTTGACCATGTAAACATTTTTAGTATACTGTTCAGTGACAATAAGTACATTCACACTGCTGGGAAATTATCACCACCATGCATCTTCTGAACTGTTCTCCTCTTATAAAACTGAAACTACACATCCATCAAATATTAGCTCTCATTAATATTCCCCCCTTCCCTTGGGTTTTGACAACCACCATTCTGCTTTCTTCCTCTATGAATTTGACTCTTCTGGGTACTTCACACAGATGCAATCATACAATATTTTTTTGGTGTGTGTCTGGTTTATTTAGCATCATGTCCTTCAGGCTCATCCATGCTATAGTATGTGTCAGAATTTCCTTCTGTTTTCAGGCTGAATAATGTTCCCTTCTATGGATATGCAACTTTTGTTTGCTTGTTTGTTTTGTTTTTGTGGTGCTGGGGATTAAACCCAGGGCCTGACACATGTCAGGCAAGCACTCTACCACTAAGCTATACCTCTGGGGACATGCTCATTTTGTTTATCCATTCATTCATCAAAGGGCATTTGGATTGTTTCCACCTTTTGGCTATTGTGAATAATGCTCTGCAAACAGGGATTACTATTTTGCAGGAGAGGAAAATGAAACTCAGAAAGGATCACACAACAAATAAGTGGTGGCAGGGTTAGGATTCCCATGCAGGCTTGATGTAGATCCTACTCATCTGCAGGGCGATGTGGCCTCCAAATAAATATTTATTGTGCTCTCTACCCTTCCACCACTCATAGCCCTAGCTATCCTGTGAGCTGCCTCTTCATAGTCCCCAGGATCTTGGAACAGGCCCGTTTAGAAAAGCCCTCCATGGAGCTGGAGCCAGAGCCTGGGCTCCTCTTCTTTTTTCTATTTGGCACCGGGGATTGAACTCAGGGGCACTCAATCACTGAGCCACATCCCCAGCCCCATTTTGTATTTTATTTAGAGACAGAGTCTCACTAAGTTACGTAGCACCTCACTTTTGCTGAGGCTGGCTTTGAACTCATGATCCTCCTGTCTCAGCCTCCTGAGCTGCTGGGATTACAGGTGTGCACTGCCACGCCTGGCTGGGCTTCTCTTCTTGGATGACATTTATGCTTGTTTCTGACTAAATAAAGAACAAAAGGAAGTTGTTGGGGACTCTCTCTCCTCCTAGTCTGCATCATGTCTCCTAGAGATTCCCCAGTAGGGTAGGTTTATTTGTCTTTTTTTACTTTTTTGTGGCACTGGGGATTGAACCCAGTGGTGCTCTACCACTAATCCACATCCCCAGCCCATTTCATTTTTTTTTTCTTTTTTTTTTGTACCAGGGATTGAACTCAGGGGCTTAACCACTGAGCCATGTCCCCCAGACCTTTTTTTGTATTTTATTTAGAGACAGGGTCTCACTGAGTTGCTTAGGGATAAATTTCTGAGGCTGGCTTTGAACTCAAAATCCTCCTGTCTCACCCTCCAGAGCTGTTGGGATTAGAGGCGTATGCCACTGTGCCCGGCCCCCTTTTCATTTTGAGACAGGGTCTTCCTCAGGACGGCCTCAAACTTGGATCCTTGTACTCAGCCTCCTGAGTTGCTGGGATTACAGACATGTACCACCAGGTCCAGCCAGGTTTATCCTTTTCTTTTTTGGCCAGGTATATTTATTTATTTATTTGCTTGTTTATTTTGGGGAGTACCAGGGATTGAACTCAGGGGCACTTGACCACTGAGCCGCATCCCCAGCCTTATTTTGTATTTTATTTAGAGACAGGGTCTCACTGAGTTGCTTAGTTCCTCGCTTTTGCTGAGGCTGGTTTTGAACTCACGATCCTCCTGTCTCAGCCTCCCGAGCCACTGGGATTACAGGTGTGTGCCCCCACACCCGGCAAGGTTTATTTTTGAACAAGTATCTCACTATAGCCTCCATGAAGAGGTGGAGGGAGAAAGAGACAGTTAAGTTCCTTCTTGAAATTTTCTGTGTGGTCTAGGTCTTAGAAGTGGGCTTCTCTGCCCCTCATTTCCTCCATTCCTCCCTGCTGCTATCAGACATGCAGAAAGCAAGAAACACTTGAAAGTTTGGCATACCATTTTTTTTTTTTTTTTTTTGTACCGGGGATTGAACTCAGGGGCACTTGACCACTGGGCCACATCCTCAGACCTTTTTTGTATTTCATTAGAGACAGAGTCTCACTGAGTTGCTAAGTGCCTCGCCATTGCTGAGGCTGGCTTTGAACTCACAATCCTCCTGCCTCAGCCTCCCAAGTGCTGGGATTACAGGCGTGCGCCACCACACCCTGCTTGGCATACCAGTTTTGAAAACTCCTTCATACGTAAGTGGATGGGAAAATTCCTGAAGATCACCCTGGTTTTCTGGCCTTCCTCTAGAGAATGCTAGCTTCTCCTACCTGCACAAAAAACAGAGGAATCAAAATTCTTTGAGGACTGGCATTAAACCATTAAGACATATGTCAGCCAGCTGGGCATGGTGGTGCCCTCCTGTAATCAATCCCAGCAACTCCTGGGTTCCATCCCTAGCACTGAAAAGCAAAACAAGACAACAAAATTTCAGAATGTTAAACAAACAGAACTTTATTTTTCACTCACATTAGATGTACAACATAGGTTGGTAAGAGCTTGGCTCACTGTAGTCACATTGGGCCACAAGGTGATGGTGGCTCCATCTTAGCATATGCTCTGAAGCTCATGGCAGCAATGTGACGAGAATCAGAGGAACTGCACACTGTTTCTTAAAGCTTTATTGGCCAAAGCAAGCCACATGTCCCTACTTCACTCCAAATGGTTCAGGGAAGTGCAGTCTTTCATGGTTCTGCAGGAGGAGCTGTTTGTCAATCCAGCAGTTGTCAATGCTTGTCTCTAGTCAAGACTTGACTTTTAGGTGGATTGGAGTGCAAGGGGGGAGAACATTGATTTATAAGAGCTCATGTGACCATGGACAGAGGGGAGCAATCTGTTCTAATGCCATCTTCTACTACCTGAAGGCATGGGAGCAAACATGACACCAGCCACGCCATGGTCAGGACTACCTTTAAGCCCTGAGATGGAAACAGGTACCCTGAAAACAATGAGGGCATTAAAAAGCATTTTTTACTCTGTAGGTTGTGTTTGTTCCCTGTTACTGCTATAACAAGTCATGACAAATGTAGTGGCTTAAAAGAATACAAATGTACTACCTCAGAGTTCTAGAGGTCAGAAGTCTGAGATAAGTGACCTTGGAATAAAATCAAGGTTTTGGCAGAATTGTGTTCCTTTGGGAAGCTTTGGAGAAGAATCTGTTTCCTTGTCTTTTTTAGCTTCTGGACCCTACTCATATTCCTTGACCCATGGCCCCTTCCTCCATCTTCAATTTTGTTTTTCTTATTTTTTTACATGACAGTACAGCATATTTCAAAATATTATACATACGTAGAGTAAGTATAGCTTGTTCTAATTAGGACCCATTGTTGTAGTTGTATACAATGTGGAGTTACATTGGTTGTGTATTTATATATGAGGATAGGAAAAATATGTCCAATTCATTCTGCTCTTTCCTATTACCATCCCCCCCTTCCCTTCATTCCCCTTTGTGTAGTCCAATGAACTTCTAATCTTCTCCTTTCTTGTGAGTTAGCATTTCCATATCAGAAAGGATGAAACCGGAGAATATCATGCTAAGTGAAATAAACCAGTCCCCAAAAACTCCATCTTTAAATTTGCCAACATCCCATCTCCTCACATTCTCTAGTTCTTTCACTCTGCTGCCCTCTGCCATTTATAGGGACCTTTGTCATTACACTGAGTCCACTGGCATAATCCAGGGGTCTCTACCCAATCACACTGCTATCTGACTAGCAACCTTAATTTCCCTTTTACATATGAGGTATTCATAGATTTGGGGTTAGGACGTGGACATCTTTTGTGGTGGTGGTAATTATTCTGCCTACCAAACAGGCCTAGGAAGAAAAGGTGTCCATCCTAGGAGAAAAAGTGGCAACATCACCTGGGAGAGTCTCAGCTAGGAGATTCACACAAATCTGCTGCTTCCCTGGTATAGAGAAAGTTATAAAGTTAGAATGGATATAGGCATTTTCAAATTAAGCATTTTAAAAGTATAAACTCTAAGCTGGGTGTGGTGGTGTATGCCTGTAATCCCAGAGTCTTGGGAGGCTAAGGCAGGAGGACTGCAAGTTCAAAGCCAGTCTCAGCAACTTGTTAGGGCTCTAAGCAATTTAGCGAGACCCTGTCTCTAAATAAAATAGAAAAAAAAAAAAAAAAGGTCGGGTGATGTGCCTCAGTGGTTGAGTGTTCCTGGGTTCAATCCCCATACCAAGAAAAAAAAGTGTAAGTTCTGATATTGCTTTATTCTGATATTGTACTAGTTTGAATTATCCCACTCTGCAGCCAGCAGCTCAGCCCTTTAGGTGCCACACACTGAAGCCTGTATTTTCCCTGTGCTCCCCACACTGTGCCAAAATGAAGCCAGCTCTGTGATTCATCACCTCAGGGGAAGAATATAGCCTAGGTAGAGGGAGGAGAATGGGGAGAGAGAGGACTGTGGGTCTGTGGGCCCTGCTTCCTAGCAGCATGCTGAGGAGGTGGTAATTTCCTGAAAAGGAGTGGCCTTGGTTTGTGCAGGGAGATGGACTAGAAACAGTAGGCCTCCCGGCCACCTGTCAAATTGCCTGAGCTTCCTGCAAAAGCAGCTACAGGAACCATGAATGGTTTAGCAGAAACTTACATACAAGAACCACAAATAATGGATGACCAGATGGTCCCCACCCCCAGATGACAAGCACTGTGGAAGTTTCCAAGACCAATCTTGATACCAGGGAGGCAGGAACTGTGAGAATGACTCAGGTTGAATTTCCCCACACTCTGTCAAGATTGGGTGCAGAATTGAAATTAAGTTGATTTAGAAAAACATTAAAGAGAGGCCATGTGTCTTACATACCTAGATTTATGATCTGGGACTAATTACGAGAAAGGAACTAACCATTCTGTGTACTGAGGTGCTTGGGTGGAGTAGTAGAAGAGAAGGCAGAGCTAAGCCATGTGTGCGACATGGGAAATCATGTCTTAAAGTATTTCATTTTCTTTATCCACATCAGAGAAGACTATCTTCCTAAAATAGCAGCTTATTATGGGAAGAGTGAAAGAAATGCAAATGTTTGGGGTGCTCTAAAGAACAGTTTCTATGTAAATTTGTGCAGTCTTTTTAGAGAACAATTAAGCAGTATCTAGGAAATATATACATCTGGTATGATTTAGCACTCCCCTACCCCACCCACAAAAGTGTTCAGAAATAAATGTCCACAAGGATGTTCTCAAACAGGCTCCCTTTTCTTTAGCCTTCCTTTCATGGCTCAAGCTGGCATCTCTCAACCACCTCAGTTGATTTTCCCATGCCCAGTCTTGCCTTGCTAGTGAAACACTGCACAGAACACCAACCTGATCATATCACTGCCCTGATCAAAACTACAGTATTGGGGCTGGGGTTGTGGCTCAGCAGGAGAGCGCTTGCCTAGCATGTGCACGGCTCGGGTTCGGTCCTCAGCACCACGTAATATTAAAAAGGCATTGTGTACAACTAAAACAAATAAATATTTAAAGAAAACCTACAGTATTCTCAGCTGGGCATGGTGGCCCACACCTGTAATCCCAGTGGCTCAGGAGATTGAGGCAGGAGGATCACAAGTTCAAAGCCAGCCTTTGCAACTTAGTGAGGCCCTAAGTAACTCAGGGAGACCCTGTCTCTAAATAAAATATAAAAAAAAGGGCTGGGGATGTGTTTCAGTGGTTAAGCACCCCTGGGTTCAATCCCTGGTACGATGACCACCACCACCACCACCACCACCACCACCAACAACAACAACAAAAACTACAGTATTCTCCTCTGCCCTCTGGATATAAGCTGACGACCTGTGTTTGATATGAGCTCCAGCCTTCACATTTACCTTTAAGCCAGTGCATAGGAAAAAGTGAAGGCAAAAAGAGATTGGTCAACTGATTCAGCTCTCTTTCCTGTCTTTTTTTAACCTATAATATATATTTGTATAAGCAGTTAGGCACTTTTAGGTGGGAAAAATCATACTGTTGTACTAGGTTTAACATTTGTTGCATTATAAATATGGATTTTCTATAAGGCAGACTTTAATTACTATTCAATGGAAAGTATTGCAAATACAAAATAAAACCCCAATAAGTGACCCCCATACTTCAAAATTTACATGCAATAAAGGAGAAGTTATGGACTCAGGTTTTGACTTGTCAATATTTCCTTCTCTAGGGCGGGGGTTGTGGCTCAGCGGCAGAGCGCTCGCCTCGTACGTTTGCGGCCCGGGTTCGATCCTCAGCACCACGTAAACATAAATGCATTGCATTGTGTACAACTAAAGTAAATAAATAAATATTTTTTAAAAATTTCCTTCTCTAACATTATCTACAGAAGCACTTGGTTAATTTGTATCCAGAGACTCCTTATGCATGTTGAATGGGATTCAGGGAAAATGATGCTAAAGATGTGTGTACATTCAGAACATTCTCCATTTCCTGGGGGAGTTATTAGTATACAACAGGAGGCTGAATGATTTTTATATCTTCTTGTCATATTCTAATTCAAATGCATTTCAGGGTGTGATTTTGTTTTAAAGATACTTCGCTTTGAATATGTACCCTATGATTACAATTAATAACAATAACAAAATGAAGCTCTACCTTTGTGGATCTGACCCAGCTGAAGAACATTACCTTATGAGACACACTGAGGTGATCAACTCAGCTCTGAGGAATTTTCCTGAAAGCTCCATGCACCAACTTCTATTTATGTCTTTTTGGGCAGAATTTAGTCAAATGTTTATCCCTCTCTTTGAGGGAGCATGGAAAATGTAGTTTTTTTCCTTTCTTTTTTTTATTTTTTTGGCTGGAACAAATTGCTGCTCCCTGCAAAATCAGACTTTTGTGCCAGGCGTGGTGGCTCACGCCTGTAATCCCAGCACTTAGGAGGCTGAGGCAGGTGGATTGCTAGTTCAAAGCCAGCCTCAGCAATGGCGAGGCACTTAGCAACTCAGTGAGACCCTGTCTCTAATAAAATACAAAAAAGGGCTGGGGATATCGTCCAGTGGTCAAGTGCCCCTGAGTTCAATCCCCGGCACCCCCCCCCCCCAAAAAAAAAAAGACTTTTCTTAAGAAGGAAAAAAAAAAAAAAGATCATTGTTTTGGCAGCTCTAGTTAGTTGGAGTAAGAAGGAATTTATCCCCTGCAGAATTGCAAAATGAGTTATAGAAAAAGGTCTAGGTCAAACTCTGAGAAATAAGGCTGCTTAATTGGTTTGACTGACCTCAGAAACACTACCTCTGCTGCCATCCATGCCTGAAAAACCCATGACCCATCCCATTTCCTCCTGTCACTTCCAAATCAAAGCTTTCTTTCTATAGGTGAATAATATTTGTGAAAACTGGAGGTCACAGGTTTGCAGGTAGAGGCTGGGAAATTTAAAATTTTAGACTACATTTCACAATCTCCCTTGCATCACTAATCATCAAAGAAATGCAATTAAAACTGCAAATTAAAATGCTTGGAGAGGAGCTGGAGTTGTGGCTCAGTGGTACAGCACTTGCCTCCCATATGTGAGGCCCAGGGTTCAATCCTCAGCACCACATATAAATAAGAAAATAAAACAAAGATATTAAAAAAAAAACTGCTGGGAGAGCTGGCATGGTGGTACATTCAAGCTACTTAAGAGGTTATAGCAGGTAGATCACATGTTTGAGGCCAGCCTGGGCAATTTTGTGACACCCTGTCTCAAAATAAAAAGGGCTGAGGATAGAGTTCTAGAGGTAGAATGCTCCTGGGTTCATTCCCTGCTACCACACACACAAAATTATGAGATATCATCTCATACCTGTTAGGATGGCTATTATTAAAAAGACAAGAGAAGACCGGCGCGGTGGTGCACTTCTGTAATCCCAGCAGCTCCGGAGAATGAGACAGGAGGATCACAAAATAATAAGCGAGCTTCAGCAACAGCAAGGCCCTAAGCAACTCAGTAAGACCCTGTCTCTAAATAAAATACAAAATAGGGCTGGGGATGTGGCTCAGTGGTCGAGGGCCAGTGAGTTCACTCCCCGGTACCAAAAAAAAAAAAAAAAAAAAAAAAAAAGAAAAGAAAAGAGATTAAAAAAATGTTGGAAAGGGTGTGGAGAAAAGGGAACCCTAGTACACTATTTTTAAAATATATTTTTAGTTATATATGGACACAATACCTTTATGTTTATGTGGTGCTGAGGATCAAACCCAGTGCCTCACACGTGCTAGAAAAGCGCTCTACCATTGAGCTACAGACCCAGACCCCCCTATTCCCACAGTACACTATTGATGGGAACACAGGTTGGCACAAACATTACGGAAAAATATGTAGGAATTTAAATATAAAAAATAGAACTAGCCAGGTGCAGTGGTGCACATCTGTAATCCCAGTGGCTTGGGAAGTGGAGTAGGGA
>CM046667.1:63475640-63511850 GCA_025594165.1 Tamias sibiricus
GGCAAGCCCCCTGCAGCAGCTGCTGCAGCAGCAGCAGCAGTACTACTACTACTACTAGTAGCAGCAGCAGCTCCTGGGTAACTGGGTCTGCTCCTTCCCTTGCCCCAGAGCAGGCTTTGCAATTGCTTGGAGGTGTTGGCTTTCAGCTCTGCCGAGGCCTGCCTTTCCATGGCTGAGGTGAGTCCATGGGGAGTGGAGGTCAGCAGAGGGCCCAGCATGTGAAGGAAATTCTCCCTGTTATGGACACTTGAGCGTCTGGCTGGGTCTCCAAGTTCTCTGGGCCAGCAAATATTCACCTTCCTCAGCAGTACCTCACTGAACTCATCTGAAGACTCAGAGTCAGAAGAGGGCTGCTGGGCTTCCCCGCTGCCCATCATCCTACTTTTGGTGCCTCTCTTAGGCTTCTCCCGGGCTCGGGTCCCCTCAGGCCCACTGGGGTGGCTTGGAAGGGTGGCAGAGGCCTGCTGCACTTCCACACAGCTCGGGGCCAGCGCGCCTGTTGTGCTAAAGCCTGCCTCTGCATCCACCCAAATGGCGGACGCTTCGGCAGCGAAGCTTTCCGGAGATGGGTATCTCAGCGCGCCCCAGGTCTCCGGGCCAGTCAGCTGCTGCATGATGGCCTCAGACTCCGCAGTGAGGTAGGGCATGAAGTCCTGAAGGTCCCGCTTCTCGTCAGCCAGGGAACCAGGTCTGCCTTCACAACCCCAAAGCACTGCCCTTCTCGCCTCTATCTCCTTCCACTCCGTCTCAAAGTCGAACTCACAGGCCTCGAAGTTGCGGAGGCCTCCCTTGCCCTCCCCACTACATGGCAGCCCCAACTCAAGGCCAAGGCCCAGGCCTAGACCCCGGCCACGGGCCCATGGGGCTCCACATCCTGTAGGATGGAGGTCTGCGGGCTTCCCACCCTCTGCACCAAAACTGTCTCCCTGAATGGAAGGCTCATTGGAGGAGCTCATGGCACCACTCTGGGTGGCCAGACTTAAGGGAAGACGACAGACCAGTTCCAGGCACTAGCAGCTAAGCCTAGCGGAACGCAGTCACCACAGGTGATGCAGGAGACCACCTTGAGCTCCACGTGAAGCCTCGTGAACCTTTTCTAAGCCAAGCAGTGAACTTCTTGTTGGAAGGTTCCAACCAGCGCACTACTTGGCTTAGAAAAGGTTCACGAGGCTTCACGTGGAGCTCAAGGTGGTCTCCTGCATCACCTGTGGTGACTGCGTTCCGCTAGGCTTAGCTGCTAGTGCCTGGAACTGGTCTGTCGTCTTCCCTTAAGTCTGGCCACCCAGAGTGGTGCCATGAGCTCCTCCAATGAGCCTTCCATTCAGGGAGACAGTTTTGGTGCAGAGGGTGGGAAGCCCGCAGACCTCCATCCTACAGGATGTGGAGCCCCATGGGCCCGTGGCCGGGGTCTAGGCCTGGGCCTTGGCCTTGAGTTGGGGCTGCCATGTAGTGGGGAGGGCAAGGGAGGCCTCCGCAACTTCGAGGCCTGTGAGTTCGACTTTGAGACGGAGTGGAAGGAGATAGAGGCGAGAAGGGCAGTGCTTTGGGGTTGTGAAGGCAGACCTGGTTCCCTGGCTGACGAGAAGCGGGACCTTCAGGACTTCATGCCCTACCTCACTGCGGAGTCTGAGGCCATCATGCAGCAGCTGACTGGCCCGGAGACCTGGGGCGCGCTGAGATACCCATCTCCGGAAAGCTTCGCTGCCGAAGCGTCCGCCATTTGGGTGGATGCAGAGGCAGGCTTTAGCACAACAGGCGCGCTGGCCCCGAGCTGTGTGGAAGTGCAGCAGGCCTCTGCCACCCTTCCAAGCCACCCCAGTGGGCCTGAGGGGACCCGAGCCCGGGAGAAGCCTAAGAGAGGCACCAAAAGTAGGATGATGGGCAGCGGGGAAGCCCAGCAGCCCTCTTCTGACTCTGAGTCTTCAGATGAGTTCAGTGAGGTACTGCTGAGGAAGGTGAATATTTGCTGGCCCAGAGAACTTGGAGACCCAGCCAGACGCTCAAGTGTCCATAACAGGGAGAATTTCCTTCACATGCTGGGCCCTCTGCTGACCTCCACTCCCCATGGACTCACCTCAGCCATGGAAAGGCAGGCCTCGGCAGAGCTGAAAGCCAACACCTCCAAGCAATTGCAAAGCCTGCTCTGGGGCAAGGGAAGGAGCAGACCCAGTTACCCAGGAGCTGCTGCTGCTACTAGTAGTAGTAGTAGTACTGCTGCTGCTGCTGCAGCAGCTGCTGCAGGGGGCTTGCCCAGGGCCACTCCTAGGAAGAAAGCCATCCAGGAGAAGAAATCCCTGGGAGGTGGCTGGAGAGTGACCCCTGGCCGGGCCTTCCCTTCCTCGGGGCAAAGACTTAAGGTAACTCCCCTGGAACCAGCCACCTTCCCTCCAATCTCGGAGGTTCAACTGCTTGGGAGGTCCAAGAGGTATTCCCTGTTGCTCTCGGAACCCAAACAGTCCAGGCACAGCGACACTGGGAAGAGAACCGTGGCCAAGAAGACACGAGAGTCTGAGCCTGTGACCAGTGAAGCTAATAACCCAAATAGAGATGCAGTCCCACAGGCCCAGGTGAGTTGGCCTGCTGCCGCCGCCACCTCCTCCTCCTCCTCTCACTCCGCCCACATTTTTTGCTCCTGCTCCCTGGGCCCCTTGCTCAGAGGTTGTCTGTGAGAGTCTGTTGTTATTAGGATGGCAAATCAGGGGTCTTTGTAGTCGAGACAGAGAACAAGAAAGCGCCTGGTAGGTACCAGTCACTGTTGGCCACACTTTGTGCATTTTCTGCCTCTTTCCCAGACAGGGCTGGGATGGAAAGCAGGGTTGGCCACTGACTTGGTCAGGTGACCCTTTACAGTTTGAGCTGCCCATCTTGGGTGTGTAGCCCCATCTGTCTCCTGACTCCTCCCTCCCAGCTCTTCCCCAACCCTGCCTTGCAGGGGGCCTGGGCTTTCTTTGAACCCGGCCCCCCCGCAGCCCACCCATACTTCTCCCTGACTCAGCTCTTCCTCCAGGTCTGGGCCTGAGTAAAAGAGACAGTGCTGGTGAGGTGAGCATTGGTATTCCTCCTCATTCCCCACCTCACCCCAGGCCGTGTGTGTGTGTGTGTGTGTGTGTGTGTGTGTGTGTGTGTGTGTGTGCGTGCGCGCACACACACACACACACACACACACACACACACACACACACCCTTACCGGCCTCATTTAAAAATTTCTGTTAGCTTTCAGCACACAGGCTGAGGACACCTTGCCTGCACATGCATTGTGGAAAAATCAGCGGTGGTGAACCCAACACCAGAGTCCCCCAACCACCAGGAAGCTCCCAGCCCTTGGACTCGAGCCAGGGAGTCCCCACTCCCAGAGGCCTTGCGCCCTCTGGTGAGTCCTGTGGGTTTGATAACAGTGAAGGGGAAAGGGGTGGAGGAGGGAAACCTCTGTTTCTATCATTTCTGCGGACCCAGCCTTGCTCCCACAAGAAGCTGGGTGTGGGCAGGACTGGCCTCAGGTCACTTGGTCCCTGGCTTGGGGTTTATGTGGTGTGGGTGATTTGTAGTGGTGCCCCGAACATTAACTCCAGAAGCAGACTTCCAGAGGAACACAGCCCTTTCTTCTTTGTCCTGCTCAGCCATATGGCTCTTACCAGGGCTGGCTGTGACTGTAGCTCCGCTAGTGTCCAGCCAAGAGCCACAGTGACAGCTGTGGGGGACTGACACTGCGGAGCAGGAAAGGCAGGCTCTGAGAAAGGGGTGGAGCTGCAGGTCACAGCAGGTGCAACTTGTTGCCTGCAGAGGGGGCTGCTGTCTCACTTTAGACCCAGCCAGGCCCTTTGCACTTCACAGTCAGCCTGGGGAGCTGGAGTTTATGTTCTCTTTTCAGGTGACCAGGATCCACCTGTGCAGGCCCCGGTTCTGAAAAGGCAGCAGCAACCACCTGGAGCACAGGGCTGTCCCCGGGTAAGTCTTTCCTCCGGCTCCAAAAATGCCAGCCCCAACTAGATGGTGGGCTTCGAGTCCAGCTCAGGCTGACTTCACATCCCACATCACAGGGACAGCGGCCTCCTCCTTTCCACTGAGGATATTCTGCCTGTGTTGCCAACGGCCCGGGGAATGTGGGGGACATGAGGAGCAGGGGTGAGTGGGAGTGTGAGGAGAGAGGAGGCCAGGATATAACTCTTCATTTCTCTTTCTCTTGCATCGGCTGGGTCAGTGTGTGGTGTTACAGAAAGAAATAGACGATCTCAAGGAGCAACTAGGTATGATGAAGCCTGGGCAGAGGGGACAGGGGCAGAGGCAGACCTTGGTGTCTCCATGCAGGTTCCTTGGGCTGGGCTGGGCTGGGCTGGGCTGGGCTGGGCTGGGCTGGGCTGGGCTGCGCTGCGCTGCGCTGCGCTGCGCTGCGCTGTGCTGCAGGTACAGGCAGCACTGTGGGGTGGGATGTTCCTGTGGGGTGGGGGGAACCAAGCTGGCCTGGCCCAGGAGCCTTCTATGCACAAAGAGCAGTGCATTGTCTGATCTCCATGTGCTCTGCCATTGAGTCCAAAAGACTCCTCCTCTCAGGACCTCTAGAGACCCCTCCTTTATTTTCCCTTCAAGCTCTGGTTGGTGTGGCTTGTTTGGTGTTTGTTGCCCTATGTTTGTTTGCTTGATTGCTTGTTCTTAACACGTTTCTGGATGGTTCTGCCATGCCCTGGTGTTTGAGTGCTAGAGGTACCTGTCGTTCCCTTATGGAAGACATTTACTTATTGAGTTCCAGTGGTGGGTGGCGGAAGTCTGTTTGGACAGGGGCTGGAGGTTCCCCACGGGGCATGGGGGAAGGTGGGGCCAGGGAGCCAAGAACCTATATGCCTATGTCTGAGTGCTTAGTTATGCCTCTGTCTTTCAGCGGTCATGCATTCCCTCGCTGACAAGCTCCAGGACCTTGGAAGTGAGTGTTATGCTTACCATGCCCCTTCCCACAATCCCAGCTGTCTGGGAGGGCTGCATGCCAGCTCTGGCCAAGGGGCAGCCCTGACTTTGCTCTGCTTGACAGTTTGAACCCAGCATTGTGGTACATGAGAAGCAGCTGGTACCACTGGAGCCCACGAGCAGTGACCCAGCTGGTTCCCTCTGGTTCTTCTTCAGCCAGGACCACCCCCCCCCCCCCCCCGCCCCGGCCACTCACAGCAGTTTCAAATTAAAGTACCTTTCCTGTTCTGTGGTTTGCTCTCTGTCTGAGGGGTTAGGGCCTGCAGGGGCCAGGAGAAGCATGGGAAGCTGGTTAAGAGCAGGACCCCTGGCCGGGTGCAGTGGTGCATGCCTGTAATCCCAGTGATTCAGGAGGCTGAGGCAGGAGGATCACAAGTTCAAAGCCAGCCTCAGCACCTTACCAAGACCCTGCCTCAAAATTAAAATAAATAAATGAAAAGGGCTGGGGTTGTGGCTCAGTGGCTAAGCACTCCTGGTACTAAAAAGAGAAAAAGAAAACAACAAAAAACAGTATCCCTCGCATTTTGTGGTGGGCTTCTCCCTGAGGGCAGCCTGGGCCGGCCTCTGAGCAGGAGCCTGGTGTTCAGGCTTACCACGTGTGAACTGAGCCTGGACACAATCGAATTTCTCCCTTTTCCCCTCTTGCCCTCCTGGTGCTCTCGGAAAACAGCCTCTTCTCTAGCGATCTCATAGGGTAAATTCTTGCCTTTTGTCCCCCCTCTCAGGAAGAACTAATAAGCCCCTTCCAGAGCTCCAGTCCTTCATGCCTTTATTCCTTTGTTGCTGCCCTGCTTCTCCCCTCTCACCCTTCTTTTCAGTCCTGAGCATCCTTGATCTCTCCCATGACTCTCCCCTGGTGGCCTCTTTCTAGTGAGTTATTTCAACAGGCATGAGAGGCTACAGTTGAGCACACCTTTCCCCTCCCAGGCCCAGTCCTCTCTCTGGACTCACTGTTTCCTTCTGGTGGCACCCCACAGAGGGACAGCTCAGCTAGAAATCCCCCATCATCCTTAGTTCCTACTTAGTCCTCACCTTTGAAGCTCAGTTGCCAAGCCCTGTCAGTTTTCCCTTCCTCATTTCAGTAGAGGGATGGAGGCAGAGGTCACATCCCAGTGGGAAGCAGAGCAAAGCAAAGGTACAGGGAAGATGGGAGGAAAGAGTGGGGTATAGGGAATGGGAGAAAAAATGGGTTTGTCTCTGGGTTGGAGGTGGGAAGGTGAGTCTGCTCTGGCTCCCTGCTGCTATCTTGGGGGAAAGTTGCTTAGCCTGTCAGCTCCATAGCTCTCATTTGAAAAGGGCAGATGAGGGTGGTAGGTCTGCATGTGCATGGATGGTCCCCAGCAAGATACTGTTTGATCACCCCCATGGCACAGATTTTCCTGGACGTGATATTTGCAAGTCCCAGCTCCATTTCCCAGACTGCCTCCTGCGGTCACATGAGATTTTGTCTGAGCTCCATGTTCCAATGTCACTCTCACTGATGGACAGTTGGGCTGGGTTCCTTGCCTCATCCAGGGTCCATGGTTGGGTGTGCCCGAGACTGAGGGACAGATTCATGTTTGAGTAGGTGAGACAGCTCCCATTCTGGAGAGGCTGCATGTCTAATGGACAAATCTGACAAATGAAGATGTAGCATTCAGTGTGTGTGTGTGTGTGTGTGTGTGTGTGTGTGTCTGCCTGTGTGTCTGTCTTCCCTGTATCTGTCAGAGTGTCTGTGTGTGCTTGTGAATCAAATGAGCTGGAGATGACCTCCATGGACAGAGAAAGATAGAACTCAGGGAACAGAGTCAGTAGGGGCAGGGCCTGCAATCCATAGGCAATGGAATGCACAAGAGCAGGGTTGGCGTCTACCTTTTAGAAGGGGTGTTGTTCAAATCCTAAATCATAGGAGGGCACGGGCTGGGATGAAGTGAAAGTTGCCAAACTCAGCAATGGGATCAGTGCTGTCAAAATGTTGAGAGTCTCTGGCACAGGCTCTTGATCCTCCTCTGGGATAAATATTGTATCTCAAATGTCTTGTGTTGCCAGCAGAATGATGTGCAGGCTGGCTACCTTAGAGTGGCTGGTTCCCGCCTCATCTTTAAAGCAGGGTGCTCCCATGGGAGATGGCCAAACCCTGATGTCTGGGAAGAATGGGCACAGCAAGGATGGCAGGTAGGAGAGAGGGACCGCCTGTGGAGAGCGGGTCAGGCTTGGGACCACCCTTCCCTGTATTATCATTCTGTGTCCCTTCTGGGACCTGGGGGATAGGCTCAGGGAGACAGATTGTCACACAAGTGGTAGGGTAATCAGTCCTCAGAACCAGAAAGGATGGGCAGTGTGTGTGTATGTGTGTGTGTGGGGGGGGGGGAGCGGGACTTAACACCAAGCACTTCAAACCTCCACCTGAGCAGGGGGACTGGATTCCTCAGGCTGCGGCTGAGACGCTGACCTACGTAGCTGTTTCTTGGAGGGGTAACACAACAAGCCGACATCTGCCTGAAGAAGCTGGGCAGAGGCTCTGCAGCTGGGGATTTCTGCCATCTGAGACATCTAGGCCCATTCTAACTGGGGTGAATTCTGGTACCTAGCACTGTCCTCAGATGCAAGGAGCTGTTTTCACAAGGGGAGCAGCATATTGACCGAGCCTTGTCAGGGCACAAGCTCGACCCTTAGTGACTAGCTTCCCCAGTCCCACTCCTTTCCTCTGAGCCCAGATCCTCTCTTGTTCTAGAATGACACCAGCTATGGCACAGTAATGTTGCTGCAATGAGTACACCACACCACTGGCAGTTGTCGGGGCTGAACCTCCCAGCTCTAATGGTATAAGTGGCAGATTCCGAGGCTCACACTGGAAAATTCCATCAGGGGCTGGGGTTGTGGCTCAGCAGTAGAGCGCTCGCCTAGCACGTGCGCGGCCAGGGTTCGATCCTCAGCACCACATAAGAATAAAAGCATTGTGTACAACTAAAACAAATAAATATTAAAAAAAAGAAAACTCCATTGGGCCCAAATGGAAAGGAGGTCGCATCCCTTCCCTCATTCAGTGTGCTCTGCCCACCCCGCCCTTTCCCTCAAGGCTCCCCTTTCAGACAGGAGGACTGGGCGCTGGCCTGGAGACCCCTTGTCCCAGTCCTTCCTCTTCATGCTGCTTCACTCAGTGTGGGCAACCTCTGGAGGTTGGCTGAGCCGTGTGCCTGTGCTTCATGCAGCTGCACCTTGGAGCCCTGAGCCAAATCCCACCTGGACCAGGTGCCCAGGCTCCCACTTATTCACTTCCACCTGTAAGCTTTCACATCTTTTCTGAGAGCAGAAAAGATGATCTCCCTGCCCGACTCCAGCTAGGGTGGAAGGGATGTCATCCAGCCAGTGAGAGGCAGCCAGGGCAGTTATCCCCAGCTGTGTGGAGGCCCAGCAGGATGCATTCTGGGGTGTGAGGTGACATCTGCAGTATCAGATTGTCATAGTGAGCCACAACCACAGATTCCAGTCCTTGCTGTCACAAAATCCTGGGTGAACTTGGACAACTTCATGCCCATCTGTCCTCAATCTCCGAGAACAACTTTCTCCATCCACACTTCCTCATCATCCATTTTCTATTAGGATGAAGGCGGTGCCAGTGTTTGCCGGGGTTTGGATGTGTACATCATGGCCCCCAGGCTGGCCATGCGAACCATACCCACGGGAAGCCAGGGTGCACTGTTCACTCGACAACGGTGTCAATGGGCCCCTGCAGTTGCACAGGGTGGAAGACCCCAGTAACTACCACTCAGACAGAGTAAGAATCACAGCATTGCCAACCTTGGGACCCTCCTGTATGCCCCACCCCAATCACATGCCCCTCCCTAGATCTCCGGGGCCACCTGACTTTTACAGCTCTCCTGACTTTTCCAAGAACCTCTTGCTTCCGCTTAAAGGATTAACGATTGCTGAAGAACCCTTACCAAGATACCAAAAAGTAAATAAAAAAACAAGTTAGACTATTTATGTGTAAAATGACAAATGCAGGAAACATAAGCATACAATTTGGCAAGTAATTGTGAAGAGATGAAGCCAGGTAACCACTACCCTGGTGCAGAGACTATACATTGTACCTTCAGAAGTCCCATCCGTGTCCCTTTCCATGAAGGAAGACGATTTCAAAAGGCTCCATGCTGTATGATTCCATTTTCATGACAGACATGGCAACAACAAAAGCATAGGTGCCAAAATACAGATTGTTGTGTGCCAGCATCTGGGGGTTGAGTAGAAGGGGTTAACTACCAGACAGCATGAAGTAGTTTGGGTGGTGATGTAAATGTTGTCCATTTTTTGTTGTGACAGTGGTCCCATGAAAATATGTGTTTACAAATCTCATAAACCTGCAAGTAAATTATATTTCCATAACTCTTGAGTTTTTAGGTACAAACTGTAAACAATACATCTGAAATGGATATTGAAATTTCCTGATTACCATTTCTCAATATGAAAATCATGTTTTTATCCTCTAATCTGTAAATGTACAGAATTATGTCACTTTATTTTTCTGAAGGTAAATCGAGTTTGTATTCCTGGAATAAATCCAATTTTATCTTGGCATATCATATATGCTGTCGCATTACGTATATGCTGTCGGATTCAGTGGGCTAACGTCATCTTCCTGATTTTTTTGCCTTCTATGTCGTGACTGTGTGCTTGACACGGGATGTTTCTCTCTCAAACTGCCTTCTGTCTGTAATTGGGATGGTGGCTATTCCAAACTCATAGCATGAGTTGGGGAGTGTCCCTCCTTTTCACTTTCCCCCCGGAGTTTGTGTCAAAATGAAGACATTTACTCCTAGCTTGTTTGTCACAATTTGGTGGGGGAATTCTGGAGTTAGTTTGTTGTTTGTTTGTTTGCATTTGGGGGGTTACTTGTTTGTTAAAAGCATTTTGACCCCTGATGTATTTCTGTCATGGTTATGATTCAGGTTTGCCACTCCGTCTTGCATCGGTTTTGGCCAGTTATGTTTTCTAGGTATTGGTGACCTTCTTCTACATTTTCAAATGAGTTGGAATAACATGGCCCATAACATCCCCCTTTACTCAAGATTATACTTTTCAAAATTTGTGACCTCCACAGGCATTGCAAGGAAAGTGAGAGGAGACCCCATATATCCTTCACCTGGACTCATCTGTTGTTAACATTTTGTCAATTCATTTATTCTCATACACCCCCGTTTGTGTTTGTAAGTGTGTCAGTCAGATTTTCATCACTGTGACTGAGATACCTGACAAGAACAACTTAGAGGGGGAAAAGTTTATTTTGAGCTCACGGTTTTGGGGGTTGTTCAGTCTATGAAACCCTGAGTTTCAGAGCTGAGTCCATCACTTTGGGCCAGAAGTAAGGCAGCACATCATGGCAGAAGGGAATGAGGGAGGAAAGCTGCTAACCTTGTGGTAGCCAGGAAGCAAAGCAGAGAAGGGGTGGGGAGTAGCGGGGGGAGGGAGGAAGGGAGAGGGGCAGGCACCAGGGACGGAATGTAAACCCCAAAGTCATGTCCCCATTGACTTAATTCTTTCAGCCACACCCTAACCTGCCTACACTTACCACCTAGTCAGTCCACTTAAATTATTAATCCAACAAATGGATTAATCCTCTAAAGAGGTTACAGCTCTCATTATATAATCATTTCACCTCCTGCATTAACTTAAACAGGAGCTTTTGTGGGTCACCTCACATCCAAACCATAACAGCAAGTATTTTTAAATTTTATTTCATTTTACTCTTTGAAGAGCTGGGGTCTCACTGCACTGTGCAGGCTGGCCCTGAAATCCTGGGCTCCAGCGAGCCTCCTGCCTCAGGCTCTCAAGTAGCTGGGACCACAGGTGCAATGTCACTGTGCCTGACTATGTGAGTGTGTATTTTTAATCATTTTACTGAAGCATTTGTGTCACTTGAAGACACTTTGATACATCACCCTTAATTAGATCCGCACATAGTCTCAGCATGGTCTCCTACAAAACCTTAGTTCAATTATCACCACAAGGCCATTTAACATTGACATAATACAGATTCCTACTAAATGACCCCATGAAACCTTTTCTGATTGCCCCAATAACGTCCATCACAGCTGCTTCCTAAAACCCCTCTTTGCAATCAAAGAGTCCTGCGCTGCATTTGTCTGCCAAGTCGCTTTAGCATCCTTTCAACTAGAACCCCTGACTTTTTGCCCTGCATGACAGAGACAGTTTTGAAGACCTAGTGCAGTTGTTTTGCAGCAAGCCCCTCAAGTTGGATTTGTCTGATTGCTCCTTCATGATTAGATTCAGGTTAAACCTGTGGGGCAGGTAACTTGCATAGGATACGTGCCCTCATTCTGAGTGCATGACATCAGGAGATATTTTTTTCTTTTTTGAGGAGGTGTTCATTTAGGCTCACAGTTTGGAGGTTTCAGTCCACAGTCAGTTGGCCCAGTTGCTTTGGGGCCTGTGTCAAGGAAGGGTACCATGGTGGGAACACATGGCAGAGGAAGCCGGCTCGCCTCGTGGTGATCATTGTATGTGAGGCACATAGTAGATACTCAACATGTGGAGCCTCCTTCACTTCTAAAGAGAGCTCGCTGTCAAACTCAAGCCCCAGCAGCCACAGCAGGAGCTGACAGGGTGGGGAATCCAGGACCCAGGCCTAGGGAGCGCTGCAGACTCCCACCAGCATCCACAGGATCCCTGGGCTGATACCCAATCACTGGTAGGCCAGCAGACTGCCACGTGGCCACATCGGTCCTGGGCCCAGCGAACCACTGGTTCTGGCCCCTCTTGCTCCCAAATCTGACCCCAGCTGACCCTGCCCCTCTACCGACACCCCGCCTGATCAGGATATTCTCAATGTTGGTTGGTCCCATGACTGGTGATCTTAACTTTAACCAGAGTGATGCTCCAGCTTACTCCACTGTGAAGGAACCGATTTCTTGTTGTGTTTAGTAAAGAACCCATGCCCTGGTGTACTGCACGGAGAGAAAACAGATCAGTCATATCCAGATTGGGTGGGTTGCGAGAAATATTTAACTACAAAGATGTATGACTGTTATTAGCAATCCCCCCTTGGTTTGGTGAAATGTAGCATACATCTGGAGAACTGTGTAATATATGCACACAGTTTGATAAATGAATTTCAAGGACACATATGTGGAATCAACTCCCAGTCACAGAAGCTAACACCACCAGCACCCCCCAATACTCCTGGGCTGTCATGTGATCTCAGTCCCCTTACCCCTCAAGGAGGAAACACATCCTCACTTTTGTGATCATCCTTTGTTCACTGTTCCTTATGGCTTTAATATCTCATGTGTACATCCCATGTGTACATAATATAGTTTGGTGTTGCCTATTATTTACCTTTGTAGATGTGGCATCACAGATCATGTTCATATTGCTTGCTTCTTGCATTCTACATGCAGATTTCGGTTGTGGACGCGTGCATTTGAGATGTCTGTTTGACTTCCACATTGAGATGGTGAGTAGGCAGAGATCTGACTCTGGGTTGGAGACAGACGTATGGATATGTGAGTCATCATAATATAAATGGCTTCTTTTTCAGGGTCCATTCTGGATACAGAAATCACACCACTTTTTACTTAATTGTGGTAAGAGGAACATAACTTAAAATTTGTCATCTTAATAATGTTTTTCATGTTAAGTTCAGTGGCATCATTATTACTGTGCAATCAATCTCCAGAACATCTTCATTTACAAAACTGAAATGTATACCCATTAAACAACAACCCCCATTTTCCTCTGTCCCCCAGCCTCTGGAAACCAGCATTTCACTTTCTGTTTCTGTGATTTGACTCTTTCAGATACTTCATATGTAGCATTAGTCCTTTAGTGAAGAGCTCATTCTATAGCATAATGTCCTCCAAGGTTCATCCATGTTGTGGCATGTGTAAGAATTTCCCTCCTTTTAAATACTAAGCAATATTCTGTTTTTAAGGCCAAATAATGTACCCTATTTTGTTTATCTATTCATCCATCAATGTACACTTGGTTTGTTTCCTACTCTTGGCTCTCTTGAGTAATGCCGCTATGAACAAAAGGTGTACAAATATCTCTGTGAACCAACTTTCTATTCTTTTGGATGTTTACCCAGAAATGGCATTGCTGGATCATATGGTAACTCTTTTTAATTTTTTGAGGAAATACTATATATTTTTATAGTAGTGGAGTCATTTCACATTGCCACCAATAGCTCATAAGGATTGCTATTTATCTACATCCTCACAAACATCACACCAGTTTTTGGAAAAAATTGTTTTCCTTTCTTCTCTTCATTCTTTTTCCACTTAATTTTGATTTCATTTTAAATTGAATATTAAAATGGTATATATCTATGGTGTAGAACATGGTATTTTGAAATAGATATACGTTGTGGAAGAGTGAAATTAAATGTGAATAAATACATTCTCTCTCATGCATATATTTTTTGTGGTAAGTATACTTAAAATCTGTTCCCTTAGCAATTTCCAAGTAAACAGTACACATTAACTTTTACCACTATGTTGCACAATAGATCTCTCCAACTTATTCCTCCTGTCTAACTGAAATTTTTTTTTTAAAAATGTTCTCATTATTGCATCCTAGTTTTACACAATAGTGAGGTTATTTTGACATAATCATACATGCATGGAATATAATTTGATCCATTTCTGTTCCCAGTGCTTCCTCTTTCCCCACCCTCCTCATGCCTTTCCCCCATTCTACTACCTCTACTGGTCTTCCTCCTATTTATTTATTTTAAAAATTTGTGCTTTAAACTCAGTGAGACGCTATCTCTAAATAAAATACAAAAAAAAAAAAAAAAAAAAAAAAAAAAAAAGGCTGGGGATGTGGCTCAGTGGTCGAGTGCCCCTGAGTTTAATCCCTGGTACCCACCCTCTCAAAACAATTTTTTTATGCTTTATAAATATACATAAAGGTGGAATTCACTGTGGTGTATTCATGTAGAGTTTTCTTTTTCTTTCTTTCTTTCTTTTTTTTTTTTTTTTTTTTTTTTTGATGTTGCTGAGTATCAAATTCAGGGCTTTGTGCATGCTAGGCAAGCACTCTATCACTAAACTATATCCCCAGCCCATGACATATTTTTATACTTTGACCAACATCTCTGAATCCTCCCTCCTATGCCAGCCCCTGATACCACTATTCTGCCCTCTGCTCTCATGAGTTTGACTATTTAACTTCCACATACAAGTGAGATCATGAATATTTGTCTTCCTGTGCCTGGGTTTTTGGAATTAACATAATGTCCTCCAGGTTCATACATGTTGTCACAAATGACAGGGTTTCCTTCTTTTTAAAGGCTGAGTGGTATTCCATTTTGTGCACATATACATATATTCTATATCCATTCATCCATCCATCAATGGGCATGTAAGTTGACCCCATGTCTTGACTGTTGTGAACAGTGCTGTAATGAACACAGATGTGCAGGTATGTCTTTGACATACTGATTTTATTTCCTTTTGATTGACACCCAGTGATAGTTCTTGTTATGAGTTTTTGAGGAACCTATATAATGTTTTCCATGATGACTATATTAATTACATTCCCACTATCAGAATCAAGGGTCCCTATTCTCCATGTCTTTGCCAACATTTGTAATCTTTTGGTTTTTTTTTGTCTTATTTATTTGTTTATTTATTTATTTTGTGGTTCTTGGGATTGAACCAAAGGCCTCATGCATGGTAGGCAAGCAGGGTACCACTGAGCTCCATCCCCAGCTCTTTTGTAAAATGTTATTTTGAGACACGCTCTCACTAAATTGTCCAGGCTGTCCATGAACTTGCAATCCTCCTGCCTCAGCCTCCTGAGCAGCTGGGGTTATGAGCAGGTGACACTGCGTCTAGCTCTTTCATCTTTTTGATAAGCACCATCTAATAGGCATGAGAGGATATCTCATTGT
The DNA here is from genome assembly GCA_025594165.1 of Tamias sibiricus. Taxonomy (NCBI): domain Eukaryota; kingdom Metazoa; phylum Chordata; class Mammalia; order Rodentia; family Sciuridae; genus Tamias; species Tamias sibiricus. Next base: position 63,490,493 of record CM046667.1, read on the forward strand.
GATTTCAATTTGCATCTTCCTGATGAGTGATGCTGAGCATTTCTTTCATATACCTGTTGGCCGTTTTTATGTGGTCTTTTGTGAAATGTCTATTCAAGTCCTTTGCCCATTTTTAAATTGGGTTGTTTTCTTTGTATTGACTTGTTTGAGTTCCTCACAGGTTGTGGATATTAGCCCTTATCAGACATGTTTGTAAATATTTTTCTTTTTTTCTGTAAGTTGTCCCTTCACTTTGCTTACTGTTTTGTTTCTTTGCACAAAAGCTTTTTAGTTTGATGTAATCTCAGCCCATTTCTGCCTTTGTTGGGTCCTTTTTTGGGTCCTTATCCAAAACTTCATTGCCCAAACCAATGTCATAGAGATCCCCCCGCTCTGTGTCTCATGTAGTAGTTTCATAGTTTTAGGTCTTGTGTTTAAGTCTTTAGTCCATTTGAGTTGATTTTTAAATAGTGTGGGATAAAGGTCCAATTTAATTCTTCTGCAGATGGTTATCCAGTTTACCCAGCATGATATATTGAAAAGACTATCGTTTCCCCTTCATGTGTTTGTGGCAGCGTTGTTGAAATCAGTTGACTGGATGGCCATCTTATCCTTGTGTCCTCACGTGGTCTTTTCTCTGTGTATGTCTGTGTCCAAATTTCCTCTTATGTAGATAGCATTCATCTTGCTTTCAGCCCCATCCGAATACCTCATTTTAACTTAATTGCTTGTGTAAAAACCCTATCTGCAAATAGAGTCACATTCTGAGATACTGAGGGTTAGGGCTTCCACATGTGAATATTAGGGGAGGTATTGGGACGAGATTGAAGAATATACATTAAAAACAAAAACAAAAAAGAAAAGAAAAGAAAAAAAAAAAAAAAAAACCTGCTTGACATCTTTGGGAAGTGAATGAGGCAGGGGGAAATTACAGGTTTGAGATCCAGTGAAGAAGGATAATCAAAAAGGTGAGTTCAATCTGTGGGTATGGTTTTGTTCTTGGGGTATTTGATAATTGCAAAAGTGGCAGCTGAAAGTTCAAGAAGATGAGCAGAGCTTTTGTATTCTAGAAGAATGGTTGGGTAAAAATTGGAATCCAGGGCCTGCCAAGAAGGTTGGCAGGATACATACCCCCATATTTTGGTTTGCAGTCCTGAAAGGCTACACCCTAGCTAGGAGTTAGGGAAATCCAAACTATACCAGCTCCAGAAGAGACTAAAGCCCACCTTCAAATCATCTCAAGCTTGCAAACGGAATTACAGTAATTCTAAAATTTAATACCCAGAGATGACTGCTAAAGACACGAGTAAGGCCTTTCTGAATGAAGAAAACATCCTTCTGGGCCTCAAATTGTTTCTAAAGCTTTTCATATTCTGTGTTTAGCATTCAGTGCAAAGTAACTGGCTGAACAAGGAGAAAAGGTACACACCTTTGAGAACCAAGGAGAGCAACAGATAATAGCAACAAACCTGTGAGAATCTAGACAGAGGATAAGGAGACACAGATACTAAACTTCTGTGCATATGGGCTCTATGTTCAAAAGGTAACTGGGCTGCATTCCTTCTGGAAGCTTTAGGGTTGGTCCTACTCATTTGCCTTTTTCTAGAGGCTTCCTGTATCCTTTGACTCATCTTCAGAACCAACAACAGTTGGTCTGAGTCCTTCCCACACTACTGTCTCTCGGGCTCTTCTTCTTCTCACTCCCTCTCCCAATGTTAAGGATTCTTATGATTACACTGAGCCAAAGAATCCAGGATACTCTCCCTATCTTAAGGTCATCTGATTATCAGTCTCAGTTCTCTCTACGACCTGATTCCCCTTTGCCGTATGCATTAGTCTCCTTGGGCTGCCATAACAGAAAACCACAGTCCAGGTGGCTAAACAGACATTTGTTTTCTCATGGTTTTGGATATGGTATGCCCAAGGTCAAGGTGCCAGCGTGTTTGGTTTCTTGGGAAGACTCTCTTCCTGTGTTGCAAATGTCCATATTTTCACGATGTCCTCACAAGGCCTTTCTGTGCATGCACACTCCTGGAGTCTTTTCTTCTTAGAATGACAGCAGTGCTATTGGATTAAGGCTCCATACGCATCACATCATTTAACCCTAATTATCTTCTTTGGGGGCCCTATCTGCAAATACACTGGGGGTTATAATGGACTTCAACATATGAATTTGGGAGTGGGGAGAGACAATTCAGTCCATAATGCTGTTTAACCAATCGCTGACATGGGTTGCAAGGATAAGAATAGGGAAACATTTTCAGAGCTATCACATAGCCACTGGCTGCCACATAACCAGATCTGCAACCACATATGTTTTATGATTTCCTTTGTACAAAGTTCAAAAGGAGTAAAAAACTTACCATAATATTTCTGAGTACTCCATAACATTGATAAGACTCTAAGGGAAAAACAAAAAAGTGATTACCATGAAAGATAGGATAGCTGTTATTTGGGGATGAGGATAAGGTAGGTGCTCTTCATACATGTATGAATGGCCTCAGGTCCTCAGCCAGGCCTTGAGCCAGAAGACGTTGGCCCTTACATCAATCTTCATCTTGATTAATCTGCCAGAATGTAACCCCAGGCAATTCCAGGTGCTGGGGAGATTTCCCCTTGGCATCTTTGACAGCTTTTAAAATTCCTCAAAATTCATGTAGATGACGGATACTTGGGTAGGGCCCTCTAAAATTGGCAAAGAAGCAAGGGCTCCCATTGGTCTAGTCTACCACCTTTGTAAGAGCTTCATCAAGACCTTTGTTTCTGTCACATGAGTATCTGCTATATTCATCTTTCTTTTCTTTCCACTCTAGTAACTCACTGTAGCTCTTATTTAGTATGTTATGGTTATACTGGTTCCCCTTTGTCACTTTCAAAGGTTTCTGTCATCCTGGTCAATGTCAACCATGGTCCAAAACATTAAATGTTAATTTCAGAAATAAATAATTCACAAGTATCAACTGTGCGCGCCTCTGAGAAATCTTTGCACCGCTCTGCTCCATCTCACCAGGAACAAGAAACCTCTCTTTGTCCAGCTTATCCATGCTATCCAGGAGACCCATCCATTGGTCCCTTTTTTGGCTACCAGGCTGACTGTGGTGATATTGCAGTGTTTGTGTTCAAGTAGCTCTTATTTTACTTAATAAAGGCCCCAAAGAACAAGAGTAGTGTTCCTGACAATTTGGATATGTCACAGAGGAGCCATGCTGTACTTCCCTTTAGTGAAAAGGGGAGAGTACAGTTTTTGAGAGAGAGAGAGATTCCATTCCTAACTTCATTACAATATGTTGTTGTAATCATTCCATTTTATTAGTAATTATTTTCATTAATCTCTGGGCATAGTAAGAGATTAATGAAAGTAATATGTGCATATAGGAAAAACATGGTATATATATGGATTGGTAATAGCTGAGGTTTCAGGCATCCACTGGGAATACTGGAATGTGTCCCCTGTGGATAAGAAAGGACTACTATATATGTTGAATGCTTTTTCAAAAAGCAATTTTACCTTTTAAAAGATCCTTAAAATCATAAAGTTGAAAAAAAAAAAAACCAAAATTGTACATATCAATGGAGTGCCACATCCATTGTACAATGTTTAAATTATTGTATGATGTTTAAATCAGGTTTAACACATCAGTCTCATCAAACATTTATCATTTCTTCATGGTGAAAATACTCAAAATCATTTCTTCTAGCTTTTTGAAATATATGGTACATTATGGCTATCTACATTCACCCTGCTTTGTGTAAGAAATAGAAAGTCTGGTGGTACATTTTCAAATGTAGTCCTCAACCTTAATTGGATCTAAGTGTACCATTTTAATTATAGTCCTTGCCTTTTGCCTACCCCAATTTTACAATTATCCAATCACATAGGTTGTACTTCTGAGTCCTCCAATCAGGGAGAAGGGCAGCACTGCATTAGGTCTATAAAAAGGCAGACTGCCCACCCATGCACCCTTAGTAGCCAAGTTCCAGTAGCACACCCTTCTGGCAGAGGTAAAGGTTTGCCTTGCCCACCCGCTTTCAAGCATGTGTTTGATTTCTTGTGGCACCTCATTATTTCTAACACTCTAAAGTAGCACCCCAGATCATGTTACTCTTATTGAACTATATCTTGGTACCCACTGATCAACCTTTCCCCATTCCTCCCTCCTCCCTACTTCTCCCCAGCTTCTGCTAACTACTGTTATATTCTCAACCCTTATGAGATCAATTTTTTTTTTTAGATTCCACATATGAATGAGACCATGTGGTACTTGTCTTTCTGTGCCTGGCTTAGTTGATTTAAGATAATTATCTCCAGTTTAGTCCATGATGTCTCAAATGACAGTATTTCCTTCTCTCTTATGAATGAGTAGTATTCCATCATGTATATGTACCTCATTTTCTTTATGCATTCATCAGTTGGTGGACACTTAGGGTTGTTTCCATTTCTTGGCTATTGCGAATGGGAGTGCAGGTATCTCTTTGGTATGTTGATTTCTTCTCCGTTGGCTATGTGCCCAGTAGTGAGCCTCCTGGAGGGTTTTAAATTCAGACTCAGAAATGACCCTACACCATAACCTAGGAAGGTTAAAGGGGAAGAGAGAGGCTTTAAGGATCCTAGTGATCTACTGTGAATAAGGCAAGTAATCCAGGTGAAGACAAGAGCCATCGCTGAGGTCCGGATAGATGTAGGGTGGGATAAAAGAAACAAGTGAAGGAAGAGAGTCTGAAACCTAGGATCAATTCAAGGGCAGAGAGAACAGTGGCAAAAGAGACAAGGGAGAGGGCATAGATCCAGATGGGAGGAGGGGAAGCAGTAGGAGTACATCTCCAGATAACAGAAGGGACTGTGTGAAAACATAGTCTTGCAAGATATGACATCCACCAGAATAACCTATTTGGAACAGAATGGTGGGCCCAGACAAAAGCAAAATTAGGTTATCAGGAGTGGTAAAAGACAGAAGTTGACCCTCTGTAGGGCCGGTCATATCCATCCAGGCTTCCTGATTCCTATCTTGTTTTTCCATGGTGGTTGGAGTCAGATCTGAGTTTGCTAGAGCCACAAACAGTATTAACTACCATCCAAGTCATGGCACCAAATTTTGTTACCTGGCAATGTAATCACCTGTTCTTGTTTTCTCAAAAGAAAGATTTCAGACAAGAGACAGAAAAAGCATAAAATGCTTATTTAGTGAAATGAAAGTGCACTCCAGGAATGTGGAGAGGCCAACCCGAGAGAAGATGCAGTAGGAAGTTTTCCACTTGGCAGGTTTTTATATTTGCTCTGGAAACCTCTATCCTCACACATTGCGTATTTGAGATGTTTACCAAAGTTTTCCACCATGGCTTAGTGCTTTGGTGCTCTGAGCATGCTCCAAAGTTGAAAAGTCCCAGCTGGGAGCAGTGGCGCACGCTTGTAATCCCAGCACTTGAGAGGCTGAGGCAGGAGGATCGTGAGTTCAAAGCCAGCCTCAGCAATGGGGAGGCACTTAGCAACTCAGTGAGACCCTGTCTCTAATAAAATACAAAAAAAGGGCTGGGGATGTGGCCCAGTGGTCCAGTGCCCCTGAGTTCAATCCCCAGTACCAAAAAAAAAAAAAAAAAAAAAAAGTTGAAAAGTCCCTTAGACTGCTTCCACTGGTTTCTTTTTAGTTTTTTTTTTTTTTTTGTTTGTTTTTGTTTGTTTGTTTGTTTTGTGGTACCGGGGATTGAACTCAGGGGCATTCGACCACTGGGTCATATCCCCAGCCCTTTTTTGTATTTTATTTAGAGACAGGGTCTCACTGAGTTGCTAAGTGCCTCGCCATTGCTGAGGCTGGCTTTGAACTCACGATCCTCCTGCCTCAGCCTCCCAAAGTGCTGGGATTACAGGCGTGCGCCACCGCGCCCGGCTTCTTTTTAGTTTTAAGAACAAATCTGAGCTGGGTGCAGTGGTGCATGCCTATAATCCCAGCAACTCTGGAGGTTAAGGCAGGAAGATCACAAGTTCGAGACCAGTCTCAGCAACTTAGTGAGACCCTTTCTCAAAATAAAAAAATAAAAAGAACTGGGGATATGACTCAGTGTTTAAGTACCATTAGGTTCAATCTCAGAACATAACATAATATCTAGCAGTAAAAGAGGCAATTTACAGGCAGGGATTTTCATCACCCTAGGTGGAGCGATCCTTTATCACTCAAGATAAAGTGAGCCTTATTCACCAAGCACAGTGACACATGCCTGTAATCCCAGCAGCTCAGGAGGCTGAGGCAGGAAGATCACCAGTCCAAAGCCACACTCAGCAACTTAGCAAAGCCCTAAGCAATTCAGCGAGACCCCGTTTCTAAATAAAATATTTAAAAAGGGCCTGGGGGGGGGGGGCTGGGGTTGTGGCTCAGCGGTAGAGCGCTCGCCTAGCACGTGCGGGACCCGGGTTTGATCCTCAGCACCACGTAAAAATAAACGCGTTGTGCACAACTAAAACAAATAAATAAATATTTTTTATTTTTTTAAAAAAAGGGGCCTGGGGATATGGTTCAGTAGTTAAGCACCCTTGGATTCATTCCCGGGTACCAAAATACAAAAACAAACAAAAAAAAAGTGAGTTTTATTCTCCTTCCCTCATTCCCCTTGCTCCTGTCTATCTACATACTCTAATAGCAATAAATTTTGGTGTTTTGACTAATGTTTAAATTCCAGGGTAACTTAATTAACTTTTAAAAATGTATTTGTAGGCAGAAAGATCAAAAGAGGGAAAGGAACTGGGGTGGAGAGAGGGAAGGGGAAGGCGAGGTAATGGGATCTGAATTAGAACAAGATATATTCCATGCTTCATAATTATGTCAAAATGGATTCTACTGTCAGGTACAACTTAAAAAAACAATAAAAAATAAAATCTAAAATAATGCATTTATAGGTAGGATCCAACACTTTGGCGATGACTAATCTGCTCTTAGCAACATTTACAAAACAGGCTGAGTTAAAGAACAAAGATGTTATGTTTTATCAAGATAATTTCCTATATTATCTGCTTATTTTGTTAGGTTTTTGATTGCTCAAATGAAAATTAAGTCCTACAAGAGTTAGGGTTTACCTGGGCATGGTGATTCATGCCTATAATCCCAGAAACTCAGGAGGATCAGAAATTTGAGGATAGCCTGGGCAACTTAGCGAGACCTGTCAATTTCTTTTTTTTTTTTTTTTTTTTTTTTTTTTTTGGTGAGAAACAGTAAAAAAAAAAAAAAAAATGGTATTTGTTCCATTTTTTCTTTCCAGTGACTAAATTTAAAACAGAATTTTGTATTATTTCTATCACTTTTTGCATGATGTCATTTAGGTCAAAAACAGGAGAAAAGAGGCTGAGGATGTAGCTCAGTGGCCGAGCTCTTACCTAGCACACACATACCCCTGGGTTTTATCTCCAGTGAGTTCTGGAAGCTGAAAATCCAAGATCTTGGCACCAGCATATCTGGTAAGGCCCTGTTTCAAGACCCTATCTTAAAAGAAAAAATAAAAAGGTCTGGGGATGTGGTTTAGTGGTAGCACCCCACTCGGTTCAATTACCAGTAACACAGAAACACACACACACACACACACACACACACACACACACACACACACATTAGTGCTTATTGAAATTTTTATTTGTTCTAAAGTCTCTTTTTGGATTATAACTTTAGTTAAATGAACTGCTATTTTTATAATGATGTGATATGCTTTACTGACACAAATATTCTAAAGCTTAAAAATGTGATAGTCCAGATATAATGCTATAAATCATGATTGCTGTCTTAATATATTATAAATATAACTAATTTTTTTAGATGGATAAGCTCTCTGTGTGATAATAATACCTTATATATTATTTGTAGACATTTGAGTTTACATGAGACATGTCTCTGTAGTTAATAAGGAGCAATTCTGTGTTATTCATCCTTCATCTCAAAATGAGCTTAAGGTTAAAGATTTTGGTAAAAGATTTGTATAAGACTGGCTATTTAGAAAAAGTTTTTCTCATCAGGCATGGTGGCACATGCCAGTAACCCCAGAAATTGGAGAGGCTGAGGCAGGAATATTGCAAGTTTGAGGCCAGCCTCAGCAACTTAGTAAAATAAAATAGAAAGAAGCCTGTAGGAGCCCTAATTAAGGAGATAGCTAAGATCGCGGTTAGCTGTGAACCATAAAGCATTACCACCTTCCATGATCTCGCGAGACTTGGCCCGGGACTTTGCGGACGGGGTCGGAGCCATTTTGGGTGGTTGGCAGAGTGTGGATAGCGTGTGGGAGTTGTTGTTGGAGCCGGAGAGAGAAGCTAGCAGAATAAAGAGCCTGTTTGTTTCCAGTCCGCCTCTGAACTTATTCCCGCGGCGTCGTTGCTCCAAGCGGCAATCGCTTCAGGCAGCGACAAGTGGTGACCCGTAAGGGGAACTTCAGTGTGGACAGGTAAGAACTGAAAAGTCTCTAAAGATGGGTTTGAATGTAACTAAATCCCAAGTGATAGAGGCTATGGAAAGAATCCTTGATATCCCTGACTCCGTTGTCAGTGAGGAGGATTTAGAAAAAGGTGAAGGCGATCAAGAAAGCATAGCCTCTGAGTCAGTTAATACCAGTGAGAAGAGTAGTAGTGTAAATTCAAAAGTAAGAGCTGCGAAAGCCATCAGAAACTTATTGAAATTAGCCGAAGAATATGTACTCTCCTTAGAAGCTGAAATTCAGGATACCAGTAAAAGTGATAGTAGTAAGAAGGAGCCAAACCATGAAAGTACAGTCTCCTCCACTAAGCCGGTCAGGAACTATGAAACTAGTAGTGAAGAGGAATCAAAAAGTGATTCTGGGAGCACAGTCTCCAGTAAAAAGAACAAAAAGAAATTAAAAAAGAGAAAGGACTGTCAAGTAGAGGAACCACTTGTGTCCTCTACTCCTCCATGGGTGGAATCCATTACAGAAAATATGAAGGGTATTACTAGGCATTTGCATACCCTAGAAATAGAAATAAAAAGTCTTTCTGAGCGCTTATGCGCTCTCGAGGGTAACTCACAGATACATTGGGAACTGCCAGTATTTGAAATTGAAAATGCACAGAGGGTCCACTAGTCAGTAGATTTCAAAACAATAAAAAATCTCAAAGAGGCAGTAATGACGTATGGGCCCCAAGCTCCTTTCACGTTGAGTATGCTGGAGTCCCTTAACACCTTTAACTTAACCCCCTCAGACTGGAAAAGTCTATGTAAAGCAGCATTAAGTGGGGGGGGGGGGTGGCAATACTTGGTTTGGTGATCGCAATTTCAAGACCTTTGTATAGAAACGGCTAAAAGAAACGCAGCTGCAGGGTATGGGTATGGAGACCATAATATAGAAATGCTCACAGGAGAAGGGCAGTTCGCAGACTTACAGGCTCAAAAATATGATGACCCAGGTGTATATGCTCAGATATATACAGCTGCGTTAAAGGCATGGAAAACTTTACAAGGACCTGGGGATCTACAAGGTAGCTTGTCAAAAGTGATTCAAGGACCTAATGAGCCATATGCTCACTTTGCTGATCGACTTTTGAGAACTGCAGGTAGAGTGTTTGGAGATGTTGATCAAGCTATGCCATTAGTTGTTCAATTAGCATATGAAAATGCTAATGAATACTGCCAGGAAGCCATCAGGCCATGGAGAAATAAAAAGGATCTTTCCATACATTTGCAACTATGTAAAGATATAAATGACGCCTTTGTCACAGGAAATGTGATTGCAGCTGCAATGAGAGGTGCTTCCCCTCAAAATTTCACAATGGCCCAACCTAGACATTATAATCAATCAGGATATTCCAGGCAAAATTATCATAATCAATCAGGCTATTCTAGGCAAAATCCCCAAAGAGAAATAAGACCAAGCTCATACCGTGCCCCAGGCTGCTGCCCCAGGTGTAAAAAGGGAAATCATTGGGCCAATAAATGCCGTTCAAAATTTGACATCTATGGAAATCATTTGTATAGGAATTCAAAAAATGGGTCACGAGGCCCAATGTCCTGGGGCCCACAAATGTACGAGGCATTGGAGGAGGAGTATCCTCAAGCATCTACTCATATGATTCCCCGACACAATCCCTACTACCCATCCACTCCCTCGCCAGAGGAACAGGAGGAAATGCAGGATTAGACCTCTGTTCCACCACCCGAATAGTGTTAACACCTGAAATGGGGGTTCAACTGATTCCACAGGAGTCAAGGGACCGCTTCCCTCAGGGACTGTAGGACTTATTCTCAGGCGAAGTCCTAAAAGCTTATTAGGTTTGCAAGTGACCCCAGGTGTAATAAACTCAGACTACAAAGGGGAAATAAAAATAATGCTTAGCTCACCCCAAAGTATAAGTTCTGTTAATCAAGGAGATAGAATTGCTCAGCTGCTTCTCCTTCCAAATTTACATAATTCATTTAAAATGAGTATGCCTCAAAAAAAGAACAATAGAGGATTTTGTTCCACTGACTCGAGACCTATGGCTTGCTGGGTTCGGGATTGTTCAAGGAGGCCTATGTGTAAAATAAAAATCCAAGGAATAGAGATGGAGCGAATGATAGATACTGGAGCTGACTCTTGAATCATTAATCTACGGCAATGGCCCAAGCACTGGCCTCTGCAAAAGGCTTCAACCAGTTTAAGAGGCTTGGGATATAATAACTTCCCAGAGAAAAAAGTGTGGTAATTTTAAAATGGGAGAATGATGAAGGGCATAAAGGAACATTTCAGCCTTATGTTTTACCTAACCTACCGGTTACTTTATGGGGAAGAGATATTTTGCAACAAATGGGAGTATACCTTGCAACCAAACCGGCAGTTGTGAAATATGAAAATCTACAGAGTAATCTTAACCCTAAAGAAATCATTATCAAAAAGTACAGGGTAATCTTAACCCTATAAGACATCATTATCAAAAGGTACAGGGTAATCTTAACCCTAAAAGAAATCATTATCATAAAGGAAAAAGATTTTTTTTTTTCGGGGCCACTGAGAAAATAATTTTGAAAATACCATGGCTTTCTGATAAGCCAGTGTGGGTCCCTCAGTGGCCCCTATCTAAAGAGAAATTACAAGTGGCCCACCTACTAGTTCAGGAACAACTAGAAGCAGGACATATAGAACCTTCCACCTCTCCCTGGAATTCCCCCATATTTGTGATCAAGAAAAAATCAGGAAAATGGCGATTGTTACATGATCTTAGAGAAATTAATAAAACCATGCAAATCATGGGCCCTACTCAACCTGGACTTCCTAATCCTGTAGCTATTCCAAAAAATTTCCATCTTATTACTCTTGATATAAAGGATTGTTTCTTTTCTATTCCTCTACACCCTCTGGATACCTCCAGGATTGCTTTTTCAGTTCCTTCTATTAACAATAATGGCCCTGATCAGAGATATCAATGGAAAGTTTTGCCGCAGGGAATGGCTAATAGCCCCACTATGTGTCAAATCTATGTAGATAAAGTTATCCAGCCTATCAAAAATAAATACCCAGAGCTTATGTGCCTCCATTATATGGATGATGTTTTGCTTCCTCATCCTAATCAAGAAGTCTTATTCACCATATTTAGTGATATATCAGAAAACTTGAAACGATATGGACTAAACATTGCTAAGGAAAAGGTTCAAATTAGATCTCCAATATTATATCTAGGATTCCAAATTATGGACACTTTTATTAGGCCTCAAAAAAATATTATTAATAAGGAGCATTTGGCCACTCTCAATGACTTTCAAAAATTGCTAGGAGATATTAATTGGATTCGCCCTACACTAAACCTCACTACTGGCCAACTAAAACCTTTATTTGACATCCTTTGCGGGGACCCTGATCCATCTTCACCGTGAACATTGACTCCTGATGCTAGGAAAGCTTTAAAGTTAGTAGAAAAAGCCATCGAAGGAGCTCATCGTGATAGACTTGATTTAACTCAACCGCTGATATTGATTATTATTTCTTCACAACATACACCCACAGGAGTATTTTGGCAACAAGGGCCTTTATTATGGATACATTTGTCCGTCTCTCCTAGAAGTATAATTGAGTCTTATACCTCCATGGTGGCTAAACTTATTCTTCAAGGAATTAAGACTTCTACTAAAATATTTGGCATTCACCCTGCTACTATTATTACTCCCTATTCATCGTCACAGATTGAATATTTATGCTTCAATGATAATGATTGGGCTATAGCTAGATGCTCTACTTCTGCAAATTTTGATAATCATCTTCCTAAGTCTCCTATATTATCTTTTTGTATCAATCATCCTATTATATTTCCACAGATAATAAAAAATCAACCTATTCCTAAGGCATTAAATGTATTTACAGATGGGTCCTCAAATGGTACTGCTGCAGTAGTCACTAAAAAAGAAAATATGGCTTACATAACTGCACACAAATCAGCTCAACTAGTGGAACTGGAAGCTGTGGTAAGAGCTCTGGAAAATTTTAGAGAGCAGCCCATGAACATTTTTTCAGATAGCCACTATATTGTACATGCCGTCCCAAAATTAGAACTAGCAGGACCAATAGCACCTCATACTCCAGACTTTAAATTGTTTTATCAAATACAAAAACTTTTGTGGACAAGAAAAGTACTTCTATTCGTAGGGCATATTAGAGCACATACCAACTTGCCTGGTCCCCTCCATGAAGGTAATCAAAAGGCTGATGACCTTAACAAACAATCTTTATACTTTCAGTGCTCCAGCAAGCTACTTTATTTTACTCCCAGTTTCACGTCAATAGCACCACCTTGCAGCGTAGGTTTAAAATCACAAAGGGGCAAGCCAGAACAATTGTAAAAGATTGTAAATCTTGTATGACACATTTGCCCAATCCTCATTATGGTGTTAACCCTAGAGGATTAATGCCCAATCATTTGTGGCAGATGGATGTTATTCATGAGCCAAGATTTGGAAAATTGCGATTTATTCATGTGACCATAGATACATGCTCAGGCATGATTTTTGCTTCCTTACATTCTGGAGAAAAAGTTAAAGATGTTACATCTCATTGTTCGCAAGCTTTTGCTGCATTGGGCATCCCCAAAATGCTTAAAACAGACAATGGCCCTGCATATACGTCCTCATCTTTCAAACGGTTTTGCGCAAAATTCAATATATCCCATAAAACAGGCGTCCCATACAATCCTCAGGGTCAGGGCATTATTGAAAGAGCAAACCGCACACTGAAAATTATGTTATTAAAACAAAAAGAAGGAAATTGGAAAAATCCTAGGGACAGATTGGCAGTTGCCCTGTTTACCTTAAATTTTTTTACCTTTAGACTCTATTGGTTATTCTGCTGGACACAGACAGTGGAACCCACACCAACAACATAAACGTTTGGTTTACTGGAAGGATGTTCTTTCAGGTACATGGAAGGGTCCAGATCCAGTATTAATTTGGGGGAGAGGATCTGTTTGTGTTTTTCCAAAGCACGGATCCTCTCCAATATGGATACCATCTAGATTAATAAAGCAGGTACCAAATCATAAGGATCAAGATGAAGTTGTTGTGGAATCAAGATTAATAAAAAAGGTAGAAAATCAAGAGGACCAAGATGAAGGTATGGAATGATTCCCTTAAAAGAGTCCTTCAAAATACTTCACAACTTAAGTGTCATTCCTCCCGGCCGGGACGAGGAGATCTCTCTTTAGTGTGCACACAATTGTTTTTTTTTTTTTTTCTTTTTATATATGTCTTTATGTCTGTGCATTTGTCTAAATTCCATGTAAATGTGACGTCACAAATATATGTTTGTAGGTTTGTGTGTCTGTCCAGTGTGATGTCACAAATAACAAAGCGCTTATGAAAAAATATATATATACATGGATCCAAATAACTTTAATTCACTTAAGTTTAAGAGTATTCAATTTGGGTAAATAATTTAATAAGTGAAGGTACCTTCAATGTTGATATATAGGTGTCCCAGGGATTTCTCTTTAGCGAAGAATATGACTAGTGCTGTATAACCTGATATTTTGGTGTTTTGACATAGGAATGTTTATTTGTAATTAACTTTATTTGTTTTATAGCTGATTAATTTGAGTTATTTCAACAGATAATTTCATGGAAGGTTACAGAGACTCAAGGGTTCCAGCTAACAAATTATTTTTCCAAAGTGCCTTTAGCTTCTTTAATCTATCTTTAATGCAGTAAATACCCTCAGTCTTTCTTTGTTTTGTTCTGAATATGATATTTTGCCAGCTTATGTTTGTGGGAGCTCAAGCAGCAATGGGTGTGAGCAGAAATCAACTTTAATTTTCTAATCTAATAATTCTATATTTTAGTTTGACAACTCGCCTCTTGACTCAGTGCTGGAATAGCACTGCCTTTCCTTTAATAATTGATGCTTGAGTTTCTAGGTAGCGGGCCCTGAAGATTTGCCGGTGGCATTGTCTAGACATAAAAAGGACGGCTGCTGCTACAGCTGCAGGGATCACAGTCGCTGCAAGCATCTCTGCTGCTCAAGCATCAAACAACCTCACCAGCAGTGTGGCCTCTGCTCTGCATGCATGGGGCCTCCTAGATCAACGTGTTATAACAAGTGGACATTTTGATCTTTCATTGTTTTGGGACTTTACGGGACAATGCCTTGCGGGTATTTGTTTAGAGAACTCAGTGTGTTACTTGATGGAACTTAGGGCAGCTGATTTGTTTGAAGAATTTGATGTGCTATGCAACTTGGCTCGTCAGCAGAAGGCTTGTCGCCTTAAAGCCGCAGCATCTCTTCACAATTGGATGGCTGTTAGTCATCATACACAGTCGATCCTGAAGGGCTCGATTGGATGGCTGGTAGCCAATGATGGGTACGATCCCCAGAGGGGGACAACCTAAGACAGGCACAGTCGCACGGGACAGTCTCATGTGGCCAACATATCAACCTAAGACAGGAGTCAAGGGCACAGCCTTGATTATCCGATGACGGGTATTAATGTTGGTTGTACATGGACGTCCTAGAGCATCCCCTCTTTTTAAACAAAAGGGGGGAAATGTAGGAGCCCTAATTAAGGAGATAGCTAAGATTGCGGTTAGCTGTGAGTCATAAAGCATTACCACCTTCCATGATCTCGCGAGACTTGGCCCGGGAGTTTGTGGACGGGGTCGGAGCCATTTTGGGTGGTTGTCAGAGTGTGGATAGCGTGTGGGAGTTGTTGTTGGAGCCGGAGAGAGAAGCTAGCAGAATAAAGAGCCTGTTTGTTTCCAGTCCGCCTCTGAACTTATTCCCGTGGCGTCGTTGCTCCAAGCGGCAATCGCTTCAGGCGGCGACAGACGCCAGGCGTGGTGGCGCACACCTGTAATCCCAGCTCTTGGGAGGCTGAGGCAAGAGGATTGCTAGTTCAAAGCCAACCTCAGCAATGGCGAGGCACTTGGCAACTCATTGAGACCCTGTCTCTAATAAAATACACAAAAGGGCTGGGGATGTGGCCTAGTGGTCGAGTGCCCCTAAGTTCAATCCCCGTAACAACAACAACAACAAAAAAAAAAAAAAAATAGAAAGGACTCGGTGGTAAAACACTCCTGCGTTTTATCCCCAGTACCAAAAAAACTAAAATAAAAAATAAAGATGTTTTCTCAGTTGCGCTGTTTGTATTGTGATTTTGTTTACATAAATACATATATATGTGTATATATATGTATGTATGTATATATATATATATATATATTCTTAATTGGTAAAATAACATTAATTCTTGTAGTCTGTATTCAAGGTTTGTGCAGTTCTGTGAAACGTACCTAAATTCAAAAGATATAGTATGAAATGTGGTGTTAAACTTTCTACCCGATGATGATTAACCTTGACTGAATAAGAAGAACTGTAGCTAAAACAGTTACTCTTTTTTTTTTTTTTTTTTTTTGTACCAGGGATTGAACCCAGGGGCACTTAACCACTGAGCCACATGCCCAGCCTTTTTTCAAATATTTTATTTAGAGACAGGGTCTTTCTGAGTTATTTAGGGCCTCGATAAAGTGCTGAGGCTGGTTTTGAACTTATGATCCTCCTGCCTCAGCCTCCCAAGCTGCTAGGATTATAGGCATGTGCCACCATGCCTGGCAAAAACAGGCACTCTTTAATGCAGAACTGACAGTACTACTTTTTACAGACAAGTTGATTCTCTTTGATCAAATAAAATAATAGAACTAAAGAGATTTTTAAAATATTTTTTACTTGTAGATGGACATAATACCTTTACTTATTTTTTTTAATGTGGTAGCTGAGAATCAAACCCAGTGCCTCTTACGTGCAAGGCAAGCGCTCTGCCACTGAGCCACAATCCCAGCCCCAAGAGATTATGTTTGTTAGTTCAAATCTACCATACAGACTGGATTGCTTTGTTTTATTAATGTTTTGTATTTTTCTGGCCTAAGAGTTAATGTTTCCAAAAAAACTTCTGTTGCTTAAAATTGGCTAAAAATGGGTCTTCTGACACTGACTCCACAACTGTCACTTCTCTATCATGGGACCACTCAAATCAAAGGATGGGACAAGGCCCTGCACCATAGGACCAACATGTTTGGCAAATAATCAGCAATGTCTTCAGAGGAAATCATTCAGAAACAAGGGAAATCACTGGAGCTCCTTGTCAAACCCCACCAAAAATCAATTACCTGATAGAAATTCATTGGATTACACAAAGGGGAATGAAGAGAAAGAAGGGAGTGGTGAGAATAAGAAAGACAGTGGAATGAATCAGACATAATTTTCCTATGTTCATATATGAATACATGACCAGTCTAACTCCACATCATATACAATGGGATCCTAATTAGAATAAGTTATACTCCATGCATGTATAATATATCAAAATACTGTCATGTATATCTAAAAAGAACAATTTTTTAAAAAAAGTTCTCAACAAACTAAGAATAGAAATTTCTACATCCTGATAAGGGATATCAAGAAAAATCCCTGCCACAGGCATCTTACATATCCATGAAACATCAAAAGTCTTCCGTTCAATATCAGGAACAAGGCAAGGATGTCCACTGTTTACACCTATTCAAAGTGGTATTCCAGGTGTCAGCCAGCAAGATAAGGAAGTGAAAAAAAAAAAAAAAAAACAAAAAAAAACAAAGGTTTGGAACACTGGAAATCAAACTGTTATAATTTGCTTATGACGCGATTATACTGAAATCCAGCAAGAATATAAACAGGCTCTCCAAATTAATAAATGTATAAACTGAAAGTTATGAAATAAATATGGAAAAGCAAAAAAAAAAAAAAAAAAAAAATCAACTGCCAGGAGGTTAGGGAGAGTTCTTATAGAAACTAACACTATCATCTTTCGCCTAGACAAAGCTGTTAAATATTTCAGATTTTGCCTCTTCCAGGAATAAGAGTCTGATTATGTTCAAGTTCCTCAATAGTATCTACGCACTAGTCTAACAATAAACTGCCAGCCAAGTGACATGGATCCCCATTTCCCTAAATATTGAGAGATGAACTTTATGGGGGGAGGAATTTAAACAGAACCCTGTAAAATTAAAATCAACTTCTTGATAACTGCTTCTCTGCATCCCATTCAACTTCCTGATAACTGTTTTTATTTCTGTATTCTGAAGACAAAAATTAAGACTGACAAGGTCAAACGTTCCCTTTGATATTCGGATGCTAACACATATCCATGTGGAGAGGGAAGAATAGAAGTTCAGTGGATTAGACAAAGTGGAATGAAGGGAAGTGGGGATAGGAAAGAGTAGAATGAATTGGATGTAACTTTCCTATGTTCATATATGAATGCACAACCAATGTAACTTCAAATTGTGTACAACCACAAGATTAGGATCCTAATTAGTATAAGTTATACTACATGTGTATATAACATGTCAAAATACACTATAGCGGTTGCACCATTTTGCTATGGAAAGCAGTATGGAGATTTCTTGGGAAAATGGGAATGGAACCACCCTATGACCCAGCCATCCCACTCCTGGGTCTATTCCCAAAAGACTTAAAAACAGCATATTACAGTGACACAGCCACTTCAATGTTTATAGCAGCACAATTCACAATAGTAGGTTGTGGAACCAACCTAGATGCCCCTCAGTAGATGAGTGGATAAAGAAAATATGGTATATATACAAAATGGAATTTTACTCAGCAATAAGAGAGAATAAAATAATGGCATTTGCAGGTAAATGGATGAAGTTGGAGAATATAATGCTAAGTGAAATTAGTCAATCTCAAAAATCCAAGTACGAATGTTTTCTCTGATATAAGGGGCTGGTTCACAGAGTTGTTGGAAGGGGGTACATAGGATCAGAGGAACACTAGAATGGTCAACGGAAAGGGAGGGGAAGGGAGGGAGCAAGGGGGGAGGGGGGTAAGGAAAAAAAAATTGGTGGTTGAATGAGATGGATATCATTATCCTAAATGCATGATTGAAGATCTGAATGGTACTTATATACTTTGTATACAAGCAGTTGTATGTAAAAAGATACTATACTTGTGCGTTATGAATAAGTAAATAAATAATTTTTAAGAAAATGAAAAAAATACACTCTATTGTCATGTATATCTAAAAAGAACAAATTTTTTAAAAAGACTGATATATTCT
The DNA here is from genome assembly GCA_025594165.1 of Tamias sibiricus. Classification (NCBI taxonomy): domain Eukaryota; kingdom Metazoa; phylum Chordata; class Mammalia; order Rodentia; family Sciuridae; genus Tamias; species Tamias sibiricus. The sequence continues at coordinate 63,509,016 of CM046667.1, forward strand.
CTGGCGAAGCATAGCCTAGCTAAATCTACATGTGTATATCACCTGACTTTTTTTTTTTTTTCTATAAATTGTAACCCCTTCTGTGGGACCAGCAGAGAAGCAATTAGCCACTTCTCCTCAGATTGATCAAACTACATGTAATTCATTTTTTCCTTTTTCCATCATTTGCCTGTTTTTCATGCTGCTGAGCAGCTAAATCCAGCCAGCCAGTATGCACGCAGTGTCCCTAAAACTATTTAACTTTGAGGGACTGGGGTTGTGGTTCAGTGGTAGAGCGCTTGCCTAGCACGTGCGAGGCCCTGGGTTTGATCCTCACCAACACATAAAAATAAATAAATAAAATAAATGTATTGTGACCATCTACAACTAAAAAAAATTATAAGAAAATTATAAGAAATTATAAGAAAAACTGTTTAACTTTGAGACAATACAGGTTCCTACTATATGACCACATAAAATATTTTCTGATTGTTCCAATAACATCCTTCACAGATGCTTTTAAAACTCCTCTTTCCAATCAAAGGTCATGCAGCACATGTGGCTGCTAAGTCCCTTTAGTATCCTTTAAACTAGAACATGACCCCTGACTGTTTTTTTTCCTTCTAGGACAGCAAAGATCCAGTGCAATTGTTTTGCAGGAAGTCCCTCAAGTTGGATTTGTCTGATTGTTCCCTCATTATTACATTCAGGTTTAAGCATTTTTAGCAGGAATGCTACACAGGTGATGTGCTGTCCTTCTGAGCGCATAACATCACATATTATCGGCAGCCTAACTCCGGGACCCTGCCTGGATCCCTTTTGGCTGAATTCAGCTGCCCACCTACATAAGAAATAGGCAAATGAGGGGAAAAAGAAAAACGAATTATATGCAGTTTGATCAACTGGGGGTAAGTAGCTAGATTGCTTCTCTGCTGGTCCCACAGAAAGGGTAACAATTTATAGAGGAAAAAAATAAAAAAGGCCAGGTGATATCCATATGCAGATTTAGCTAGACTGTACTTGGCTGGAGAATATGTCAGTGTTAATTTCCTTGGCATCTGTCCTCAGTATGAGGAAGTAAAAGCAATTATCAGGAAGTTAAATTCAATTTTAAAGGGGGGTCTCTTTCAATTCTTAATGTCAGCTTGTCCCTTGGCTGGTGATGTTAACTTTGACCATGTGATTCCAGCTTACTCCATTGTGAATGAACTGCTTTCCTCTTGTATTTCATAAATCCACAGACTGTTACTGTTAGGGTAGCTGGTGCAAATATCCACAGAGACACATCTCTGTGTTCAAGCAAAGATTCGTTGACAGAGAATATCTGCCAAGCTGCCCTTCTGCAAGGCACAGCAGCCTGCTGGGAAAAAACTTCTTAACTATATAGTCATGTACAATTAAGTAGTTAAAAAAGAACCCATCTGGTCCTGTGATTGCTATTTGACATCTCTGTTGTGGTTTCAGTAGTTAGGGACTCTTAGTGGGCAGGCCTAACGGGAAGGTCATGCCTGGGTGGGCAGGTCCTGGTTTTCAAAATGGAGTTACTTTGGCCTAAGGACCTAACAGTTACCACATTGATACTATGTGAAAATCAAGTTCCTGTGTAATATCTTATTTGTACATTTTTTTTTGGGGGGGGGGTATTGAGGATTGAACCTAGGGCACCTGACCACTGAGCCACATCCCCAGCCCTTTTTTGTATTTTATTTAGAGATAGGGTCTCACTGAATTGCTTAGGGCCTCGCTAAGTTGCTGAGGCTGGCTTTGAACTTGCGATCCTCCTGCCTCAGCCTCCCAAGCCACTAGGATTATAGGAGTGCACCATCACACCCGACTCCTGTTATTTCGTTAATATATACATCACTTGTGGTGATATTTCACCTTCTCTTTCCCGATATTATTGCCCTTCTCTCTTGTTTTCTTGACCAGTCTCACCAGATTTTACCAATTTCATTTTGCCCAAACAACCAACTTCAGCTTTTGTGACCTTTGTTATTTTTTAAACTTCATTTTTTACATTCTTTTAAAAAATAATTATTTATTATAATTTGTCATACATGCTTGCATTTCATATTACATATATAGAGCACAATTTTTCAAGGCTTTTGTGACCTTTCTATCACAAACTTATTCTCTCTTTCACCAATTTTGCCTTGATTACTTCTTCCTTCTTTCCTTAAGCTAATATTGTTGGTCTTTTTCTAACTTCTCATTAATTTCAGATATTCTCTTAAAGATATGCTTTTAGCACCTATGTGCTCCTTTACTTGCATCAGCATGAATTTATGAGACATATTTTTGTGATCATGAAGTTTCAAATATAGGAAACAACACAAATCTCCATGATGTAGGACTCTTTCAGTAAATTGTTGTATATTCATACAATGGAATAGTATTTAAGCAATGAGTATATACAACTTGCTTTTATACAGAATAATAAGTGTGACTCTTACAAGGATAACATTGAGTAAAGCAAGAAACAATGCAGACATGGTCAATGATTCCGATTTTTGGGTACTGGGGATTGAACCCAGAGACACTTTCCCACTGAGCTACATCCCCAGGTCTTTCTATTTTATTATTATTATTATTATTATTATTATTATTATTATTATTATTATTATTATGAGAAAGGGTCTTTCTACATTGCCTAGTCTGGCCTCAAACTTTCAGTCCTTCTGCCTTAGCCTCCCGAGTCACTGGCATTACATGCATGTGCTAGGGCACCTGACAAGGATGCATATTTACAATAACAAAAGTATAAAGAAAAGCAAAGAAAGCGTAATCACAAAAGTAAGGATATGTGTTTCCTGTTCGAGAGGTAATAGGGCTAAAATCAGGCAGGGATGCCCTGGG
>CM046667.1:63511950-63529400 GCA_025594165.1 Tamias sibiricus
TACCTGTAACCTGATCTTATTACATTTCTTGTGTCGTGATGAGGGATCTTCTTTAAGAGCAATCATTCATCCTTTAAGCGGAAGTGAGTGATTCTTGGTAAAGTCAGGATGAGCTGTAAAAGTCAGGTGACAATGGAGGTCTGGGGAGGGGAGTGTGTTCGGGGTGGAGCACACAGGAAGGCCCCAAGGCTGCCAAAGCTGTGATTCTTACTCTGAGTGGTTGTTTCTGTGGACTTCCTCCCTGTGCAACCCCTGGGACCCTGTTCATATTATTGTCACACGAAAGGTGCACCCTGGATTCCCACATGACTACCCTGGTGGCTACAACATGCACACTAGAACCTTGCAAACACCAGGGCTGCCTGCATCCTAACGGGAGATGGATGACGAGGAACTCTGGATGGGGAAGGAAGTTCGTTGAGATTGAGGACAGATAGACATGAAATTGTCCAAGTTCACCAAGGAGTTTACCAGAGCAATGACTAGAATCCGTGGTTGTGACTCGCCATGACAACTCTGATGCTGTGGATGTTACCTCACATCCCAGAATGCAGTCTACTAGACCTCCACACAGCCAGAGATGGCTGCTCTGGCTTCCTCTCGCTGGCTGGCTGGCTGGCTTGCTGATACCCCTTCCACCCCAGCTGGAGTCTGGCAAGGGGCAGTGGGGTGGGGTGGTAGGGTGGCAATGCCCACCGATTAAAGCTCCTTGTTGGAAATGAACAAGTGGGAACCCAGACACCTGGTCCAGGTGGGATTTGACTCCAACTTACAGCTGCAATTAGGCACAGGCACACAGTTCAGCCAACCTCCACAACTCACTGAGTGGAGTAGCATGAAGCGGCAGGACGCAGCCTAGGGCTCTCCAGGCCAGCCCCACATCCACTCTGGCTGGGAGAAGAGTCTATAGGGAAAGGGGGTGCATTGAATGAGGGAAGGGGTGCGATGTACATTCCATATGGGTACAATAGAATTTTGTGATCCAAGCCTTACAACCTGCCACTTAATTCCCCAGGGCTAGAAGGTCCAGCCCAACAATGGCCAGTGGCGTGGGTGTGCTCATTACAGCAATATTGTTGTGCTGTAGGTGGTATGAATACAGAAAAGAGAATGGAACCTGTGCTCAGAGGGAAGAAGCAGGGCAGGTGAAACTAGTCACCAAGGATCAGGTTCGTGCCCCAGCAAGGCTCAGTCCATACACTGCTCCCCTCGTAAAGATGGCCCCTTGTGCAGGAGCCCTGTTTGGGGAGATAGCTAAGATTGCGGTTGACTATGGGCCATAGACATTTTTGGGTATTGTCACCTTCCGTAGTCTCACGGGACTTGGCCCAGGATCTCGAGAGATTTGAGCAGTGACTCAGCAGATCGACATTTTTGGGCATTGTCACCTTCCGTAGTCTCACGGGACTTGGCCCAGGATCTCGAGAGATTTGAGGAGTGACTCAGCAGATCGAGCAAGCACCATTCCTGCTCGGGCGCATGGGATGAGACCAGAGAGAGAAAGGACAGGGTTATTGCTATTGTATAGATACATTGTAGTTTCTTGTAAGAGTAGGTGCCTTGGTTTCTTGTGAGAGTGTGTATGTAGTGTTAGAAATTACAAGAGACAGAGACAGAAAGATTAAAGAATTTTTTCGTCTCCATCCTGTCTCCGGACTCCTTCCCGCGGCGCTGCCGTTCCAGGCTGCAATCCCTTTCCGGCGGCTAACAGTTGGTGGCCCGTACGGGGAATTCAGCACGGCAGGTAAGAACTGAGAAACCTCGCAGGAGTCTCTAGTCAGAGCGGTTAAAATGGGTTCGAAAATAACTAAGACCCAAGTGTACGAGGCTCTTGATGAATTCTTTGATATGGATGAGTCTGTCATTAGTGAGGAGCATTTAGAAAACAGTGAAGGCAATCATAAAAGCGTAGATTCCGCTGAGTCAACTAAGACCAGTAAGGAGAGTATTAGAAGCGTCCCCAAAATTACAAGGATCTGAGCTGCTAAAGCTATTCAAGATTTATTAGAGATACTTCAAGGATACATGGTCTCAATTGAACCTGGGACTCAGGATGTTACTGAGTCAGTTAGGACCAATGAGAGTAGTAGTAGTGAGGAGGAATTAACTAAAGGTGATTTTGAGAAAATGAATAAAAGGAAATTAAGGAAGACCAAGATAAGGGATCATCAAGTGGAGGAACTTGTGTCCTCTACTCCCCCATGGGTGAAATCGATTACAGAAAATATGAAGGGTATCACTAGACGTTTGCATACCCTAGAAATAGAAATAAAAAGTCTTTCTGAGCACTTATGCGCTCTCGAGGGTAACTCACAGATACATTGGGAACTGCCAGTATTTGAATATGAAAATGGACAGAGGGGCCACCAGCCAGTAGATTTCAAAACAATAAAAAATCTCAAAGAGGCAGTAATGACTTATGGACCCCAAGCTCCTTTCACGTTGAGTATACTGGAGTCCCTTAACACCTTTAGCTTAACCCCCGCAGACTGGAAACGTCTATGTAAAGCAACATTAAGTGGGGGACAATACTTGGTTTGGCGATCGCAATTTCAGGAACTTTGTATAGAAACAGCTAAAAGAAATGCAGATGCAGTGTTTGGAGACCATAATATAGAAATGCTCACAGGAGAAGGGCAATTTGCAGACGTACAGGATCAAAAACATTATACCCCAGGTGTATATGCTCAGATAAATGCAGCTGCCTTAAAGGCATGGAAAACTGTACAAGGACCTGGGGATCTACAAGGTAGCTTGTCCAAAGTAATTCAAGGACCTAATGAACCATATGCTGAATTTGCTGATAGACTTTTGAGAACTGCAGGTAGAGTTTTTGGAGACATTGATCAAGTTATGCCATTAGTTATTCAATTAGCGTACGAAAATGCTAATAAATATTGCCAGGAAGTCATCAGGCCATGGAAAAATAAAAAGGATCTTTCCATATATATACAACTATGTAAAGATGTAAATGATGCCTTTGTCACAGGGAATGTGATTGCAGCAGCTGTGAGAGATGCTGCCCCTCAAAATTTTACAAGGGCTCAACATAGACATTATAATCAATCAGGATATTCTAGGCAAAATTATCATAATCAATCAGGCTATTCTAGGCAAAATCCCCAAAGAGAAATAAGACCAAATTCATACCGTACTCCAGGTTGCTGCCCCAGGTGTAAGAAAGGAAATCATTGGGCCAATAAATGCTATTCAAAATTTGACATCCATGGAAATCCTTTGTTCAGGAATTCAAAAAACAGGGCACGGGGCCCAATGCCCCGGGGCCCACAAATGTACGAGGCATTGGAGGAGGAGTATCCTCAAGCATCTACTCAGATGCTTCCCCAACACAATCCCTATTACCCATCCACTCCCTCGCCAGAGGAACAGGAGGAAATGCAGGATTAGACCTCTGTTCCACCGCCCGAATAGTGTTAACACCTGAAATGGGGGTTCAACTGATTCCCACAGGAGTCAGGGGACCTCTTCCCTCAGGGACTGTAGGACTTATTATCGGGCAAAGTCCTGAAAGCTTATTAGGTTTGCAAGTGACGCCAGGTGTAATAAACTCAGACTATAAAGGGGAAATAAAAATAATGCTTAGCTCACCCCAAAGTATAAGTTCTATTAATCAGGGAGATAGAATTGCTCAGCTGCTCCTCCTTCCAAATTTACATAATTCATTTAAAATGAATATGCCTCTAAATAGGAACAATAGAGGATTTTGTTCCACTGATTCGAAACCCATGGTTTGCTGGGTTCGGGACTGTACAAGGAGGCCTATGTGTAAAATAAGAATCCAAGGAATAGAAATGGAGGGTCTTATAGATACTGGAGCTGATTCTTCCATCATTAATTTACGTCAATGGCCCAAACACTGGCCTCTACAAAAAGCTTCAACCAGTTTAAGAGGCTTGGGATATAATAACCTCCCAGAAAAAAGTGCGGTAATTTTAAAATGGGAGGATGATGAAGGACATAAAGGCACATTTCAGCCTTATGTTTTACCTAATCTACCGGTTACTTTATGGGGAAGAGATATTTTACAACAAATGGGAGTACACCTTGCAACCAAACCTGCAGGTGTTAAATGTAAAAACATACAGGGTAATCTTAACCCTAAAAGAAATCATCAAAAAGTACAGGGTAAGCTTAACCCTAAAAGAAATCATTATCATATAGGAAAAAGACATTTTTCTTTGGGGCCACTGAGAAAATAATTTTGAAAATACCATGGCTTTCTGATAAGCCAGTGTGGGTCCCTCAGTGGCCCCTATCTAAAGAGAAATTACAAGCGGCCCACCTACTAGTTAAGGAACAATTAAAAGCAGGACATATAGAACATTCCACCTCTCCCTGGAATTCCCCCATATTTGTGATCAAGAAAAAATCAGGAAAATGGCGATTATTACATGATCTTAGACAAATTAATAAAACCATGCAAGTCGTGGGCCCTACTCAACCTGGACTTCCGAATCCTATAGCTATTCCAAAAAATTTCCATGTTATTAGTCTTGATATAAAGGATTGCTTCTTTTCTATTCCCCTACATCCTCTGGATGCCCCCAGGTTTGCTTTTTCAGTTCCTTCTATTAACAATAATGGCCCTGATCAGAGATATCAATGGAAGGTTTTGCCGCAGGGAATGGCTAATAGCCCCACCATATGCCAAATATATGTGGACAAGGCTATCCAACCCATTAAAAATAACTATCCAAACCTCATGTGTCTACATTACATGGATGATATTTTACTGGCCCACCCTAATCAAAAAATCTTATTTAATATATTCAGTGACATGGTAGAAAATTTTAAAAAATACGGATTATATATAGCAGAAGAAAAAGTTCAAACCAGATCTCCCATATTATATTTAGGATTTAAAATCATGGATACTTTTGTTAGACCCCAAAAAATTTTAATAAATAAAGAACATTTAACCACCCTCAATGATTTCCAAAAACTACTGGGAGACATTAATTGGCTTCACCCTACACTAAACCTCACTACTGGCCAATTAAAACCTTTATTTGATATCCTTCGAGGGGACCCTGATCCATCCTCACCGCGAACATTGACTCCTGATGTTAGGAAAGCTTTAAAGGTAGTAGAAAAAGCCATCGAAGGAGCTCATTGTGACAGATTTGATTTAACTCAACCGCTGATATTGATTATTATTTCTTCACAATATACACCGACAGGAGTATTTTGGCAACAAGGGCCTTTATTATGGATACATTTGCCTGTCTCTCCTAAAAGCATAATTGAGTCATATACCTCCATGGTGGCTAAACTTATTCTTCAAGGACTTAAAACTTCTACTAAAATATTTGGCATTCACCCTGCTACTATTATTACTCCCTATTCATCGTCACAGATTGAATATTTATGCTTCAATGATAATGACTGGGCTATAGCTAGATGCTCTACCTCTGCAAATTTTGATAATCACCTTCCTAAGTCTCCTATATTATCTTTTTGTATTAATCATCGTATTATATTTCCATAGGTAATAAAAAATCAACCTATTCCTAAGGCATTTAATGTATTTACAGATGGGTCCTCAAATGGTACTTCTGCAGTAGTCACTACAAAAGAAAATATGACTTACATAACTGCACACAAATCAGCTCAACAGTGGAATTGGAAGCTGTGGTAAGAGCTCTGGAAAATTTTAGAGACCAGCCCATAAACATTTTTTCAGATAGCCACTATATTGTACAAGCCGTCCCAAAATTAGAGTTAGCAGGACCAATAGCACCTCATACTCCAGCCTTTAAATTGTTTTATCAGATACAAAAACTTTTGTGGGCAAGAAAAGAACCTCTATTCGTAGGCCATATTAGAGCACATACTAATTTGCCTGGCCCCCTCCATGAAGGTAATCAAAAGGAAGATGAACTTACAAAAACAATATTTATACTTTCAGCTCTACAACAAGCTACTTTATTTCATTCCCAGTTTCATGTCAACAGCACCACCTTGCAACGTAGGTTTAAAATCACAAAGGAGCAAGCCAGAACAATTGTAAAAGATTGTAAATCTTGTATGACACATTTGCCCAATCCTCATTTTGGTGTTAACCCTAGAGGATTAATGCCCAATCATTTGTGGCAGATGGATGTTACTCATGAGCCAAGCTTTGGAAAATTGCGATTTATTCATGTAACCATAGATACATGCTCAGGCATGATTTTTGCTTCCTTACATTCCGGAGAAAAAAGTTAGAGATGTCACATCTCATTGTTTACAAGCTTTTGCTGCATTGGGCATCCCCAAAATGCTTAAAACAGATAATGGTCCCGCTTATACATCCTCATCTTTCAAACAGTTTTGCGCAAAATTCAACATATCTCATAAAACAGGCATCCCATACAATCCTCAGGGTCAGGGCATTATTGAAAGAGCAAACCGCACACTAAAAGTTATGTTGTTAAAACAGAAAGAAGGAAACTGGAAAAATCCTAAGGACAGATTGGCAGTTGCCCTGTTTACTTTAAATTTTTTAACTTTAGACTCTGATGGTTATTCTGCTGGAGACAGACATTGGAACCCACATCAACAACTTAAACCTTTGGTTTACTGGAAGGATGTTCTTTAAGGTACATGGAAGGGTCCAGATCCAGTATTAATTTGGGGGAGAGGATCTGTTTGTGTCTTTCCAAAGCATGAATCCTCTCCAATATGGATACCATCTAGATTAATAAAGCAGGTACCACATCAAAAGGATCAAGATGAAGTTGTTGAGGAATCAAGATTAATAAAAAAGGTACAAAATCAAGAGGACCATGACGAAGATATGGAATGATAGTGTCATTCCTCCCGGCTGGGACGAAGAGATCTCTCTTTAGTGTGCACACAATTATATATATATATATTTTTTTACTTTTTATATATGTGTTTATGTCTGTGTATTTGTCTAAATTTCATGTTAATGTGACATCACAAAATATATGTTTGTATGTGCGTCTGTCTGTCCAGTGTGACATCAAAAATAACAAAGCGCTTGTGAATATATATATATATATATGGATCCAAATAACTCTAATTCATTTAAGTTTAAGAGTATTCAAATTGGGTAAATAATTTAATAAGTGAAGGTACCTTCAATTTTGTTTTATAGGTGTCCCAGGGACTTCTCTTTAGCAAAAAATATGACTAGTGCTGTATAACCTGATATTTTGGTGTTTTGACATGAGGTTGCTTATTTGTTATTAACTTCATTTGTTTAATAAATGATTAATTTCAATTATTTCAACAGGTAAAGGACTGCTGTGTATGCAGAAATCGATAGTTCCAGAAATAACAAATTATTTCTCCAAAGTGCTTTTAGTTTTTCTTTAATCTATCTTTAATGCAGTAATTACCCTCAGTCTTTCTTTGTTTTGTTCTAAATATGATATTTTGCCAGCTTATGTTTGTGGGAGCTCAGGCTGCAATGTGTGTGAGCAGAAATCAACTTATTTTTCCAATCTAATAATTCTATTTTTTAGTTTGACAACTCGCCTCTTGACTCAGTGCTGGAATAGCACTGCCTTTCCTTTAATAATTGATGCTTCAGTCTCTAGGTAGCGGGCCCTGAAGATTTGCCGGTGGCATTGTCTAGACATAAAAAAGACGGCTGCTGCTACAGCTGCAGGGATCACGGTCGCTGCAAGCATCCCTGCTGCTCAAATGTCAAACAACCTCACCAGCAGTGTGGCCTCTGCTCTGCATGCATGGGGCCTCCTAGATCAACATGTTATAACAAGTGGACATTTTGATCTTTCATTGTTTGGGACTTCATGGGACAGTACCTTGCGGGTATTTGTTTAGAGAACTCACTGTGTTACTTGATAGAACTTAGGGCAGCTGATTTGTTTAAAGAATTTGATATGCTATGCAATTTGGCTTGTCACCAAAAGGCTTGTCGCCTTAAAGCCGCAGCATCTCCTCCCAATTGGACGGCTGTTAGTCATCTTACACAGTCGATCCTAAAGGGCTCCATTGGATGGCTGGTTAGCCAATGACGGGTAAGATCCCCAGAGGGGGACAAACCTAAGACAGGCACAGTCGCACGGGACAGTCTCATGTTTTCCTGGACAGTGCCCAGTGCTGAATTTGCCCCAGTTAGAACTGGCTAGATGTCTCAGGTGGCAGAGACCCCAGCTGCAGAATCTTCTGCCCAGCTTCCTCAGGCAGATGTCAACTTGCTGTGTTATCCTTCCAAGAAAGTAGCTACTTGGGTCAGTGTCTCAGCCACAGCCTGAGGAATCCCCCAGCCCCACCCCCCAGTGCCCCCCCACTTAGGTAGAGGTTTGAACTGGATGGTGTAAGTACCCTCTGCCAATCCTTTCTGGCTCTGAGGACTGTGGTTGCCCTACCTTATGTGTGATATTCTGTATGCCCCCTGAGCCCAGCCCCCAATGGGGCCCAGAAGGGACACAGAGTGAGAATGTGTGAAGAAGCGTGGTCCCAAACCTGAGCTGCTCTCCACGGGCAGTCCCTCTCTCCTACTTGCCATCCTTACTGTGTCCATCCCACACAGACCTCAGTTAGCTCAGTCTGGGGCCATCTCCCACAGGAGCTCCCTACTTCCAAGATGAGGTAAGAACCAGCTACTCTGAGGTAGCCAGCTGGTATGCCACTCCATTGGCAACACAGGACTTTTGAAAGACAATATTCATACCAGATTAGGATCAAGAGCCTATGCCAGAGACTCCCCACATTGTGACACACACTGAGTCCCTGGCCTTCAGTTTGGTGACTTCCACTTCATTCCACCCGTGCCCTGTTATCATTATGTTCTAGGAATGTCCCCAGGAAACTCATGTTAGGTAATGCAGCAACGTTCAGAGGCAAAGAGATTAGATTATGAGAGCTGTAACCTCAGCAGTGGCTTAAGCCACTCGACAGATTAATAACTTGAGAAGACTACCTGGGCAGGTAGGCGTGGCTGGAGTAAGGAGGCCACTGGAGGTGTGCCCTTGGCTCTTGGTCTGCTCTGCCTCCTGGCTGCCAGGAACTGAGCAGCTTCTCTCCACCATGCCCTTCTGCCATGATGTTTCTCACCAGGAGCCTGGGGAACATGAACTGAACCTGAGCCAAAATATCTTCTTATGTCCTCTGGGTTGTTCGTGTTGGGTATTTTAGTTGCAGCAACAAAAACCTGATAAGCACACCCACCTGTGAAAAATACCTCTCCTAAAAGGGAGATGCCAAACTTACTCTTGTGCCTTTGATCCCCTATGCTTTCTAGGCCTTGCCTCCACTGCCTCTATTCCACAAGTCAGATTGTCTCTCAAGGGCCATCATTCCCAAATCATTTGATACACACACACACACACACACACACACAGCTTAAGTGTTGTATCTTCATGTGTCAGAGCTGCCCATTAATCACACAGCCTCTCAGGAATGGGAGCTGCATAACCCACACTTGCCTCACCTCACTCAAACATGAATCTGTCCCCAAGTCTCAGGCATACCCAGCCCAAGTATCTGTCAGTGAGGGTGACATCAGAACATACAGCTCAGACAAAATCTCATGTGATCTCAGGAGGCAGTCTGGAATATTAAGTTGGGACTTGAAAATTTATCATGTCCAGGAAAATTTGTGCCATGAGGGTGGTCAACCTGCATCTGGATGGGAACCACCCATGCACACGCAGACCTATCATCCACATTTGCCCTAGAAACTAACTGTCCCTTTTCAGATGAGCAGCATGGAGCTGGCAGGCTAGAACGGGGCTGTTTGGCTGGCTAGGATCTGGAGGATGTGGACATTCCGATTCCTGACCACCCATTCCAGCTGCCAGTGGGCAGTTTTCCCCAGGTTGGCCCGGAGACTAAGTGCCCTCACCTCCAACCCAGAGACAACTCCACACTTTTCTCCAAGTTCCCTGTGTATTTGCACTGGTCTGCCACCCGCTGGGATGTGACCTCTGCCTCCACAACCCCCTCTATGGAAAGGAGGAAGGAGAACTGACAGGATTTGGCAACTGAGCTTCAAAGGTGAGGGCTAAGCAGGAACTAAGGATGATGGGCAATTTCTAGCTGAACTGTCCCTCTGCAGGGTGCCACCAGAGGAAGTGTGAGTCCAGAGAGAGGATGGGGCCCTCTCTCTGGGGAAGATGAGCTCAACTGCGACCTCTGATGCCTGTTGAAATAACTCAATTGTTAGATGCCATCAGGAAAGAGCCATGGGAGGGGTCAGGATGCTCAGGACAGAAAAGAAGGGTGGGAGAAGCGGGTCAGTGAAATGAAGCAGGAAAGGCAGAAAAGATGAGGGCTCTGGAAGAGGCTCATTAGTTCCTGCCAAAGCGGGGGACAGAAGGCAAGAATGGGTCCTATGTGATGCACCAAGAGGGCTGGTGGGGAAAGAGAGGAAGTGCTAGTGTGGCTGGGCCCAGCCCACACAGAACCCAGACCCAGAGCACCATGATAAGCTTGAGCACAGGGTTCCTACTCAGAGGCCAGTCTAGACTCTCCTCAGGGGGTGGCCCACCACAAAATACCAGGGGTACTATTCTTACCCTGCTCTGAAATGGGGCAGCTCCCCACTTTTCTGTCCCCACCCTTGAGTGCCCACCTCAGACAGAGGGCAGAACACAGAACATGAGAGGCAATTTAATTTGAAACTGCTGTGAACCAGAGTGGGTGAGGGCAAGAACAGGGGCAGAGAAGAAGCCCTGGCTGGAGAAAAACCAGAGGGAACGATCTTGGCTGCTGCTTCTGGGCTCCACAGTCTTGTAGGGATGGCACAGGCTCTGCTCGCCTTGTCTGAAGATGCTGGGTTCAACCTGTCAAGCAGAGCAGAGTCAGGGAATGGCCCTGACCAGGGCCAGCCCAAAGCCCTTCCAGACAGCCGGGGCTATGGGAAAAGGGTATAATAAGCCTTACCCTCACTTCAAAGGGCTTGGAACTTATCAGCAAGGGACTGCATGACCGCTGAAAAGAGAGTCATAAATGGTCACTCCAGAAACAAGGGTACTGGACACAGTCCCCCTGCCCCACTTCCCCACTGCCCTGTGAGGAAGCATCATCCCCTGCATCCTGACAGACCTCCAGCCCCTGTCCAAACAGCCCTGAAACTGACTTGCCCACCTACCACTGGAACTCAACATGGAAATGTCTTCTACAAGGGAGCAACATGTACTCGTAGCGTGCGAACACTGGGCCATGGCAGAACCATCGAGAAATGTATTAAAAACAAACAGGCAAACAAACACATACGACAACAAACACCAAACAAGTCACAGCAATCAGCCCTTAAAGGGAAAATAAAGGAGGTTTCTGTAAAAGTCCTGAGAGAAGGAAACTTCTGGGACTCAATGGCAGAGTACATGGAGTTCAGACAATGCACTGTTCTTTGTTCACAGCCCCAGCAGTCAAGGCACAGAAGGCTCCTGGGCTGGGCACAGGAAGGTCCCTCCATGTGGTACTGCCTGTATCTGCAGTCCCACCCCACCCCAAGCACCTGCACCCCAGACACCTAGGTCTGCCTCTGCTCTGCTCTGTCCTACCCACCCTGTTCTCACCCCTGCCCCTGCCCAGGGCTCCTCATACCTAGTTGCTCTTTGAGGTCATCTCTTTCTTTCTGTAGCACCACACACTAAGCCAACAGACACCGGAGAACAAAAAATGAGGAGTAATATTCTGGCCACCTCCTTCCTCATCCTCCCGCTTTCCCCCCACTCCCCATGTCCCCCATATCCCAGAGCCAGGTGACAACTCAGGCAGAGGGAATTCTCAGTGAAAGGAAGAGACCCCCTCCCCCTTCTGAGGTGTGAGATGTGAGGCTGCACCTAAGCCAGCTTAACCTGGACAGAGAGCCCATCATCTAGCTGGGACTGGCATTGCTAGGAGCCAGAGAAAGCAGTACCCGGGGACAGCCCTGTACTCCAGGTGGTTGCTGCTGCCTTTCCAGAAAGGGGTGATGAATGGCTGGTTCCTGGTCACCTGAAAGAGAACACAAAATCCAGCTCCCCAGCCAAGGTATGAAGTGGAAAGGGCCTGGCTGGGTCTAAAGGGAGGCAGCAGCCCCCTATTCAGGCAGCAAGTTGCACCTGCTATGCCCCACAGCTTTACCCCTCTCTCTGGGCCTGCCTTCCCTGCTGCCCAGTGTCAGCCCCAGCTGCCACTGTGGACCCCTAGCACTGTGGCTCTGGGTTGGACACTAGCAGAGCTGCAGTCACAGCCAGCCCCTGGTAGGAGCCATGTGGTTGAACAGGACCCAACAGGAAAGCCCTTGTTTTGCTGAAAGGCAGGGAAGCCTGGCAGCAAGTGACAGAGCCAGGTTTTCCCCCCACACCCATCTCCCCTGCTATCAAACCCACAAGACTCACCAGAGGTGGCAGGGCCTCTTGGACCCTGGCTCAGGTCCAAGAGCTGGGAGCTTCCTGAAGGTTGGGTGATGTTGGTGCTGGGGTCATCACTACCAAATTCTCCACAATGCATGCCCATACCAGGTGATACTGGCCTCTGCATTGGAAGCTGACACAGAAATATCTCAGAGTCAGGTTAACGAGCATGCTTTGTTGAGGGTGATGATGTGTGTGTAGGAGCTGGGGTGTGGGGGGGTAATTCAGATGGTCCCATCGTCAGCACTGTCTCCCTCAATCATCCCCAAGCCAGGAGGTAGAGGTGAGTCAGGGAGAAGCATGGGGGCATTGAGAAAAGTCAGGCACCTCTGGGGGAAGAGCTGGGACAGAGGAATCAGGAGGCAGATTGGACTAAACACCAGTTCGTGCAACCCAAACTGTAAGGGTGGGCGGCAGTGACCAAGTTAGCAGGCAGACCCATTTCCCATCCCAGCCCCTGTCTGGGAAGGAGGCAGGAAATGCACAAAGTGTGACCAAGATGGAGTTGCCCTTACCAGGTAATTTCTTGATGTCTGCCCCTACTACAGAGACCCCCCCCCAACATGCATCCCAATGCTAGTGGGCTCCCATGGACAACCCCTGAGCAAAGGGCCCAGGGAGCAAGGGCAAAGAAATGCAGCCTGGTAGAGGAGAGAAGAGGCGAGGGGAGGGGAGAGGGAAAGGGGGATGGGGAGGGGGAGGGGGAGGAGGGTCTACTCACTTGGGCCTGTGGGACTGCATCTCTATTTGGGTCATTATCTTCCCTGGCAACAGGCTGGGACTCCCTCGTCTTCTTAGCCATAGATCTCTTCCCAATGCCACTGTGTTGGGACTGTTTGGGCCCCAGAGGCAGCAAGGAATACCTCTTGGACCTCCCAAGCAGTGGAACCCCCGAGATTGGGGGGAACGTGGCCGGTTCCAGGGGAGTTGCCTTGAGTCTTTGCCCCCATGAAGGGAAGGTCCTGCCCAGGCTAACTTTTGGGCCACCCCCCAGGGATTTCTTCTCCTGAATGGCCTTCTTCTTAGGAGTGGCCTTGGGTAGGGCCCCTGCAGCAGCTGCAGCAGCAGCAGCACCAGCAGGAGCTCCCGGGTTGCTGGGCCTGCTCCCTCCCTTGCCCCAGAGTATGCTTTGCATTTTCTTGGAGGAACAGGTTTCCAGCTCTCCCAAGGCCGGCCTGTCCATGGCTGAGGTGAGTCCTCGAGGAGCAGAGGTCGGCAGAGGCCCCTGCATGTGAAGAAAATTCTCCCTACTACGGACACTGGAGCGTCTGGCTGGGTCTCCAGGTTCCCTGGGGCTGCAGGACCCGGCCTGGCCTCCTCCTTTGGGGCAAATGCTCACCCTCATCAGCTGTATCTCACTGAACTCATCAGAAGACTCGGGGTCAGAAGAGGGCCGCTGGGCTTCCCCGCTGCCCATCATCCTACTTTTGGTGCCTCTCTTGGGCTTCCCCCGGCCCCCCTCAGGCCCCCTGGGGTGGCTCAGCGGGGCGGCAGAGGCCTGCTGCACTTCCACACAGCTCGGGGCCAGCGCGCCTCTGGCGCTGAAGCCTGCCTCTGCATCTGCCCAAATGGCAGACAGTTCAGTAGCGAAGCTTTCTGGGGATGGGTATCTCTGGGCGCCCCGGGGCTCCTGGCCTGTCAGCTGCTGCACAATGGCCATAGACTCCACAGCAGGATGGGGCACAAAGTCCAGAGCGTCCCCCTTCTCATCAGCTGAGGAGCCAGGCCTGCCTTTGTCGCTGCGAAACATTGCCCTTCCCGCCTCTATCTCTCCCCATGGGGCCTCCAACTCCAACACATAGGCCTCGGGGTCTGGGAGGCCGCCCTCGCCCTCCCCGCTCCGTGGCGGCCCCAAATCAAGGCCCTGGTCCCGGCTCCGTGGGGCTCCTCGGCCTGCAGGAGGGACGCCTGCAGGCTTCCCACCCTCCTGGCTAAAACCGTCCCCATGAACAGAAGCCTCATCGGCAGAACTCATGTCACCAGTTTGATCAGCCAGGTTTGAGGAGAGACCGTCGCCAGAGTCACCACAGGAACAGTCTGGGCTTCCGGAACTCCTTCACCACATGCACGCGATCGCCTCAAACACCGCGTGGCTTCCCGCGCCTCCGAGGCCCACGTCGCAGCCTTCCTATTGGTCCAGCCCCGGCCAACCAGAGCGTTGTTTGTTGGGTCGTCCCTTTGGGCCCTCGCCAATAGGGGCAAGGGCGCTTGGACTGTTGGGGAGCCCGAGTTGTACAGGTTCCTGACAAGCCAGTTTGGGCCGTGGAGTCAGGTTGTGTGGGCACCCCTCCTGCCTCTTCTTGTCCTGTTGTCTCTGGCCACGAGCCTCTTTTCCTATTGAGAGCCTCATCTCTGAGCCTTGGTTTTCCATCTGTAAAACGAGGGACATAATACCACCTAGCTCGGCTGGAATCCTGTGAGGATTCGATGTCATGATGGATGTGGAGCACGCAGCCCAGAAAGGATTTGCAAGCCCCTGTTGCCCAGGAAGACAGCAGGCCAGAGAGGAAAGTAGGTGAGGAAGTCCGCAGTCAGCGATCAGTGGTCCTTCAGCTTCCCCCGCCCCCGCCCAGTGAAGGGCCAGAGAGCAAGTGTTCTGTGATTCGCCATCTGAGGGGGATCTCTCTCTACTGCTCGATTACCATAGGTAATCAAAGCAGCATGTGGATGCGTGCCCAGGGCACTTTATGGCAGTCTGTTGTTTGCCCACGTCTCTCAGACCCTATTCTATTCCCACCACCAGTTAATGCAAAGTAGCGGGCATCCCTGTCGTCAGTGACACCCCAAGAGGCGCTTGCCGTCACTGATCCTGAAGATACAAATTAAAGCACAAATCATTGTTCACGTACCAGGTTTACAACAATGAAAGAACTTTACTGTTCCATGGGTGGAAGAGGTTATGAACAAAACGGTGTTTTTTACTTCCCCTGGGGTGCAGGTGGGGGATAGCCATTGGGGAGAATGCTTTGACAGAATGAGCAAAGTGCAAATTCTAGAAATTTCTCTGTGTGCGGGCACTCTTCTAAGCACTATAGATAAATATTAACTCATCCTCGGGACAGTCCTAAGTTTAGGTAACCACTATTGCCGCCTTTCTAAGACAAGGAAACAAATTCAGAGGGCTGGGCGCAGCATCTGTAGAAAAGCTGGTATGTCTAGTGTGCACACACACAACACACACACACACACGCAAGAAAGCTGGTGAAGGGAACAATCTGGAAATGCTCTGTACTCCCATTGGTCAGGGGATGCAGGAATGCCTGTGACCCATGCATCCAGTAGATGAAAATGAGGAAGTCCAAACAGATGCACCAGGCTCTGTTAATACATTCCAAAAACAGTCTCATGACTGCATATGCCAAGTTGCAGAACAACACGTGGATTTGGGTACACATTTGTAAATTTGAAAGCCCAAACCAGTCCTCAGTTTCCTGTGAGAACACACATAAGCGTATGTGAAAATATGTACTAAAGGGGCCAGAATGGACACACAAGAAAGCACGACCAGTGGTGGTGGGGAGCCAATTTTCAGTCAGACTACTGGTTCCCAGCTTCCCCAATCCATGCAGTGTTAGATAAAATTCGGGCAGGCAGGCCATACCCCCAGGTGCCTCTAAATTGGCCATGCCTCAGGTGCCTTCCAGGAAGTGCCCATCTCAAGAGAATCTGCCTTTGGCCCGCTCCGAGTTCCCGCCCTTAATCCCTGAGAATACTCGCCCCTAGCAGGAATTAACCGGGGCAGGCTCTCCCTTTCTGAGCCAATCCCGAGCGTGTTCAAGTCTCACTTCCGACCCCAGCAGCCTATGAGTCCTTCAGACCACCCAAGTCGCTACTTAAACCCCCCAAAACCAGGAACTCACTTTTTTTTTTTTTTTTTTTTTTTTTTTTTTGGTACCAGGGATTGAACTCAGGGGCACTCGACCACTGGGCCCCATCCCCAGCCCTTTTTTGTATTTTATTAGAGACAGGGTCTCACTGAGTTGCTAAGTGCCTCGCCATTGCTGAGGCTGGCTTTGAACTCTCGATCCTCCTTCCTCAGCCTCCCAAGTGCTGGGATTACAGGCGTGTGCCACCACGCACCTGGCCTTTTTTTTTTTCCTCTTTCGCCCCATCCGCGCCTGTCTCCTCCCTCCTGGTGTTCCTTCCCTTTCACTCCCCTTCCTTCCACGTGTTCCTTTGGTCACCACTGGCCATAGGGGCTGGTTAATGAACCCCTCTTACTACACAGTGGTTTCTGGCATGGATTTTTGTTTTGTTTTGTTTTTTTTTTTTGCCCTTCATGCAGTCTGGTATCTGGGGAGCAATCCCTTCCTCGATTTCCATAAGGCCCTGGAATGCTAGAATTTCCCATGCTTGCCACGCCATTCCTACTCCAGAGACCCTCAATTAATTTCACACCTGCCAGGCGTCTGTTCCCAGCTCATACTCACCTGTCTTTCCTGGCCTTGCCGTCATCCTACTCTGACTGGTCTGCAGTAGAGGCCTGGAGTGTGTGAATGCCTCTTGGCTAGAGGATGTCAAAGGCCCAATTTCTCTGAATCTGCACCTGTGATGCCTTCCCTGCCGGAGAAGTTTACACAGCAGGGTAGATGGGTATTTTCACTACATATCTACAGTCACCCACATCCAGCCATACCCTCACAATCACTGCCTGTGTGGCACAGTTCACGATAGCTAAGCTATAGAACAAAGCATAGCCTCCGCTGAGTCAGATAAGACCAGTAAGGATAATATTGGTGTGAACTCAAAAATAATGAAATAAGAGCTGCTAAAGCTATCAGAGATTTATTAGAAATAGCCAAAGAATATGTGCTGTCAATAGAATCTGAAACTCAGGATGTTACTAATAGTGAAAGTGATAGTAATGAAGAGGAGCCAAATAACCATGAAAGCACAGCCTCCTCCGCTAAGTCAGTTAAGACCAGAAAGGACCATCAAGTGGAGGAATATTTTGTGCCCTCATGGGTGGAATCCATTACAGAAACCATAAGGGGTATTTCTGAGCATATGCGTGCCCTTGAGGCGGAGATTAACGGCCTTTCTGGGCACTTACGCGCCCTCCAACGCCAAAAACTGCAGGAACATTGGGACCTGCCAGTATTTGAAAAT
>CM046667.1:63529500-63551460 GCA_025594165.1 Tamias sibiricus
GCAGTATGGAGATTTCTTGGAAAACTTGGAATGGAACCACCCTATGACCCAGCCATCCCACTCCTGGGTCTGTTCCCAAAAGTCTTAAAAACAGCATATTACAGTGACACAGCCACTTCAATGTTTATAGCAGCACAATTCATAATAGCTAGGTTGTGGAACCAACCTAGATGTCCCTCAGTAGATGACTGGATAAAGAAAATGTGGTATATATACAAAATGGAATTTTACTCAGCAATAAGAGAGAATAAAATAATGGCATTTGCAGGTAAATGGATGAAGTTGGAGAATATAATGCTAAGTGAAATTAGTCAATCTCAAAAATCCAAATACCAAATGTTTTCTCTGATATAAGGAGGTTAGTTCACAGTGTGATTGTATGGGGGTACATAGGATTAGAGGAACACTAGAACAGTCAAAGGAAAGGGAGGGCAAGGGAGGGAGCAGGTGGGGATGGGGGGGGAAATGGTGGTTGAATGAGATGGATATCGCTACCCTAAATGCACGATTAAAGATCTGAATGGTACTTTAAAAAATCAAATTCCACCTCAATGGCCTACCTGAAGTGGGAGAAATAGAGTTTCAGGGCATAGAAAATCTATTCAATGAAATAGTAGCAAAAAACTTTCCTAATATTTGGAAAGACACAGACATCCAAGTAGAGGTGGGCTACAGAACCCCAATATAAATGTCCAGAGATGATCCTCACCACAACATATGGTCAAACTGTCAAAATACAGGAGAAAGGAAGAATTAAGAATTTTAAAATCTGCAAGAGAAAAGCTACAAAACCCACTTAAGCACAACCCCATTGGACTAACAGCAAACTTCTCAGCAGAAATCCTGTAAGTTGGGAGGGCATGGAATGATGTATTTCAAGTTCTCAAAGAAAACTGCCAACCAAGATTACTATACACAACAAGACTATCACTCTCAATAGATGCAGAAAAAGCATTTGACAAAATACAACACCCCTTTATGTTCAAAACACTAGAAAAACTAGGAATAACAGGAACATATCTCAACATCATAAAAGCTATTTATGCAAAGCCACAAGCTAACATTATCTTAAATGGAGAAAAATTGAAAGCATTCCCTCTAAAAACTGGAACAAGACAGGGATGCCCCCTTTCACCACTGCTATTTAACATTGTACTTGAAACTCTGGCTAGAGCAATTCGACAGACAAAAGAAATTAAAGGGATCCAGATAGGAAAAGAAGAGCTCAAATTAGCACTATTTGCCGATGACATGATAATATACCTAGAAGACCCAAAAAACTCTACAAGAAAACTTTTACAACTAGCAAATGAATTCAGCAAAGTAGCAGGATACAAAATCAATACCCATAAGTCAAAGACATTTTTGTACATCAGTGACAAAGCCTCTGAAAGGGAAATGATGAAAACCACCCCATTTACAATAGCATAAAAAAAAATCTGGGAATCAACTTAGCGAAAGAGGTGAAGGGACCTCTATAGTGAAAACTATAGAACACTAAAAAAAAAAATTATAGAAGACCTCAGAAGACGGAAAGACCTACCTTGTTCTTGGATAGGTAGAACTAATATTGTCAAAATGTCCATACTACCAAAACCATTATACAGATTCAATGCAATTCCAATCAAAATCCCAATGACATTCCTTCTTTTCCTATCTGGATCCCTTTAATTTCTATTTGTCTCAAATAGAAAAAGCAGTCATGAAATTCATCTGGAAAAACAAGAGACCCAGTATAGCCGAAGCAATCCTTAGCAAGAAAAGTGAAGCAGGGGGCATCACCATACTAGTCTTTAAATTATACTATAGAGCAATAGTAACAAGAACAGCATGGTACTGGCACCAAATCAGACTGGTAGACCAATGGTACAGAATTGAGGACACAGAGACTAATACATATAATTTCAGTTATCTTATATTAGACAAAGGTGCCAAAAATGTACAGTTGAGAAAGGATAGCTTCTTCAACAAATGGTGCTGGTAAACTGGAAATTCATATGCAACAAAATGAAATTAAACCCTTATCTCTCACCCTGCACAAAATTCAATTCAAAGTGGATCAAGGACCTAGGAATTAGACCAGAGACAATACACCTAATAGAATAAAAAGTAAGCGCCAATTTCCAACATGTCAGATTAGGCCCCATGTTCCTTAATAAGAATCCTGTAGTGCAAGAATTAATACCAAGAATCAATGAATGGGATAGATTCAAACCAAAAAGCTTCTTCTCAGCAAAAGAAACAATTAGTGAGTTGAATAGAGAGCCAACGATTTGGGAACAAATATTTCATACATGCACATAGAGCACTAATTTCTAGAATATATAAAGAATTCAAAAAACTTAACTCCAAAAAAAAAAAAAATAACCCAATCAATAAATGGGCTAAGGAATTGAAAAGACACTTCTCAGAAGAAGATAAATAATTAATTAACAAATACATGAAAAAATGCTCAACATTGCTGGCAATTAGAGAAATGCAAATCAAAACTACTCTAAGATTTCATTTTACTCCAGTAAGAATGGAAGCTATTAAGAACACAAACAACAATAAATGTTGGAGAGGATGTGGGGAAAAGGCAAAGTCATACGTTGCTGGTGGGAATGCAAAATGGTGCAACCATTATGGAAGGCAGTATGGAGATTTCTTGGAAAACTGGGAATGGAACCACCCTATGACCCAGCCATCCCACTCCTGGGTCTATTCCCAACGGACTTAAAAACAGCATATTACAGTGACACAGCCACTTCAATGTTTATAGCAGCACAATTCACAATAGCTAGATTGTGGAACCAACCTAGATGTCCCTCAGTAGATGAATGGATAAAGAAAATGTGGTACATATACACAATGGAATTTTACTCAGCAATAAAAGAAAATAAAATAATGGCATTCATAGGTAAATGGATGAAGTTGGAGAATATAATGCTAAGTGAAGTTAGTCAATCTAAAATATCCAAATACTGAATGTTTTCTCTGATATAAGGAGGCTGATTCACAGTGGTGTTGGGTCAGGGTACATAAGAGGATTAGAGGAATGCTAGAAAGGTCAAAGGGGAGGGAGGGGAAGGGAGGGAGCAAGGGGGGATGGAGGGGAAAAAAGAAAAGGTGATTGAATAAGATGGATGTCTTTATCCTAAATGCATGATTGAAGTTTGAATGGTACGAATATACATCGTATACAAACAGTGTTTTGTAAAAAGATGCTCTATATGATTACTATGAATTATAATGCATACTACTATTATAAATACAACAACTTTGAATAAAAAATAAATTACAAAAAAAAAAAAAAGATAACTTAAGGCCTGCCGTGATAAGCAAAGGCTGAGGGAGTTCGTGACCACCAGATCAATCTTACCAAAGATGCTTAAAGGAGTCCTACACCAGAAGCAGAAGAAAGATAGCTGCTGTCATGATAGGATGTGTAGATACACAAATGAGAAATAGAAAAGAATCAAACATTATCAATACAATAGAACATCAAATCACAAAGATGAATAACAGGAAGAACTGAACAGAGAATATTCAAAACAACTAGAAGAAAATAAACGAAATGAAAGGCACAAGTCCATCTTTTTTTGCGTGGGCGTACTGGGGATTGAACTCAGGAGCACTCAACCACTGAGCCACATCCCCAGCCCTATTTCATATTTTATTTAGAGAGATGGTATCACTGAGTTGCTTAGTTTCTTGCTCTTGTTGAGGCTGGCTTTCAACTTGTGATCCTCCTCCCTCAGCCTCCCCAGCCACTGGGATTACAGGCATGTGCCATCACACCCAGCACAAGTCCATATATTTTGTTAATAACTGTGAATGTAAGTCATCTTAATGTTCCAGTTTAAAAAAAAAAAAAAAAAGGCTGGCCTAATGGATTAAAACACAAGGCCCAACAATATGCTGCCTACAAGAAACTCACCTCAAAAATAAGGACATACATAGACTGAAAGTGAAAGGATGGAAAATGGCATTCCAAGCTAATGGCATCCCAAAACAAGAAGGAGTAGCTATGCTTATATCTGACAAAATAAACTTTATTAAAAAAAAAAAAACACAGCGAGAAGAGACAAAGAAGGTCATCATATAATGATCAAGGGATCAGTTCATCAAGAAGATCATGTACACCCACAAAAATGGGAAGTTATACCCCATGTATATATGGTATGTTAAAATACATTCTACTGTAATGTATAAGGGGAACAAATTAAAAAAAATAAAAGATGCTACATAACAATTATAAATCTATGTGCATGTAATAATGGAGAACCCAGTTTAATAAAACAAACACTACAGGACCTAAAGGGAGAGGAAGGCTTCAGTGCAATAATTGGGGATTTCAGCATCCCACTCTCACAATGGATAGATCACCCAGACAAAAATCAACAAAGAAATATCAGACTTCAACCATACTAAGTTCAGTCTTAATGGATATTTACAGAGAATTCCACCCAAGAGCTGCAATATATACACATTCATCAGTGCAAGGAACTTCCTCTAGATGAGACCACACATTAGGACACAAACAAGGCTTAAGTAGTTAAAAACAAGTTGAAATCATATCCTGTACCTTTTGGATCACAATGGAATGCAACTAGAAATCAAGAACAAGAGTAGCTATAGAAATTACACACAGACATGGAGTTTG
The DNA here is from genome assembly GCA_025594165.1 of Tamias sibiricus. Classification (NCBI taxonomy): domain Eukaryota; kingdom Metazoa; phylum Chordata; class Mammalia; order Rodentia; family Sciuridae; genus Tamias; species Tamias sibiricus. Next base: position 63,534,146 of record CM046667.1, read on the forward strand.
AACAACATACTTTTGAACAAATGGTGAGTCATTGAGGATGTCATAAGGAAAATTTAAAACATCCCTTGAAACAAATGAAAATGGAAAGACAACATACCAAAACCTGTGTCACGCAGCAAAAGCAGTACTCAGAGACATTTTTTAGCAATGAGTGCCTACATTAAAAAGTTAGAAAGACTTAAAATGTAACAACCTGACAGTGCATCTCAAGGTCTTATAGAATCAGGAGCAAAACATACCCAAAATGTTTAGAAGGAAAAAATAATACATATCAGAGCACAATCACATGACATAGGGCCTAAAAGAACAAAACAAATGATAAATGATACAAAGAGGTATTTTTTTCTTTTTTTATTTATAATAGTAGTATGTATTACAATTCATAATGCACATACATAGCATCTTTTTACATACAACTGTTTGTATACAAATTTGACAAGAGAAACAAAATTAACAAAGCCTTAGCTAGACTAATGTGAGAGTAGACTCAGATGAATAAAATTAGAAATGAGAAAGGAGACATCACAAACAGAAATTCAAAGGATCATAGGGGATTATTTTGAAAAACTAAATGCTGTTGCAATGTCTCACTCAGGAGAGGACGCCAGAAGAGAACCATGAGAGAGATCAAGGACATTCAGGGAATAAAAGCAGAGTAAGAGGGGAGATTCAGGGCATCTGCTTCCTTTTCAAAATAGGAAAGGCAGGAGGGACTGGTGCTCTGGAAGGGGCTCATTACTTACTTGAAGAAGGAAGGACATCAGACAATAATGGGTCCTATGTGACCCTCAGAGAGAAGGATGCCACCAGAGAGCACCAAGAGGGCACAGGGGGCAAGGGAGGAAATGCTCGTGTGGCTGCTCCCAGCCCACACAGAAGTGAGGGGACCATGGTAAGCCAGAGAACAGGGTACTTCTCAGAAGCTGACCCAGACTCCCCTCAGGGAGAGACCCACCACACAATGCTATGGGTATTGCTCTTAACCTGCTCCAAAAGGGAGCACCTCCTCACACTTCTCCTGTCCCCACCCAAGCACCCACACCTCAGAGACAGTGCAGACCATAGAATACGAGAGGCACTTTATTTTGAAACTGCTGTGAACTGGGGTGGACAAGCCCAAAAGTGGGGGCAGAGAAGCAGCCCTGGCTGAAGAAGAAACAGAGGGAACCAACTTGGCCACTGCTCCTGGGCTCCACAGGTACCAGGGGCTAGGCTCATCTTGTAGAAAGATGCTTTGTTCAACCTGACAATCAGAGCAGAGAGTCAGCCCACAGCCCTCCCAGACAGCCAGGACTGTGGGAAAGGGGTGTGATAAGCCACACACTCACTTCAAAGTCCTAGAGCTTGTCATTGAGGAATGGCATGACTGCTGAAAGAGAGAGACATAACTGAGCATTTAGGAAATATGGGCCACAGAGCACTGTCCCCTGACCCCACTTTCACACTTCCTGGTAGGGATCCATCAGCCTGGGAACCTGACTTCCCTCCCAGCCCTTTCTAAGCAGCCCTGGGAATGACTCCCCCAAACACATGGTTTCTATAACAGAGAACAACAGGTACCAGTAGTGCTCAAACACTGGGGCATGGCAGAAACACCAAGAAATGAGTTAAATCAAACAAGCAAGTAAACAATCATAGGACATCAAACACATCAAAGAAAACACAGAAACCAGCCCTTAAAGGAAAAAATAAAGGACCCGAGTAAAGGAGACAACTGGGACTCAATGTCAGAGTACATGGAGTTCACATGATGCACTGCTGTTTGTACACAGCATCAGCAGTCAACACCCAGAAGACTCCCAGGCCAGCCACAAGAAAGTCCATCCTTGTGGTGCTGCCTGTATCTGCAGGCCTAACCCACCACAGCTACACTCACTCAGAGATGCCAAGATCTCCCTCTGTCCTGCCCCTGCCCCACCTGGGAAATCCTCATACCTAGTTGCTCTTTGAGGTCTTCTCTTTCTTTCTGTAGTGCCACACACAAAGCCAGCAGACACCAGACAAAGAGAAATAAGAATAGTTTTCTGGCTTCCTCTCTTCTCATCTTCCTGCTCACCACCACCTCTCACATTCCCCATATCCAAAAGCCCAGTTGCAACACGGGGAGGGAATCTGTAGAGGAAAGGAGGAGCTCTCTCTGAGCCAGAAAAAGCAGTTCCTGGAAACAACCCTGTGCTCCAGGTGGCGGCTGCTACTATTTTGGAACCAGGGGATGCACAGCTGGTTCCTGGTTTCCTGAAAGACAACACAAAATCCAGCTCCCCTGCCCTCTCTGGGAAATAGGAAGGGCCTGGCTGTGTCTCAAGTGAGGCATCCCCTCTGTGGGCAGCAAATTGCACCTGCTCGGACCTGCAGCTCCACCCCCTCTGTGGGCCTGCCTTCCCTGCTCCCCAGTATTGGCCCCAGCTGTCACTATGGCCACCTAGCACTGTGGCTGCCTAGCACTGTGGCTCTGGGTTAGACACCAGCGGGGCTGCACTCTCACAACCAGGCCATGTGGATGAACAGGATCCAATTAAAAGGCTCAATTCTGCCAAAAGTCTAGTTGTAGAGTTGGTGTTTGGGGCACTGATGCAAATCACCCACACTACATAAAACACACACAGGGGACCAAATGACATGAAGCCACTCTTTCCCACACCCAGTTTCAATTTTTTCTTTTTTCTTTTTCCATTTATTTGTTTGTTTGTTTGTTTGTTTTGTTATTGGTACCAGGATTAAATCCAGGGGCACTTAACCACTGAGCCACATCCACAGCCCTTTTTTGTATTTTATTCATAGACATTCATTGCTTAGGGTCTCACTAAGTTGCTGATGCTAGCTTTGAAGTCACGATCTGCCTGCCTCAGCCTCCCAAGTGCTGAGATTACAGGCATGTGCCACCGCACCCAGCTACACCCAATTTCTTATGTGAACATTGTCTGGGCAAGGCAGGAAACCCTGGGACCAAGACTGGGTCCACAGAACGGACAGAGCCAGAGGTTTCCATATTCTGCCCTTCTCCACTGTTACCAAACCCACAAGACTCACCAGAGGGGGCCAGGTCTCTTCAAGTGGGGCCTCCCAGGCTCAAGTCCAAGGGTTGGTGACTTTCTGGAGGTTGGGAAACTCTGGTGTAGGGTTACCAATGCTGAATTCTCCATGATGCATGCCTAGACAAGGTGTCCCTGGCTTGTGCTCTGGAAGCTCATGCAGAAATTTCTGACTCAGCCTTGTGGGTGTGCCTGTTCAGTATGATCCTGCCTGCACAAGAGCCAGATGAGGTGGGGAACAAGGGGGAATTCCAAGATTCATCTCATTAGCAAGGTCTCTCTCAATCAGTGTCAGGCAAGGAGGTAGAGCTGAGTGAGGCAGAAGCAGGGTAGGGGATATGTGTGTGGGGGGCACTGAGAATGGTCAGGCCCCCTGGGGGAAGAGATGGGAGGGAGGAATCAGGAGGCAGATGAGACTAAACAACTGAGATGTGGGGCTCAGATTGTAAGGGGTCACCATCTGGCCAAGTTAGCATCCACACCCTTTTTCCATCCCAGTCCCACTCAGAATCAGGCAGGAAATGCACAAACGTGATCAACAGGGACCAGCACATACCAGGTACTTTCTTGATGTCTGCCCCGACTACAGAGACCCCTAGCTGACACTCCAATGACAGTGGTGGGTTCCCAAAGACAACCCCTGAGCAAGGGGCAGAGGGAACAAGGGCAAGCAAGTGTGGGCCAGAGGAGGAGGAGGAGGAGTGAGAGGAGGAAGACGATGAAGGCCTACTCACTTGGGCCTGTGGGACTGCATCTCTATTTGGCCCATTATCATCATGGGCCACTGGTTGGGATTCCCATGTCTCCTTAGATGCAGATCTCTCCCCAGTGCCACGGTGCTTGGACTATTTGGGTCCCAATGGTTCCAAGGGATATCTGTTGGAACTCCCAAGTGGTGCAGCCCACGAGATTGGGAGAATGTGGTTGGTTCCAGGAGAGCTGTTTTGAGTTTCTTAACCCCACGAAGGGAAGGTCCAGCCCAGGGTGAATTCTGAAGCACCCCCTGGGGATTTCTTCTCCTGGATGTCTTTCTTCCAAGGAGTGGCAGTAGCAGGCCTTCCTAGGAGGGCCCTGGGTAGGCCTCCTGCAGTAGTAGGTGGACCTCCTGCATCGCTGGGCCTGCTATCTCCTTTGACCCAGAACATGCTTTGCATTTTCTTGGAGGAACAGGCTTCCAGCTCTCCCAGGGCCTGCCTTTCTATGGCTGAGGTCAGTGCGCAGGGAGTGGAGGTGAACAGAGGGCCCAGCATGTGAAGGAAATTCCCCCTGGCATAGACACCTGAGGATGTCTAGGTCTCCTGATTCCCTGGGGCTGCTGGACCTGGCCTGGCCTCCTCCTTTGGGGCAAATGCTCACCCTCATCAGCTGTATCTCACTGAATTCATCTGAAGACTCAGGATGGAAGAGGGCCACTGAGGTTCCCTGCTGCCCATCTTCCTACTTTTGGTGAACCTGGTGGGTTCACCCAGGCCCAGCCCCCCCTCGGCCCCACTGGTGTGTTTCTGAGGAGGAGAGAGGTCTGCTGCGCTTCCAATTTGCTCAGGGTCAGTGTGCATCTCCCTGCTGGGATCTGCCTCAGTGACCACCCAATGGGCATAGAGTTTGGAGGCAAAGCTTTCAGGGGATGGGTGTCTATGGACATCCTGGGGCTCCAAGCAGGTCAGCGGGTGCAGGATATCCACAGACTCCACAGTGAGGGGCACAAAGTTCAGATCATTCCCTTTCTCATGAACCCGGGATCCAGGCATGCTTTTGCAGCCCAGAAATACCACCCTCCTGCCTCTACCTCTTCCCACTGGGCCTCCAAGTCGAACTCATAGCCCTTGGGGTCTGGGAGGAGGCCCTGGCCCTTCCCACTTCTCGGTGGCCCCAATTTGAGGCAAGCCCCGGGCCCAGGGCCCACCCCATTGTGTCTCTTGGATCCATAGGACAGACACCTACAAGCTTCTCACTGCCTATTCCAAAACTGTCTCCCTGAAGTGAAGCCTCATCAGTGGAGCCCATGTCACCAGTCCCAGCATCAAGGTATGAGGAGGGATAGTCACCAGAGTCACGGCAGGAGCAGCTAGTGCTTCCAGAACTCCATCACCACAGACAATGCAGGAGACCCTCTCAAACACAGCCTGGCTTCCCAAGCCTTCGATGCCTTCTCATTGGTCCTCCCCCAGCCAACCAGCATGCCCCTTTCTGGGGCATCCCTCCAGGCCCTCAACAACAGGACTGCTGTGAATCTCTGGCTTTATTGGCTCTTGGCAAGCCAGTTAAGACCGTGGGGTTGCTTGTAGGTGCAGTACCACCCCCCAACCCACATTTTCCTGTCCCACCTTTTACTTTTTTAAAGTTTCTGACCTACAGAGGAATTGCAAGCAAAGCACGAGGAGGCCCCATATATATCCTTCATCTGGACTCACCAGTTGTTAACATTCCATCCCATTAGTTTCATCGCCCCATGGGCTTTGGGGTTTTGAGTATTTTTAATTTCATCACATTTTATTTTATTTATTCATTCTTGTGGCAGGAATGGAACCCAGAAGTGTTTTGCTATGAGCATATCCCCAGCCCTTTTTTATTTTTAATTTTGACACAGGGACTTGCTAAGTTGCTTAGGGCCTTGCTAAATAGCTGAGGCTGGCTTTGAACATGTGATCCTGTCTCAGCCTCCAGAGCCTCTGGGATTACAGGCATGCGCCATAGAGCCTGACCTCATTTTACATATTTTAGGGGTGGAGTCTTGCTGCATTGCCCATCCTGGCCCCGAACTCCTGTGCTCCAGCGGGCCTTCTGCCTCTGCCTCATAAGTAGCTGGGACTAGTGGCAAATGCCACTGAGCCTATGCGAGTGTGTATTTTTAAATCAAGATACCACATTATTTGTGTTACTTGAAGATGTTATGATACATCACCCCTGACTATGTCAGCATGTTTCTCATTATGGTCTCATACAAAACCTAGTGGAATAAACACACTGAGACCATTTGCCCTTGAGGTGATACTGAGTTCTACTGTAGTTCTCCATGAAATATTTTCTGATTGCCCCAATACCATCCTTCAGTTTTGCTTTCTAAAACCCCCCTTTGCAAGCAACGGTTCATGCAATGCATTTGTCTCTCAAGTCCCTTTAGTCTCTTTAAACTAGAACATGACCCCTGACCTATTGACTTTCATGTCAGTGAGATTTTGGAACATTGAGTGCAGTGTTTTACAGCAAGCCCCTCGAGTTGAATTTGTCTGAAGGCCCCCTCTCATTTAAATTCAGGTAGGCATTTTGGCATTTCACCCAGTTACTTCTGGGTCTGTGGTGAGGAAGTGCATCATGGTGGGGTCACATGAGAGGGGAAGCCAATCCACCTCATGGTGATCATTGCATGTGGATCACATAGTAGGTACTTGACCTGTGAAAACCTTCTTCAATTCTAAGAAGAGCCCGCTGTCAAGCTCAAACTCCACCAGCTGCAGAGGGAGCTGATGGCAGGAGCTTCTGGGACCCAGGCCCCCTGGAGCACCACAGCACACTCCCTCCTGTGCCTACAGGATCCCTGGGCAGATACCCAACCCCTGGGAGAACGACCACCTCTCATGTGACCATGAGTCCCTGGGCCCAGAGCCTACCAGTTCTGGCCACCCCTGGCCTGGAATCCTACCCCAGGCCAGCTGAGCCCACCCCTCTGCCAAAACTCCGCCTGATCAGGAGATTCTCAGGTCGGCTTGGCCCTTGGCTGGTGATCTTAACTTTGACCATGTGGTCAGCGTGCTGTTCCAGCTTATTCCATTGTGGAGGAACCAATTTCCTGCTGCATTAATAAAGAATGCATGTCAGCCGGGCGCGGTGGCGCACGCCTGTAATCCCAGCACTTTGGGAGGCTGAGGCAGGAGGATCGCGAGTTCAAAGCCAGCCTCAGCAATGGCGAGGCACTTAGCAACTCAGTGAGACCCTGTCTCTAAATAAAAGTACAAAAAAGGGCTGGGGATGTGACCCAGTGGTCGAGTGCCCCTGAGTTCAATCCCTGGTACCACAAAAAAAAAAAAGAATGCATGTCACGGTGCTGCATGGAGAGAAAACAGTTCAGTTACATCCAGGTTTGGTGTGTTGTGAGAATTATTTAACTAAAAGATGCATTATTGCTCTAAGCAACACCCCCCATTTTTCCTTCCAGGAAAACACACATCCTTTCTTTTGTGATCTTTGTTCACTGTTCTTCATAGCATTCATATCTCATGTGTACACCATTAATGATGTAGTTTGGTGTTTCCTGTTATTTACTTTGTTGAAGTGGCATCACAGATCATGTCAACATTGTTTGTTTCATGCATTACACATGAGGACTTCAATTGTGAATGTGTGAATTTGGGTTGTCTATCAGATTTCCAAGTGGAGATGTTGAGTAGGTAGAGTTTGGACTCTGGATGTGAGACAAAAGTATGGATATGGGAGTCACCGTAGTATCAATGGCTTCTTTGTCAGGGTCCACTCTGGAGACAGAAATCACACCAGTTTTTATTTAATTGCGGTAAGAGTAACATAAATTAAAACTTGTCATCTTAATCATCTTTTATGATCAGTTCAGTATTGTTAAGTTTATTCAAGTTACTGTGTCCCCAGTTTCCTGAACTTCTTATTTACAAAATTAAAATATAAGTCTATTAAGCAACAACTCCCATTTTCCTATGCCTCCAAACTCTGAAAATCAGTATTCCACTTTCTGTGTTTCCATGATTTCACTCTTTCAGACACTTCATATAAGTCCAATCATGTAGTATTTTGTCCATTTGTGACCGACACATTTCAAACACAATGTCTTCCTCTCTGAGGATCCACTATATGTTTTCTCTTCTTTTATTTTCTTTTTAAACTAGTTGTGCCATTTCACATTGCCACCAATAGCTCATATCAGTTTCAATCTATATATGTCCTCACTAACATCACCCCAGGTTTTTTGTGTGTGTGTAATTCATTTTATTTTATTCTGTTTACTGTTTTCCCACTTCATTGTTATGTAATTCAATTGAAAGTTAAAATTGTGTGTATTTATGCTGGACAATGTGATGTTTTCAAATATTATAGTTTTTTGGAATACCTCAACTGAGCTGATAACAAATACATAATCTAAACAGTCCTACTTTTTCATGGAAAGAATTCTTAAAATGTGTTCCCATAGCAATTTTGAAGTGTACAATCTATTTTTATTAAGTGTTGTCAATATGTTACACAATAGAGCTCTCCAATTTATTACTCCCAACTGAAATTTTGTAGTATTGGACCAAAATCTCCCAATAATCCCTCCTGTCCCAGCCCCTGGTACCACTCCTCTACTCCTCTGCTCTCTCTTTTTTTTTCCATGAGATTTAATATTCAAATTCCACATAAAACTGAGATCATTAGTATTTTCCTTCCTGTGCCTGGCTTCTTTGACTTAACATGATGCTCTCCAGGTTCATACACGCTGTCACAAGTAACAGGAATTCCCTTTGAAGGCTGAATAGCATTCTATCTTGCACATGTATACATTTTTTCTTTGTCCATTTATCCACTGAGGGGCACATAACTTGATTCCATGTCTTGGCTGTTGTGGGCGGTACTGCAATTAACAGGGATGTGCAGGTATCCCTTTGACACAGTGATTTCATTTCCTTTTGGTTTACACCTAGTAGCGGGTTTGCTGAATCATGCAGTAGTTTTAGTCATGAGTTTTTAAAGACCATACACAATGTATTCCATGATGGCTGTATTAATTACATTCCCACCACCAGTATGGAGGGTTCCTTTTCCCATGTCCTTGACACATTTGTAATCTTTTGGTTTTTGTCTTTTCCTCCTCCTCGTCGTCGTCCTCCCCCCTCCTCCTCCTCCTCCTCTTCCCTCTTCTTCTTTTCTTCTCCTTTTTTTTATTTCTTTGGACTTGTAATTGAATCCAAAGCCTCATGCATGACAGGCAAGCACTGAACCACTTACCTATATCCCCAGCTCTTTTGCAATATTGTATTGGGATATATGGTCTCATTAAGTTGCCTGGGCTGGCCTTGAAATTGTCATCCTCCTCCCTCAGCCCAACCAGGCAGCTGGGATTACAGGTATGTGCCACTGTAACCAGCTCTTTCATCTTTTTCATAAGAGCCAGCTATTAGGTAGAAGGGGATATTGTATTGTGATTTCAATTTGCATGTTCCTGATGAAGGATATTGCTGAGCATTTCTTCATATACCTGCTGTCCATCATAAGTGGTCTTTCAAGAAATGTCTATTCAAGTCCTTTGCCCATTTTTTTTAGTCAGGTTGTTTTCTTTATTTTTGAGATGTTTGAGTTCCTCAGATATTTTGGATATTAGCCCCTTATCAGATGTAATTAAATAGTGTTCCCTTTTTCCATAAGTTGTCTCTTCACTTTGCTTATTGTTTCCTTGGTTGTGCAAAAGCTTTTTAATTTGAGGTAATCTCAGTCCATTTCTGTTCTTGTTGCCCATGCTTTTGGGGTCCCATGAAAATTTTCCTTTCATCAACTAATGCCATGGAGATTCCCCCCACCACCGTCTCTACTTTAGTTTTATAGTTTAATGTCTTAGATTTAAGTCCTTCATCCATTTGGGGTTGATTTTCCATACAGTGTGAGATAAAGGTTTAATTTAATTCTCCCACACATGAATAGCCAGTTTCCAAACATCATTTACTGAGGACGCTATCCTTCCCCCTTTGTGTGTTCTCAGAATCTGTGTCAAAAATGCCTGTAGCAAATACCACTCTCATCTCCTATCTGCTTGTGGTCTTCTCTGTGTGTATACCTGTGTCCAAATTTCCTCTTACATGGATAGCAGTCATATTGTCATAGGGCCCACCCTAATAACCTCATTTTAATTTCATTACTACTTTGAAGTCCCTATCTCCCAATATAGTCATAATCTATGATACTGGGGGTTAGGGCTTCAACATATAAATATTGGGGGAGGTAGTTACAGGGAACAGACATAGGATTGTGTAAAACAAATCTTGATATCATTGGAAAGCTAATATGGCAGTGAAAGTTACAGGTTCAAGATACAGAGAAGGAGGATTCTCAGAAATGTGAAACCCACGTTTGGATATGGTTTTATTCTGGGGGTGTCTGATAATTGCAAAAGTGGCAGCTGGGAGTTTGTGAACATGGGCAGAGCTTTCATATTCCAGAACAATCATTGGACAGTCGTGGAATACAAGGAATGCCAAGAAGGTTGGCATGGTCTTTTCCCCCATATTTTGGTTTGCAGTCCAGAAGAGCTACTCCCTAGTAGTTAGGGATATCCAAACTATACCAGATTGAACAGAAAGTGAAGCCCACCTTCAAATCATCTGAAGCTTGCAAATGGACAGGGAGGGAGAGAGGGAGGAGGAAGAGGAGAAGGAGGAGGGGAAGGAAGAAGAAATAACAAAAGAAATTAAAGCCTCTGCCAGTCTCTGCACGCGGTGTCTGTGCTGCAGCACTCCTTCAATGCTTAACTCAGCCATTTACACCTCTACCTGGGCCTTATGCTTTCCACAGGCATTGAGCCCAGATACCAGCCAGAGGTGAAACCTTAGGGTCTTTTCAGGACTTTGCTACACACTCGTCTTGCCCTGCATGTGCATGTGGTTTTCTGAGACCCCCAGTAATCATGGGAGTTTTGAGTGCCCTAAGTTCCCCTCTGTCTCCAGGTTTCCATTCTAAATTTGCAGTAGTCGTGAATGCCTCAAACATAATCTTTTCCTGGAAGTGGTGGCAGATAGCCTGCCTTTTATTGTTTTCAAGAATTATTTGCCTGCTCTCCAGCCCTGGGTGAGTTCTCAGTAAGATGCACTGGCCCTTCAGCTGGCCCTCAGACAGACCAGAATGGATGAACACAATTCTTCAAGATATGTCTGCTCTGCTCTCTTGGGAAACAGTAGAACAGAGTCCCACACCAAGGATGTGGATGGCAGTATATAGGGCTGCCACTGAGCTAGGTAGGGGCACAGAGCAAGGATAAGGAAGATGACCGCAATTATTTCCAACCATTTTGAACTTGCCTTTGTCTTGTTTGTGCATTTGCTTAGTTGCTGTAAACATTGATTATTTTCCAATTTGTGACAATGATGATTGTGATCATTTTTTCCTTGATTTCTGATGTTTCTCTGGAGTTCCTCAGAGCTACCTACTTCACCAATGATGCTGATTTGCTCATGCCAGTGTAGTTTTTCTGTTTGCTTGTTTCTTTGCTTTGGTTTTGGTTTTGGTACCCATGATTGAACCAAGACGTGCCTGACAACAAAGCCACATCTCTAGCTCTTTTTATTTTTTTTCTTATTTCAAGACAGATTCTAAGTTGCTTGGGGTCTCACTAAATTGATGAGGATGGCTTTGAACTTGCAATCTTCCTGCCTCAGCCTCTAGATCCATTGGGATTAGAGGCATGCCCACTGAAACCAGCTTCTCTGCTGAGTTTTTGAAATGTTGACAAAATAAATTCAATGCAGAAAGCAAAGTCTTTCCTAAGTGGCAGCACAATGTTTGGGTATCCATATACAAGAAAAAAAAAAAAAAAAAAAAACAGAGGGAGAAAAGCAAAAGAATAAAGCATGGATCTCAACATTGCACCTAATTAAAAAAAAAAACAACTACAAAACTGTCACTTATAATGTATCAGTGGTAAAAATGTAGAATATAAAACTATAGACATTCTTTAAAAATATTTTTAGTTATCAATGGACCTTTATTTTATTTACTTATATGCAGTGCTGAGAATCGAACCCGATTCCTGACACATGCTAGGCAAGTGCAATACCACTGAACTGTAAACCCAGCCCAAAAACTATAGACCTTTTATGAACAAAATGTATGAGAAAAATCATTTTGGCCTGAGTTTAGGTGAAGTTTTTGAAATAATAGCTGTTGTGTAGTAACTCTAAGAAAAATTATTAAATTGGATTTCCATTAAATTAAAAACTGTTTCTCTGAGAAAGACCTTGCTAAGACAATGGAAAGACAAACACAGAATGGAGGAAGATATTTGTAATTAAAAACTACACCAAGAATATGTAGACTATACAAAGAACCTCAATAATAATAAAAAAAAGATACTCAATAATAATAAAAAAGATACTCAATAAAATATTGAGCAAGGATATATGTTAGGCACATCAACAAAGAGGATATAGTGGTGGTAAATAAGCACTTTAAAAGATATTTGAGCCAGTAGTGGTGGCACATGCCTGTAATCCAAGTTGCTCGAGATGCTGAGGCTGGAGGATCACAAGTTCAAAGCCAGCCTCAGCAACAGCATGTCCCTAAGCAACTAAGTGAGACCCTGTCTCTAAATAAAATGCAAAATACGGCTGGGAATGTGACTCACTGATTGAGTGACCCTGAGTTCAATCCCCTGGTACCAAAAAATAAAATCACACAAAAAAATATTCAACATCATTTCCATTAGGAAAATGCAAATTAAAAACCACGTTGTGATATCACTGTGCTACTATTAGAAAGACTAACATAAAAATCATACTCTCAGTACCATGCAATAATTATATTGAAAATAAATAAAAAACAGGAACTCACATATTTTGATGGAGGGAATGCAGAATGGTATATCCACTCTGGAAAACATTTGCCACTTCTTATAAAATTAACACATATTTTGTCTTAGAATGTAACATTCTCACTCCTCAAGCCTTGACCAATACACCTGTTCACACAAAAAAACTTGTGCATGAATATTGGCAGGAACTTTATTCATAATCACCAGAAAACTAAAAGCAATCACCAGATGAAGAAATAAATGCCACGTATCCCTACAACAGGACACTATTTAACAATACAAAGGAAGAAACTGCTGATACATTCAATAACAGGGATGAATTGCAAGCACATTATTGCTAAGGAAGAGAAGGCTGTACAACATGGTTACACACTGTATACTTATGCTTGTAGAGCATTCTACAAAAGGAAAAAGTACATGGACCGAAAGCAGATCCTTGGTTGTCAGGGGATGAGGATAATTGAGATGGTTTGAAGACACAGGGTCAGAATGAGGGAGATTTTTGTGATGGCGGAACCGCTGTGAGTCTTCATTGTGGTGGTCCCTACAAGAGCCTATCTGTGTGTTAAAAGTCTTGATACTGAAAACTGAAGCAAGTTAATTTTACCAGATAACAATTTAAGATATATAAGTTTGAAAATCATAAAGATGAAGTGCACATAAATGATTAAGAATCAAAATGACAGGCTTTTGTAGTTATATGCAAATTAGTATTCATTTTGACATTATTATAAAATCATGGAATATAATTTACTCTAATTTAGTACCAAGTACTTTTAGGTTCCTCTCCCTTCCTCCCTGTTTCCTTCCCTTTACTCACTAATCTCTCACTATATACTTTTAGATTAAAATATTAATTAGTGTTTCAAGACAGGGGTTGGAGACAGATCATTTTGCAGTAACTTTTGTAATCCCTGTTGGCATCCCTTGAATAGTCCAGGTTGTCTTCCTATTTTATTTTGAAGAGTTGGAGTAGGGGCTTTCCAGATAGAAGCAGCAATCATGCGAGTAGAACTGGAAGTGGGTGACTGCAGATATGTAGTAGACCCAATCTACCCTGAGGTTTACACCTTCTCCAGCAAGGCAGCCATCTCAGGTGTAGATCCAGAGATATCAGGCCTTTGACATCTGCTAGTGGATGAGGCATTCTCACTCTCCAGGCCTCATTGGAGAGCAATCAGAGTAGGGTAAATGATAGCGAGGCAAGAAAAGACATGTGAATGTGAGTGGGGAATCTAAGGCAGTCAGGTGTGAAATTAATTGAGAGCTGCTGGAGTAGGAGTTTTGTGGCAAGCAACAAAATTCTAGCATTCTAGGGCCTTCCAGAAAGGTTCCAGGGAAGATCCCCTGGAACCGTAACCTTTCCCAATCTCCAGTGTGGGAGATCCAAGAGATATTCTTTGTTGTCCTTGGAACCCCAACAGCCCATGCACGGTGGCAAAGAGATGAGATATATGCCAAATATTCCAAAGACAGCTTGGGAGTCCCAGCTTGTGGCCAATCAAGGTAATGTCACAAATAGAGTTGAAGTCCCACAGGCCCAAGCGAGTTTGCCCTCCTCCTTCTCCTTTCTTCTCCTAGCCCATACTTCATTGTCCATGCTGCTTCTGCTTACCCAGGCTTTGTCTTTGGGAGCCCACAATCACTGAGATGCCAAATTGGGGGTCTGCTAAAAAGTTGAGACAGGCATCAAAAATGTACCTTGTAGGCTCCAGGTCTTGTTGGCCATATTTTGTGCCTTTCCTGCTTCCTTCTCTGACAGAGGCTGGTATAGAAAGCAGTGCTGGACATTGACTTGGTCAGTTGACCCTATCCAGTTTGGGCTGTGCAGTGTGGGTGTTTAGTCCCATTTGCCTCCTGATTTCTCCTTCCCAGTTCTTCTACTTTGGGTCCTGAGCTTTCTCAATGCCCCTCCCTGCCTAACCCTCATGCTTCTCCATGACTCAGCCCTTTCATCAGGCTTAGTGCTAAGTGAGGGATGCCGTGCTGATGAGATGAGCCTTGGGATTTCACCATGGTTCCCCAACTCACCCCAGGCCCTGTGCACACATAATCATACTCATCAGGCTCACCCTCTGACTCAGTGAAAATTTTCTGTGTTAGCTTCCAATACACAGCCAGGAACATCTTGCCTATAAGTGAATTATGAAGAATTGAAAAGTTGTGACCCCAACATCAGAGTACCCCAACCTCTAGAAATCTCCCAGCCCTTTGATCTGTTCCACTGAGGCCTCATGCCCAGAGGCCTTGTCCCCTCTGGTGAGTGTTTGTGGGTTTGATTGCAAGAGAGAAGGGCAGGAAATTGAAAGCTCTGTCTCTGTCACTTCCACGAGCCCATCCTTACTCCCAGGCTTCCTTGCCTATGTAGGGAGTACTCTGCTGGAAAGAGTATGACCAGAATTTTCCTTGGGCCACTTGTTTCCTGCATGGGGTTTATGTGGTAGGGGTGATTTGTAGCAGTGTTCAAAAAACAATTCTAGAAGTAGACTTTCAGAGGAACACAGCCTTTTCTTTGGGTCCTGTGCAGCCACATGGCCCCTCCCAGGAACTGGCTATGAGTGCAGCTCTGCCAATGTCCAACCCAGAGCCACAGTGCTAGGGCTTCACAGTGCCACCTGGGGCTATCACTGGGGAGCAGGGAAGACAGGCCTTGAGAGAGGGGTGGAGATGCTGGGCAGAGCAGGTGCTACTTGCTGCCTGCAAGGGAGCTGCTGCTTCACTTTAGACCCAGCAGGCCTTTCCACTTCCACTAGGCTGGTGAGCTGGATTTTCTGCTCTCTTTTCAGACAAGCAGAATCTACCTGTGCCTCACATGGTTCCAGAAAGGCTGTGATAACCATTTGCAGAACAGGACTGTCCTGGGGTAATGCTTTCTCTGGCTCCTGGAAATGCCTGCCCAGCTGGATGGGGGGCTTTGAGGAAATGAAAACTGACTATGTTGCTATGGGTCTTTGGGATATGGGGAACATGAGGATTGCGGGGGGCGGGGGGCGGATAGTGAGTGGGAGAATGAGGAGGAGGAGACCAGAATATTATTCTCATTTCTTTTCCTCTGTTGTGTGCTGGGATGAGTGCACTGCACTGCAGGAAGAAATACAGGCCCTCAAACAGCAAATTAGGGTATGTGAGGACCCTAGACTGGGGGGCAGAGGCAGAAACTAGTGACTCTGGTGCCAATGCCTGGGGTGGGGGTGGGACTGCAGGTACAGGCAGCACCACAAGGAGGGACTGCCTTTGGCTGGCCCGGAGCCTTCTGTGCCTTGACTGCTGGGGCTGTGTTACAAAGAGCAGTGCCTTGTACTGAACTCCATGTTATCTGCCATTGAGTACCCAGAAGTCTCCTTCTCTCAGGACCTTTACAGAAACCTCCATTATTTTTTTAGTTGGTTGGTGTGGTTTGTTTGGTACTTTGTTGCCCTATGCCTGTTTTGCTTGGCTTGTTAATTTTAACATGTTTCTGGATGCTAATGCGTCTGCCCCAGTGTTTTAACCACTACTGGTTACATTTTGTTCACATATTTAGAAGATATTTCCATGTTGAATTCCAGTGAGGAATTGAGGGAATCATTCTCTACTTTTAAAACTGGGATTCGAGAGGGGTCTATATGTAGGACTGGTGCATGCCCCCCAGGGGAATGGGGGAAGTGTCAGCAGGGGGAATTCTCCTGTATCCCTATGTCTTAAGTGTTTGGGTTATGCCTGTCCTTTGTTTTTTTTTCAGCAATCATGCACTCACTCCGTTACAAAGTTCCATGGATCTTTGGCCAGTGAGTGTTTAGGTTCAAGTCGCCCATTTCCATAACCCCAGCTTTCTGGGAGGGATGTAGGCTGTCTGTGGTCCCGAGATGGGTCCTAACCCCTACTCTGCTTGACAGGATGAACCAGCATCTTTGTACTAGACAAAAAAACTGGTACCTGTGGAACCCAGAGAAGCAGCCAAGCGCATCCCCTCTTGTTTGTCTTCAACCAGGGAATTCTTCTCTGCTTCTGCTTCTGCCCTTGCTTTCCCCCAGTTCACATTACTTTTTTAAATTAAAATGCCTCTCACATTCTGTGGTCTGACTTCTCTCTGGGTAGGGTACTCGTGGTTGGGGGGGATGGAGAATGGATTGGGAGCTGCCCCATTTCAGGGCAGGTTAATTAAAAAAGTATCCATCGGGTATTCTGTGGTTGGCCTCACTCTGGCAGTAGTGTGGGCCAGAAACTTTGTGGCATTTGAGCCAGGAGCCTGTGCTCAAGGCTTACCATGGTGCGTGTGGGTTCTGTGTGGGCTGGATCCAAGTATTACCTCTCTTTTCCCACTGACGCTCTTGGGGGTTTTTGCTAACTTCCTTCTCTCTGGGGTTCACATAGGACAGCAATTCTTGCCTTCTGTAGCCCTTCTGAAGAATCTCAATGGCCCCTTCCACATCCACAGCCCCCCTACCTTTCCTGCTGTGTTTTCTTATACCTGCTTCCTGCTTTGTTTCCATATCCTGCTTTTACCCTCTTATCCTTTTCTGTCCTGAGCATCCTTGATCTCTCCCAAGACTCTTCCCTGGTGTCCTCTTCTGAGTGATGCATTTGGAGGGCAGAAGAGTTGAGTTCATCTGTCACCTCCCAGGACCCAGTCCCCTTTCTAGATTCACAGTATTTTCTACTGGTGGCACCCCACAGAGGGAAAACTTATCTAGAAATTGCCCCATCATCCTTCAGTTCCTGCTTAGCCCTCACCTTTGAAGCTCAGTTGCCAAATCCTCTTCAGTTCTCCCTTCTTCTTTTTGGTA
>CM046667.1:63551560-63603908 GCA_025594165.1 Tamias sibiricus
AGCCCACAATTTGCCAAGTAATTATAAAGAGATGAAGCCCAGTAACCAGTAATGTGCTGTAGAGACTGTACATTGTACTTTCAGAAGTCCCATTTGAGTCTCTTTCTGGGAAGGGAGCCAAATGCAAAAAGCTTCACACTGCATTATTCCTTTCATGTGACATGGCAAAGGGGGTAGAAATAATGAACTGGTTGTTTCCAGCACATGGAAGTTGAGTGAAGGGGTTAACTACCATATGGCATGAAGTAATTTGGGGAATGATATAAATGTTGTAGAGATTTCTTTTTAATCCATTACCATTGTGTGTTGAAATAAACTGTACACCTTTATGTAAATTATATCTAAGTACTTCAGACTTTCTAGAAAATATCACACACATTGCATATCGAATGGATAAAGAAATTTACTAATTAAGACCTTCAAATGTGGGGATTTTGTATTCCATCTCTCTCTCTCCCTCTCTTTTATTTTGGTACCGGTGATTGAACTCAGGGGTTCTCAGTCACTGAGCCACATCCACAGCCCTATTTTGTATTTTTATTTAGGGAAAGTTCTCCCTGAGTTGCTTAGTGACTCGCTTTTGCTGAGGCTGGCTTTGAACTACCGGCCCAGCTGCCTCAGCCTCTGGAGCCGCTAGGATTAGAGGTGTGTGCCAGCACACCCAACTCCCTCCTCTAATCCATTAATGTGCTAGATATATTGCTACATTTTCTTAAGTAAATGAAATTTGTACTGGGATGTATCCAATTTAGTCAAATCATAGCATGTATTTATATCTATATGTCCTCGAGGATCCAGTTTGATAACATACTGTTTCTGCCTTTTGCTCCTATGTGTGATTGACCCGGGATTTTCCTCTCCTAAACTGAGGTGGTCAGGATCTGGTATGGAGGTAACTTCAAGTTCATAACATGAGTTGGCAGTATCCTTGCTTTCTGATTTTTCTGCCAGAGAAAGACAAATACTATAGATCTTAACAGTATTTGGAATGAAAAAATGTCAAAATCCTAGAAGTCAGATTAGAATGGCAGGGACTGGTGGTGAAGTTGGTCAAGGATACAAAATTTCAGTTAGACAGGAGCAACAAGTTAGGAAGGTGTATTATCAAGCATGGTCACTACAGTTAATAACAATGTATTTATTGTACCTGGAAATGGCCTCCTGGAAGTTGAGAGTGGAATGGTGGCTACCAGAGACCAGGGAGGTAGAGGGAGGGGTGGGGGAAGGTTGGTCAATGGGCACTCAGTTACAGTTAGTTAGGGGTAAGGAGTCCCAGTGTGCGATTGCACAGTAGGGTGATTATGCACAATTACGTACTGCACATATCAAAGAGCCAGAAGAGGAGTTCACCCATGGCCACGCACAGGAGGGAGGTGAGATGGCAGGTGACATTGCCAAGTCTCAGGTCAAATGGACTGGTGGCAGCAAAATGTTTGAGAAGATCACCTGCAAGGAAATCCCAATCACAATCGTTTTTGAGGATGAGCAGGGTTTTTCTTGCTTTCCATGACCGTTCCATGAAACACTAACATGTTTCCTGGAGCTACCCCAGAAATGGGTATTTCAGCTTTCTGTAGCAGCAGCAGATGCCAACAAAAGTATTCTTGGACATTTCAAGGTTGTTGGCAGGAAATACACTGTTGATCTGGGCTTGACTGAAGTTTCAGGGGTGGTTATCCATCATGATCATGTGCACGTCCACGGAGTTTGACAATGTATTGGCCTCCAGGCTAGGCATGATTTGGGGATGATTTTCCCTTCTCTAGACAGTGATCAAGTTTGCAAGTTCCAACATGTTAAACACTACACTCATTTTTGCCTGTGTATTGAGAAGTGGAGGTAATGATTTATAAAACATTATCCATAATACAAACTTTGTTGTCTGGTGAAAAAAATCTATAAGAAAGGATTTTGAATATTTTCTTTTTTTTTTAATACTTCTTGACTGGATTAATGCCATTATATTTGCGAGCCTTGTGATTTACATGAGCATTTTTAGTCAGCAGATATCACCATTGGCCAGTATGCTGTCAAGGGGCCAAAATTTAGTGGTGAATTTCAGACATTTATTGCCGACAAATGTTTTTTTGCAGCATATTTTCTCTATATGGAAATGATAGATGTGGAGGTCGATGTTTTTAACTTAATTTACACATTACACAACATATACATGTATCAAAACATCACATGGTACTACAGGCATATGTAGAGCTTTCATGTTTTTGATGGATCCGTCTAAGCACTTCATAGAAAATAAAATTCCTATGAGAGATTTTACATATCCTCACCAAAAAAAGTAAGTATTTGAAATAATACATGTCAATTAGCTCAACTTAGCCATTCCACATTGCGTACATATTTCAACACATTATGCCATACACCATAAATATATACGATATTTGTCAGTGCAACATAAATAAAAATGGGTGGGGCACATGTCACATGCCTGTAATCCCAGAGATTTGGCAGGCTGAAGAGGGAGGATTACCTGGGCAACATCATGAGACCCTGCTTCAAAATAAAAACTAACATTGTGTGTGGTTAAGCACACCTGGGTTTAATCCTGGTATAATAATAATAACAACAATAATGATAACAATAACAAAATAAAAACTATGAAGACCTGGGGGTACAGCTGAGTCATAGAGTGCCCCTGTGACTGAGGCAGGGCACCTGCGTAGGTGTGGATGCAGGACAATGTTGTACCAAAAATGTTGTATCCAATGAGATGTCAATTAAAACTCCAAGCCACGTCACACTAATGCCAATAAAAATCCTCTATTAAGCTGATCAGCGGCCACCATCCTCACACATCACACAGTGTGACAAGATGGCGCGCCTGCAGTGATTTTTCAAGGGTTTATAAAGAGCAAAATCACAGAGGGCGGAATAGTCAATTGCAGGGTTTCAACCAATGCAAGCAAGCCATGGTACAGAAGCTGAATCTAGGCAGTTTGCAAGACAAAGCAATGGGTACAATAATATTTCCCACGGGACTTTCCAGGTTGATATAGCAACGACCAAGTAGAAGGGAATGGGGTCAAGATGACCCTAGTTGAGTACATGTTAGAGAATGGTTACTAACGTCTAGACAATCAATCTCTGACAAGGTATTTGCCCAGGAAAAATGGAAACCAAAGAGAGCAATTTTACTTTGTATAGGAATTGCTGTTTTTATGCTGTCAAGTGTATTATGCTAGGTAACGATTAATGGGTACACAGGCAGGACTTTCTGTATTCTATTATTTCTGAGAAACAGTACTATTTCTCGGAACTCCTAAGATGGCTGCTGAAGAACAAGATGGAGTCCCTTTAGTTCTCTTATCACAACAAACTGTGATATTCATTTCTGCTGCTTCTGTGTATAGGCCTGTCTGGTCTCCCTGTTATTTGTTCTGAGGAAAGGAGAGCTGGACTGTCCTCCGAACTCTCTGGTTTAGTGGAGACTGGAAACTGAACTGAGGGACTCGCCTCTCCCTTTGCGAAGAGTTCCTCTGCCCTCCTGGCCTATACTATGTGAGCGGTGATAACTCCTTTCTGGTGTTATAGTGACAGTTTGAGTAAATTCCTCTTCTAAGTCTGTCTTCTGTTAGTTTTGTCCCATCCATGTAAATCCTGTCCTCTAACTTTGTCTGTCATTTGTCCTGTCACTTGTCTTCCCAATTGTCCCTTTTTTCCCTGCTGGCTGGTATGTCCAGCCCTACTGGCCAGCAGGCCCCAGAGGTGTGTGGCGACTTGCTAGAATGGGAAATTTCCAGTCACACCAGCTTGCTCCTGGATCTGCCCCCTCTTGGCTCAGATGGATCTCCACCGCCTCGCACTGGGGGACAAGTGTCTTGGGCACTGCACAGGCACCAGGGAGTCGGCATCAGGGTCAAGGCCAAGCGGGTTCCCCCCACGCCACCCTGTGTGCTGGCATGGGCAGAAATACCCATGCCTGGCAGCAGTGCTTGGGCCTAAGGAGCAGAGTCCAAGGCCCAAGAGCCAGCCCAAAGCTGCCTGGGTTGTAAAGAAATGGCCAAAGAGAACCTGGCCTCTGCCCTGCCTTCCAGCCCCTTTTTTCCCCTGAGGGGTGGAGATTGCAGGCCACAAAGGATGTGGCAATATGTTCCAACCCTGTTAGTTTATGACCTGAAGACAAGAACAGTCTCTCCTTTCAAGATCTGACAGGACAGCCCATTTGGCCAGAGGATACCTATCACTGGGACAAGAAGAGTTCTTGCTAAAATAGTATCCCATCATTGTCCAACCCTCTCC
Organism: Tamias sibiricus; assembly: GCA_025594165.1. Lineage (NCBI taxonomy): Eukaryota > Metazoa > Chordata > Mammalia > Rodentia > Sciuridae > Tamias > Tamias sibiricus. The sequence goes on from CM046667.1 coordinate 63,555,818, forward strand.
TGGGATGAAATCTGTTGTGTAAATTAATTGCACAGATAATATTCATAAGGTCTGTTTCAGATGTGAGTTTAAGAAAGGGTCCAAAAGTTTCAACTGAGTTTCAATTAGAGTACTGTAAGTAACATAAAGTACTTCATCTTATTAAAGTGGAGTAATTTGCCTAAATTCAAATTTTATGAAGATTGTTTTCAAATTATAAATTTAAAAGCAGGGAAAGAGATGTAAGATGGGCTGTGATGGAGAATCAGGTTTAAGATGGTTTGTGATGGGAAATTAGATATAAGGCTTGTGGAGGGAATTAGACTTAAGGTTTGTGATGGAAATTAGATATAAGGCTTGTTTTAGGATATAAAGGAAAGAGAAGAGGTTTGTGTAAGTGACAAGAAGGTTTATGGAAGTGACAAATAAGTTTGAGTAAGTAAAAGAGGGACTTAATACGTGATTAAAAAAAGAGGTCTGAGTAAGTGATAAGAGGTTCTGAGTATGTGACAAGAGGGTCTAGGCAAGTGAAGGGTAAATTTCAAAAAGTTTGTGTTTGTGATTAAATTGGCCATAATTAGCACAGTCTGTCAAATTTATTTGAAATTCAATGGATTGATATAAAGTAAAGTCTGAAACACTGCTCTACCCTTATCAAGATAATTTTCTTGCATTTGTTAGGTTTTATTATGTGGGAAAGTTAAGTCTGAAGGAAATTAAGGTGTGTTCCTCTTTGAAAGTCTGAAGTGATTATTTTGTAACTGGTTAAACAATCAACTGTCATTTAGGTTATAATAATATTGTTGACACCCAAAATATATGTAGGTATACGTGTGCATCTGACTGAGAACTATATCTGTCTAAGCCTTGTCTAAGTGTTACATAAAAGTTTAAAGACCTGTCTTATATCTGTTTGCCTTGACTAAGTCAATTTCTACACTGTTCCCTAAATGTATGAGAGTTAAGGCTATCCTTTCATTTTTGTTAACCCATACAAATCTGTGATTGTTGTTACCATACACTCTAAATTCTAAAGTGTACTTTAGTTAAACGTAAAGCTTAGGAGAACACTTTGCCAAGTTGGTGTTCTCCAAACTAAAAATTATGGGTAACAAAAGTTTTAGATTTGTGTGGAAATGGCAAATTGGTTGGTATTTGTTCATGCTATTTGACGTTTGATAACGGGATAAAGTAACCTGTTGCCAACAAGTTATGTATACAATTTTGTGTTATGCTTCATACTGAAATTTAAATTTAAATGCATTTTTGAAAGAGAACAAGGAGATCCTCATCTGTTTAAAAGTGACACTGTAATACATGGAAACATTCTGCCACTTTTTCCACACACTAAAAGAAAGTTTAAAAGTTCTCTTAGCCTTTCTTTGATTCATGTTTCAGTTGTAATGTTGCATTGTGTTGTTTGTGAAGAGCCCTGCCTTACCTAAGATAAGGCTCTTCCTCCCACCTGACTTTATGTTAAGTGGCTCCAAAATAGGCTAAACTTCAGCTCATTTAAAGTTGAGTTCAAAAGATTGACTTTTGTTGTAAAAATCACTGTGATCTCAAACAGGAGATATAATGTATAACTAAGTAAAGGTTCAAGATCATAAAAATTTTTTTTGGTTCATAGCTATTACACAAATGAAATATGTTTTTGCTCTCTTAATTTCATTTTGTATTTTCCTTGCAAACTTTATAACTGCTGCCTGCTAGTGTTTTGCAGAGGTACTGCTTCTAAAAAAAATCAACCTGGGTTAATTTGAGACAATAAGCCATCCCCTAAAAAACAGATAGTATATAATATTGACTTCCAGTGCTAACACTGACCCCCAATTAAATAAAAGGGGTAACTATAAAATTACAGATATTAAAGTTATAATCTATTACTCCCTCTTTAAAACAGCGAAACTGGCTTGCTGGATATTTAAAACCAAAAACTTGGAGACCAAAGTCAAGGAAGTAAAAGGACTGAGAAAAACCAGCCAATATTTTAACCTTTGCCCTCTAAGATCAGCTGGAACTCAAGGAATAATGGGACTTTTCTAGACCCTGCAACTCTGCTGAGTCATCAGACCTGCTATCAGGGAGATGGAGGGGAGACCCTAGAGAGCAGGAAGCCAATCGGTGCACATTCTGCAAAGAGGAGGATCATTGGGGACAGAAATATCCCTGAGGCTTCCAAGAGATGCCAGATATGCTCAGCCAGACCCCAACCCATCCTTGCCAGTGGTAGAGGAAAGCTTAAGGAGCCAGGAGGCTTCTCACGAGTCCCTAAGAACATTTCCTGATGAATCCAGCTGACTCTTAAAGAGTAGATAGAAACAAGGTCAGTTTTGACCAACTTGGTCTTAAACACCTGGCAGGAGAGTATAGCCTGAGTAGAGTCCTGCATGGACATTTAAAAAACAACCAACAGTATTAAAATTAAAACTTAAGATGTATATTTGTGTCAGCCCTCCCAAAAGTAAGTGAAGCGAAAGGCTATAAAAATAGGTTTCTTATGTAAAAGTGCCTAATGATAATGATCCTCAGGACCCAGTATCTGCCAGTAAGCCAAAACAAGCATTTGAAGGCCCCTACAAAGAAATGGGGGAATGAAATGAAAAAGAACGAAAGTAATGCCAGTGTCTTCTGACCTGACTCCATTATATGCTTGCTTAACATGCTTTCTTTTCCTCCTCCTGACAGCTCTATCTTTGCTGACAGTAGGGTAAGACCTTCCTGCATCCCTGGCTATGGCCCTGGTGTATAACAAAATGACTTGGAAATGTGTAATCAAAACAATTCTCACATGTAATCAAAATATGCCTCAACAGGTTCTTTCTGACCTACATGTGCCTCAATTGTTCTTGTGGTTTTGCCTATGTATAAACTCTGTACTTCCAAAATTCAGGTGCTGTGAGTTCTTTGAGGCCTTAGCCTGCTCCCAGCCACCTGCTGGGTATGCTCACTAAAATACTCTTTCCCCTTTCAATTTGGCTTAATATGTGTGGTTGTTTGTAATTCTTGCCCACTCACTAACACTCTTTACAGCGAGATTATTGTAGGACAGATAGTGTGAATGTGGAACAGAGAGAGTGTGTACTTAGAGGGAAGAAACGGGCATGTAGAGGGTAGTTAAGGGTCGAGTTTGTGTCCTGACAAGGTTCCATCAATGTGCTGTTTCCCTGATGAAGATGACCCATGTCTACCAGGACAGTTCAGGGTGCCAGAATTCACCCCAGTCAGAACCTCGATGACTCAGGTGGCAGAAACGCCAGTAGCAGAGTCTCTGTGCAGCTTCTTCAGGCAGATGTCAGCTTCCTGTGTTTCCCCTCCAAGAAATGCCAGCTTGGGTCAGGGTTTCAGCTGCAGCATGAGGAACCCAGTCCATCTGCTCAGGTGGAGGTTTGAACTGGGTGTCATAAGTCTGCACAGACTTATAATAATGATTCTTTCTGGCTGTGAGGTCTGTGATTGCCTTCGATATGTATGCCAGTCTGTTTCCCTGAGCCCATCCCATGGAGGCCCAGCAGGGTCATAGAGTAAGACTATGGAGAAGGGTTGTCCCGAGTCTGAACCCCTCTCCAGGAGTAGTCCCTCTCTCCTATTTTCCATCCTCTCTGTGCCCAACCCACCGGGACTCTGTTAGTAGAGGTTGTGGTCCCCTGCTTCAGAGGTGAGGCGAGAACCAGCCTCACCTCTGAAGACAGTCAGCCTGCACATCATTCCCTAGACAACACAGGACTGTAGACATACCGCAGTCATCCGACAGTAGGGTCAAGAGCATACAGCAGGGACTCCCAACCTTTCTACAGCACTATACCCCTGTCCTTGAGTTTGGTGACTTCCACTTCCTCCCACTCCATACCCTCTGTTCTTATCTGGATCTGTAAATGTCCCCTGAAAACTGTGTTAGGCAAAGCATCAATGATCAGAGGTCAAAAGATTGGATTATGAGGGTTGTATCCTCATCAGTGAGTTAATCCCATTTAGTGGAGTAACAATTGAATGCATTACTCTGTAGTAAATATAGGCAGGTGGGCAGAGCTAGAGGAGGTAGGTCACTGGGGTGTACCTTTGGGGATTACATCTTTTCCCCAGTATGATCCCTCCTTCTTGGCTGACACAAGCTGAGCAGCTTTCCTCCTCCATGGCCTTTGGCTATCATGTTTCTCCACTGGGGCCTAGAGAACATGGACCAAACAGATCACACAAAATAAACCTCATAACCTCCTAGTTGTTCTTTTCGGGTATTTTAGTCAAAGTGACAAAAAACCCTACCCTACCCCCATCAGCCCCCCCACCCCCACCCCACATTGGTACTGGCTTGTCAAGAGCAAACAGAAACAGGTATTCCAGGCAATCCATGTGCCCTCATCACTATTGGCCAGGGCGTCCAGGGATGACAAAACAAGGGGCATGCTGATTGGCAGAGAGTGGACCAAAGAGAACACCACATGGCAGGCATCAAAGACAAGTGATGCCTCCAGGTGTTTGAGGTGATTTCGTGCTGCACCTGTGATGACAGTGTTTCTGAAGGCCTACATAGTCCTGCTGTGATTCTGACCACTATGTCTCATCACACCCAGCTTCCAGGACCGGTGACATGAGCTCTGTGGATGAGGGGTCAGTTCAGGGAGAGGGTATTATCATGGAGCACAGGCAGCAGGCTGGTGTCAGACCTGCAGGCCCAAAGCCGCATGTAACATGGGCCTGGGCCTCGATTTGGGGCCTCCGTGGAGCCAGAGGGTCAAGGGTGGCCTCCCACAGACCCTGAGGGCTAGGAATAAAACTTGGAGGCCAAGTACAAAAAGATAAAGGCAGTCCTGGCTCCTTAGCTGATGAGAACCAGAGACTGTCTGGACCTCCTCCTTCACCTTGCTGTGGAGTCTGTTGTGGTCATGCAGCAGTTGACCAGCCTCCAGGGTGCTCACAGATTCCTGTCCCTGTAAAGCTGTCTCACCGAACTTTACACCATTTGGGCAGACACAGAGGCAGGCCCCATCTTTAGAGGCATGGTGGCAGGAGCACCTTGGAAATGCAGCAGGCCTCTGGCACTCTGGTGCACCATCCCAGTAACCCAGAGAGGGACTGGGCTCTCTGGAACTCCAATGAGCCACCAAAAGTACAATGATGTTCAGTGGGGAAGCCCAGTGGGCTACACTGTGACTTCAGATGAGTTCGGTGAGATAGAGCTGATGAGGGCGAGCCTTGGCCCCAGAGAAGGAGGCCAGGCCAGGTCCAGCAGCCCCAGGGAACCCGGAGAAACAGCCATTTGCTCCAGTGCCTCATTGGGGAGGATTTCCTTCCCATTCTGTGCTCTCTGCTGACCCGTGCTCCCTGTGAACACACCTGCTCCTTGCTTCTGCTGTTTCAGGGACCTGCTTCCACTCCTAGGAAGAAGGCCATTCAGGAGAAGGAATCCCTGGGTAGTGGATCTAGACTTAAACTGGGCAGGGTCTTCCCTTAATGGGGGCAGAGACTCAAGGCAACCCTGCTGCAACTGGCCACCTTCCCCCCAGTCTCTGGTGTTGCACTGCTTGGGAAGTACAGGAGATATAGCCTTCCACCCTTGGTACACAAAGAGTCTATGAAGCGTGGCAGTGGGAGGTGATCTGTGGCCAAGAAGACATGGGAGTCCCAGTCTGTAGCCAGTGAAGGTAAGGGCCCACGTAAGGATGTAGACCTGCAGGGCATCTTCCTCCTTCTCCTTCTCACTCTGCACTACTTCTCCCCCAGCCCACATTTCTTTGCCCTCATTCCCTCTGCCCCTTATTTTGGGGGTTATTGTTGGGAGCCCCCTGTCATTGGGATGCCAACTTGGGGGTGTTTGTAGTAGGGACAGACATCAAGAAAGTATCTGGTAGGTGTCAATGCCCATTGCCCACAATTGCATGTTTCCTGCTTCCTCTCTGGACAGAGGCTGGGATGGAAAGCAGAGTTGGCCACTCGCTTGGTCAGTGATCCCTTGTAGTTTGGGATGTACTGCTTGGGTGTTCAGTCCCATTAGCTTCTTGATATGTCCCCACTAGCTTTTCCCCGGGGGTCCTGGCCATTCTCAATGTCCCCTCCCCACCATGATTCTCCCTGACTCAGCTCTAACTCTTTGCCTGGGACTCATCAAGGGAGACAGTGCTGATGAAATTAGCCTTGGAATGCCCCCTTGTTCCCCTCCTCACACTAGCCACTGCACATACATAATCACACTCAAGAGGCACACCCCCTGACCCAACTCAGAAATTTCTGGCTTAACTTCCATCACATGACATGGGGACACCTTGCCTGTGCATGCATCATGGAGAATTTGAGAGTGGTGTCCTGAACACACACCAGAGGCCCCCAACCTCCAGGAAGCACCCAGCCCTTCATCCAGAGCCAGGGAGACCTTACTCTTAGAGAACGTGCCCCTCTGGTGAGTCTTGTGGGTTTCATAGAGGAGAAGAAGAGTGTGGGAGGGAGAATTCTGGTCCTGTGACTTCTGGGGTTCTAGCCTTGCTCTCAGAGGGGGTTGGTTTGTACCACCGCCCCAAAGACAACTCCAGAGGTAAACATTCAGGAGAACACAGCTTTTTCTGTTGGGTCCTGTTCAGCCACAGGTCTCCCCCTAGGGACTGACTGTGGCTGCAGCTCTGCCAGTGACCCACCCAGAGCCACAGATCTGGGAGCCACAGAAGCTACTGACGCTGACACTGGGAAGCAGAAAGGCAGAGATGGGGGGAAGAGGAGCAGCTGGGCAGTGCAGATGCAACTTATTTCCCACAGAGGGGGACGTTACCTCACTTAGACATAACCAGGCCCTTTCCACATCACACCCAGGATGGGAACCTGGATTTGTGTACTCTTTCAGGTGATCAGGAGCCACCAGTGTGTCGCCCATGTCAGGAAGGCAGGAGAAACCATGAGGATCACAAGGATGTCCCACATAATGCTTACTTTGGCTGCTGAAAATGCCATCCCCAACTAGATGGTGGGCTAGATGGTGGGCGTCATGTCCAGATTACGTGGATTTAAGTCCCCTATGTATCCTGCATCCAAGGGAGAGAGGCCTCATCATTGCCACCAAGGAATTCCAGTGTTGCCAGTGGTTTTTGGGCTATCGTGGACATGAGGAGTGGGGGCAAATGGGAGAATGCAGGGGCAGAATATCATATTATTCCTCATTTCTCTTTTTCCAGTGTTTGCTGGACTAGTGTAGCACTACAGAAGGAAAGAGATGATGTCAAAGGGTAACTAGGTATGAGGAGCCCTGGCAGGGGTTGGGGTAGAGGGAGACCTTGGTATCTCCTAGTAAATGTGCCTGTGGTAGGGTGAGCCTGCAGATCCAGGCAGCCCCACATGGAGGGAATTTCCTGTGCCTGGCCATTCCTGGGAGCCTTCTGTGTATTGACTGCTGGGGCTGTGTACAAAGAACAGTGCATTGTCTGAACCTCATGGACTCTGCCATTGAGTCCCAAAAGTCCCCTTCTTTCAGCACTTTTACAGATGGCTTCTTCATATTCCCTTTAACTTCTGATTGCTGTGGCTTGTTCAGTGTTTACTGTCCTATGTTTGCTCGCTTACTTGTTTTAAACACATTTCTGGGTGGTTCTGCCATGGCCCAGTGTTTGAGCACTACTTGTGTATCTACTTTTCCTCTTCTTGTTTTGTACAAAATGTGGTAATTTTTCCACTTGATCACACACTGGCAACCTCTTGACATCAAAGGGCTAGATATTGCAAAATTGAGAGTCATTTTTCCATTGTATACACCAGAAACATCACAAAACAAAATGCACAAAACATATAGAAAATTGATGTCTGAAAATGTCCAAGTGTGAAAACACTAACATATTACCTTTTGCAATTGCTTCTCTCCCAACTCCTCCACATCAGTGTGCAAGTGTGGACAGTACTCTACCGCTCACAGAGGTGGTTTAACCATTCTATTTCCTAAAGATAATATTTCATATGAATTTCAACAAAAATGTGTTTACAAAGTGATGTTTTACTGCCTCTACATTTAACATACATAGGGCACTTCTAAACATCTAGACAGTCTATATGTTTCAAGTAAGGACTCATTTTTTTCCCATTGTGTACATGACAGACTTGAATAAACTGCACTCATGTAACAATAGTTCTAGTTTGAAAATTGCAGGAGCCCTGATTGGGGAGATGGCTGAGATTGCTGTTGGCTGCGGGCCATAGAGATATTCGGACATTGCCGCCTTCCGTGGTCTCACGGGACTTGGCTCAGGATCTCGCAGGATTTGGCCCGGGATCTCGCGAGACTTGAGCCGAGATCGGATCGGGTCGGCACCATTTTGCCGGTGGGCTTTTTGGTGGTGTGTGGTGCGTGTTAGGGAGAAGTTATCAGAATAAAAAGCCTATTTGTTTCCAGTTTGCCTCTGAACTTCTTCCCGCGGCTTCGTTGCTCCAAGCAACAATCGCTTCAGACGGCAACAGAAAATGTCTTCAAGATATGAGCATTCTGGCCCTTTGCCGACCCAGTGGGCTATGATGCTCAAATTTTCAGAAGGCAATCCTTCCTGGGAATTTTTAACACAAAACAATAAAAAAAATTGTTTACCAATCCTACTCTTGCCATACACTGGCAACCTCTTCAACATAAAGAAAGACTAAATGTAGATTAGAACCCGTTTGTCCTTTATACACACTAAGTACACAGCAAAGTAAAACAAAACCCATACACATAAGGAACAATGTTTACTCTTGCCTCATTGTAAGCACACTGGCATGGTGTTCAGGAGAACCAGCACATAGTATGTACCACTCAACAGAGGGTTTGGTTATGGCACCCTCAAAGCATTTCCTAAGAATTTTCACAAGAAGAAATATACCAAATATGTTATAGTTTACCACTTGTACTTTTACCACGTACCAGGCACCTTAGAACATCTAGAAAGATTAGACTTTTCAAAAAAAGTACTTAGCATTGTCAATTATCTATACAGAAATGAGGAATAAAATGTACACACAAGACAATGGTTATAATACAAAAAAAAATGTCTTTTACATATAACCAGTCTGGAACAGGACCTCCTTCTTCTTCTTACAGTCAAAGTCATCTCCATGTCCTCTAATCCACTGAACAAACATAGACAAGTGTCGCTCCTAGAGATGTTCTAACAACACCATTTCAAAGTCACTTCTAGAAGAGATTTCTGATTCTTTAAAACAAATGGGTGTTTAAAACGAACAAGACATCATTTTCAAACTCTATCATACATCAGCAGTCTCTTTACGATTAGAATGTCTAGGTGTAGAAATGTTTTTAAAGGTTGGGGGAAAGTGGAGAGGATCTTTTCATGTTATATGTACAGGCCTTCTACAAACAGCTAGTAAATCTTCCCAAAGGGTTGTGGGCATTTCTAATTGGTCCAGTGTGTTGTGTTCCTCTACCACTTCTCTATTGAGTAGAAAGAACACCAACCTCCCTAGGGCTGCTGACCTTTGCACCCCTGTCATCCAAGGCTTTGCTCACCTTCCAGGATGGTTAAGGCCTTTGTTTGCCTGGTTGGGACAAGGTGTGGTTTCCTGGAGGTGGAAGGGATTGGTCATGGAGGGTCCTAATCTGTGCAGCTCTACTTTGTAATGCATGGCCAACTTTCCAGTGTTCACACACCTTCATGGACCCTCAGACACTCTGCTGGCCTCTGGGACATTAGGGCTGTAGCCATTGTTCTCACCACATCTACCAACCACCACCCAAAGGTGCCCAGTACTCACCAACCTCAGCAGATTTGACTGGGACAGACGGGATTGGGCCAGGAGACCTGGCAGACCTTGGGATCTAGGGTCCAACAGGTGACCATTGCCATCAGGTCATCCGGGCAGATGGAGGGGCTCGCTGGTCCTTCACAGCCTGGGCCAGCCAGCAGGTGGACACAGAAGGAGCTCAGAGTATCTGCAGGGAAGAAGCCAAGGTCTGTCACTGTGTCCCCCAGTTCTCCGACTGACGTGGGCCCAGAGGGGGCCCAGAGGACCCGGGAGGAGGCCACAATCCATTTCTCACCACGTTCCCTGCGGGAACTCTCTCCTTGTTCTCTTATAGGAGAAATTTACATGTTGAGTTCTAGTCGCAGGTGGGTGAGTCAGTCCCAGGGCTGTTTGGTCAGGGGCTGATGGGATGTCAGGTTGCAGGTCAGTGGGCAAGGGCGTGCATCGGGCGAGTCTCCCGCATCCCTGTGGCTTAGGTGGCTGGTAATGCATTTCTCTTGCAGTGGTCATGCTGTCCCTTGCTGATAAATTCCATGCCCTTTGAAGTGAGCATAGGCTTATCATACCTTTTCCCACCATGCTGGCTGTCCAGGAGGGCCATGGGCAGTCCTATTAAAGGCTCGGCCCTGACTGCTGCGCTTGAAAGTTTAAAAAATTTCTGTAGGGGCTGGGGTTGTGGCTTAGCGGTAGAGCTCTCGCCTAGCACGTACGTGGCCTGGGTTCGATCCTCAGCACCATGTAAAAATAAAGGCATTGTTTACAACTAAGACAAATAAATAAATATTTAAAAAAATTTTTTGAACCTACAAGAGGAGCTGCTGGTATCTGCGAAGCCCAAGAGCAGCAGCCAAACTGGTTCTGTCTGGTTCTGTTACGCTGCCTATGGCTTTGTCCACCCTTAGTTGCAGGAGTTTCAAATTGCAGTACATCTGAAGTTTGGTGGTCTGCCCTTACTCTGAAGGTTGGGGTCCTGCAGGGTAAGGAGAAAGGTGGGGACCTGTCCCATTTCAAAGCACGTGAAGAACTGTACCCTTGGCATTTTATGGCAGGCCTCTCCCTGAGGGCAGTGGAGGCCAGCCTCTGAGCAGGAACCATGTGCTCAGACTTACCATGGGGCTCTGGGTCTGGGCCCAGCCATACCAGCACTTTTTCCTATCCCCATGACCTTCTTGGTGCTCTCTGCTTGGTCCTTATCTCTTGGGTTCACATAGGAAACAGAGCAAGGCAAAGGTAGAAGCAACTTGGAAAAAAATGTGGGCTTGTGTCTTGGTTGTAGATGAGGTAGTGATTCTTTGGGCCCACCTGGTGGGGGGAAACTTGGAAGGGATGGTCTGGCATTAGGAACATCTTAGCCAATCAGTTAGCACTTTTCCAGGCCATCACCTCCATAATTCTCTTTTGCAAAGGGCCAATTACATTCTAGGGCTAATGTGCAACAGAAGTCTTCATGTGCATGGATGGTCCCCATTCATATTTCCATATGAACAACCCTAAGGCGCAGATTGTCCTGGATGTGTTAATTGTTGCACCAGAAAAATCTGTGGACTGCCGCTTGATGTGTCAGAATAGTTTGTCTGAGCTCCATGTTCTGATGTTACCCTCACCAGTGGAGAGTTGGGGTGGGTGTGCCTGAGACTCAGGGACATATTCATGTTCGACTGAGGTGAGGCAAGTGTCAGTTCTCTAGCTTCCATTCCCAAGAGGCTGGCAGTTTAGTGGGAAACTCCGACAAATGAAGATTCAGCATTTATACTGTGTGTGTGTGTGTGTGTGTGTGTGTGTGTGTGTGTGTGTGTGTGTACGACCATTTGTGCATCAAATGAATTGGAGTGATGGCCCTTGAGAGAAGGATATCTGAATTGGGGAATACAGGCAGTTGAGGAAAGGCCTAGAAAGCATAGGAGATCAGGGCACAAGAATAAAGTTGGAATCTCCCTTTAAGGAAAGGTGCTTTTCAAGGCCTAAAACCTACCAGGGTGTTTCTCAGCTTTTTGTCACTGCGACTGTGTTAGTCAGGATTCTCTAGTGGAATGGAATCAACAGGAAGTATAATTATAAAAGTGGGACTTATTAGTGTTGGCTTACGTGACCAGAAGCTGGATAGTCCATAGTGGCCATTTGCTGACTAAAGAGCTGGAAGGACCCTTAGCTGCTCAGTCCCAGGGGCTGATGCCCCAGAACAAGAGGGATCAACTGTGCTACCCCTGGTTCAAGACCAAAGGCTTCTGGAGAATCACTGGCAGAGGCCACTTGGAAGAGTGAAGAAGCAAGAGTCCGATATCCTCAGACAATCCCAATAGCAATCAAGAACCCATTCAAGAAGAATGGAGTTTGCATCTGCTGCTGCTTCCTTGTTCTTCCAACTTTTATTCCATCCAAGCCATCATCCTATTGGTTGGTGCTGCCCATGCTTAGGGAGGGTCTCCATTTCAGTTAGCTATCCCACATGCCAGTCATTCCTACACACATCCTGACTGACATGCCCATAATCCCCTTAATCCTTGGCATCTCTTAATCCAATCAAATTGACAATTCATATTAACCATACAATACCCAACAAAAATAACTTGGAGGATGTAAGATTTATTCTTGGCTGATAGATTCAGTCCAGGTTTAAGGAGAAACATCATGGTGAAAGGGTTTGTTGGAGGAAATCCATTCTACTTATGGGTAGATGGGAGAGAGGAGAGAGAGAGAGGGAGAGAGAGATGAGAGAGAGAGAGAGAGAGAGAGAGAACACATGAGTACACTGTCCAGGAGCCAAAGATAAAATATAATCTCCAAAGGCATCTCCTCAGTGACCTACCTACTTTAGCCATTCCTACCTGCCCTATAGTCTTTTCATGTTATTAATCTGTCAAATGCATGAATCTGCTGCTGAGGTTATAGCTCACGCTATCCAATATTTTCACCTCTGAACATTGCTGTGTTGCCTGACACAAGAGTTTTGAGGGGACATTTTGAGATCTAAACCATAACAGAGGGCATGGAGTAGTAAGACATGAAGTCACTCAACTCAAGGAGAGGAGCTCATTTCTGTCAAAATTGGGAGTCTTTGCTATAAGTTCTTGATCTACTGTGGGATGAATATTATACCTCCATAGGCCTGTGTTGCTCATGGAATCATGTGCAGGCTGGCTACCTCATAACAGCTGATTCTGGCCTCACCTTTGAAGCATGGGTCTCCTGGAGGAGATGGCTGAGCCCCGACCTGAGAGAGACTGGGGTGCAATGAGCACAATGACAATGAGAAGTAGGAGAAAAGGACTGCTCCTGGAGAACAGGTCAGGCTTGGGACGACAACCCTTCACTGTGTTCTCACTCTGTAACCTGGCTGTGCCCTGTGTGGTGAGCTCAGGGAAATGATGGGCATGCATGTTGTAGGGCAGTCACAGACCTCAGAGCAAGAAAGGATCAGCAGTGGGGACTTACACCATGCACTTGAAACCTCCACCTGAAGAGTCAAACTGGGTTCCTTAGGCTGTGACTGAGACTCTGACCCAAGTTGCTGTTCCTTAGGGAGATAACGCTACAAGCTGATGTGTGCCTGTAGAAGGTGGGCAGAGATACTGCAGCTGGAGTTTCTGCTGCCTGAGACATTAGGTTGGTTCCAACTGGGGTGAATTCTGGCACCAGCACTGTCCTGGGAGGCAAGGGGCCATCCTTCTTAGGATGGCAGCATAATGATGAATCCCTCACCAGGCATGATCTCGACCCTTGGTGAGTACCTGTACCAGCCCTGCTTCTTCTCTCTGAGCATATGATCTCTCTTTTCCATATTGAAACTAGATATAGCACAAAAAAATCCTGTTGTAATGTCTATAGCACACCACTGGCCATTGTTGGGTTGAACCTTCCAGTTCCGGGGTGATAAGTGTTAGATTATGAAATTTGCATTGGAAATTTCTACCATGGTCAAATGCAAAGAGGTTGCACCCCTTATATCAAGCAGTAACTCCCCCACCCAGCCTTTCCCTCCAAACTCCACTCCCATTCAGTTAGAAGTGAGGTAGCCTCAAGACCCTAAGCCCCATCCTGCCTCTTCATGGTACTCTGCTTAAAGTGAGGTCCTGAGGTGGATTGAACCGTGTGCCTGTGCTTGGTGCATCTGTACCTTTGGATCCCTGACTCAAAACTCACCTGTACCAAGTGCCCTGGTTCCCACATGTTCATTTCCAAACATGAGCTTTCACCCTAAGGGCAGAAAAGTTGGCCTCCTTGCCTGATTCCACTTAGGGCAGAAGGGGTAAGAGCAAGCCTCCCAGCCAGAGAGAACCAGAGAGTGGCCAACCCCGGCTATGTGAAGGCCCAGCCAGCTGTGTCCTGGGGTGTGAGATGACATCCTCAACATGACAGTAGTCACAGTGCATCAAAACCATCCATTTTCTCTCACAAACTCTTGGTGAACTTGGACAACTTGATGCCCATCTGTCCTCAGTCTCCAAGAACTACATTCCTCCTCCACATGTCCTCACCATCCATCTTCTTTTTGGATCACATCTGCCAGGGTCAGCCCGGCACATTGTGAACTCCAGGGTGGCCGTGGGAACCATACCTCGGGAAGTCCAGGGTGAACTGTTTGCTTGATGACAGAGTGAATGGGGCCTTGATGGTTGTGCAGGGTTGAAGTTCCCGGTTTCGCCTCTCAGAGTAAGAATCACAGAGCTAGCAACCCTGGGATCTTCCTATGTGCCCCACGCCTGATCACTTTTACAGCTCTCTTCACTTTTCCAAGCATCTGACACTTCCACTTAAAGGATTACTAACTGCTATTTAATGAAGACCCTTGTCCAAGATACAAAAACTCAAATTTGTTCAAGTGAAATGTAAAATTACAAGTGCAGGAAACATAAGCCTACAGTTTGGGAAGTAATTATGAAGCAAACCAAGTCACCACTACTCTATTCCAGAAAATGCACACTGCCCCTTCCAAAGCCCCATTCCAGTCCCTCTGTGTGAAGAAAGCCTCATGCAATAGCCTGCATACTATGTTAGTCCATTTACAGACATGGAAAAGACAAAAGCACAAGGATGGAAAAAGAGACCAGTGTATGCCAAGGTCTGGAGTTTGTGTGAAGGGATCAACTAACAGATGTTATGAGATCTATTTTTGTCATGATGATGGCTCCATGTCATTTTGTGTTTATAAACCTTGTAGACCTTTAAGTAAATTATATTTCCATAACTCTTGAGTTTTTAGAAATAAGCTAAACAATATGTCTCAGATGGTTCTTGACGTTTCCTCAGCACCTTTTCTGTGTATGCAGAGCATGTATTTCTCTTCTGCAAATGTACAGAATTATGGTACTTTATGTTCTGAACTTAAATCCAGTTTGTATTCCTGTAATGAATCTCATTTAATCTTGGCATATCTATATTCTCCCTTATGTACCCTGTAGGGTTCAGTTGGCTAGTGTTTCTTTCTGAATTCTTTGCTTGTACGACATGATGTGTGCTGGAACTGGGATTATTCCTCTCCCAAACAAAGCTTGTGAGGATTTGGTATGGAGGCTGTTCCAACCTCATAACATGAGTTGGGGAGTGTCCCTCCTTTTCTCTTTTTTCCAGGTGTTTGTGTCAATGTGAATATATTGACTCCTAGGTTCCTTGTCAGTTTGGTGAGGAATCCTGCAGGTTTTCGTGTGTGTGTGTGTGTGTGTGTGTGTGTGTGTGTGTGTGTATGTGTGAAGCATTTTGACTCTTCAAGGTTCAAGAATGATTCCATTTCACTATTTCTTCTGTCATGATTATGGAAGATATTTCTTTCATCTTATGGAATGACTCAGGTTTGCTGTTCCTTCTGGTGTCTGTTTAGGCTAGTTATGTTGTCTCGAGATTGGTGACATTTGTCTATATTTTCAAATAGACTGGAGAAAATGGTCCATAACATCTCCCTTTACCCCACGTTTTACTTTTAAACTTTCTGACCCATAAAGAAGTTGCAAGCAAAGTGGGAGGTGCCCCCATGTATCCTTCACCCAGACTCACCAGTGGTTATCATTCTTTCACATTCATTTCACCTCCCCATCTCCTTTGGGTTTTTAAGTATTTTTAATTTTATCTAGTTTCATTTTACTTTTTTTAAGACATGGGGTCTTACTGCCTTGCCCAGGCTGGTCCCCAATACCTGGGCTCCAGTGAGCCTCCTGCCTCAGCCTCCCAAGTAGCTGAGACTATAGGCAGATGGCACTGTGCCTGGCTTTGTGAGTGTGTAGTTTTAATCATCATACTGAGGCTTTTGTGTTACTCGAACACATTATGACACATCACCTCTAAATATGTCAGCACATATCTCAGAATGGTCTCCTCTAAAATTTTAGTGCAACTATTACAACAAGACCATTTATTTAACTTTGAGGCAATACAGACTCCTACAATATGCCCCCTGAAATATTTTCTTATTGTCCCAATAATCACCTTCAGAGATGTTTTCTCAAACTCCCCTTTCTAATCAGAAGGTCATGCATTGCATTTGTGTCTCTTTAGTGTCCTTTCCTCTAGAACATTGCCACTGACATTTTGCCTTGCACAGCTGTGAAGTTTTAGTAGATTGTTATTTTGCAGGGAGCCTCTCGAGTTGGATCTGCCTTAGTGCTCCATCATGTTTAGATTCAGGTTAAGCATTTTTGGCAGGAGCCATGTATAAGGTGCACCATCCTTCTGAGTTTATGACTTCATGAGAGTTTTTAATTTTTGAGGAAGGGTTTATTGTGCCTGGAAGTTTTGTAGGTTTCAATACATAGTCAGTTGTCCTGGATGCTCTGAGGTATGTGATGAGGCAGCACATCATTGTGGGAATGTAAAACAGAGGAAGCCTGTTCACTCTATGGTGATTATTGTATGTGAGGCACCATGGTAGATACTGAGCACCTATAACCTTCTTCCCTTCTGAAAACAGCCTATTGTCAAGCTTCAGCTTCAGTAGAGTCTGGATCCTCTCTGAGTGGCAGCGTAGGCATCATAAGGTGGCCAGAGCAGAAGCTGACATGGCTGGGTATCTAGGCCATAGGCCCAGATGAATTCTGCCAACCCCGCCAGCAGCCACAGGATTCCTGGTCCAATACCCCACCACTGGTAGATCTGACCACCTGACATGTGTGACCAGGTCAGGTTCCTGGGCACTGGTTCCAGTCATCTTGGGCCAGTGTCAGACCCCAGGCCAGTAGAACTGCCTCTCTGCCACCACCATGCCTGTTCAGGAAATTCTTGATTTCGGTTTGTCCCATGACTGCTAGTATTATCTTTCACCTTCTGGTCAGGGTGTTATTCCAGCTTATTCCATCATGAGGGAACTGTTGTCCTATTGTATTTAGTAAAAAACTCATGTATTGTTACTACTTGGAGAGAAAACATATCCAGGGTCAGTGGGTTTTGAGAATTGTTTCACTACAAAGATGTATCATTGTCATTAGCACCTCCTCTTTTCTTAGCAAATTATAACATACATATGAAATGTACTATATATATACAAAATTTAATGAATTAACTTTAAGGACACCTATATGGAATCACTAGCTTGGTCATATGAGAGAACACTGCCAGCCCCCACCCCAGTATTCTTGGTGTGTTCTCATGTGATCTCAGCCCCATTACCCCTCGAGCAGGAATCATGTCCTCACCTTCATGCTCATCCTTTCTTCACTATTTATGGTTTTAACATCCCATGGGTACCTCGTATTGAGGTACTTTAGTGTTGCCTGTTATTTACTTTTGTAGACCTGCCAACTTCTGTTCTTATTGTTTGCTTCCTACCCTCCACGTGAGGATTTCATCTTTGGACATGTGAATTTGAGATGTCTATTACACTTCCACACTAAGATGGCAACTAGGCAGAGATCTATGTGACTCTGGGTTGGAGGGAGAGAAGTTTGGATATGTGATTCATCATAATATAGATGGCTTTTTCCAGGGTCCACTACAGTGTGAGAAATCACACTAGTTTTTCTTTAATTGTGGTGAGAGAAACAAAACATGAGATTTGTCATCTTAATCATTTTTCCATGTTCAGTTCAGTTATGTTAAGTATATTCACAATATTGTGCATCCAGTTTCCAGAACATCTTCATTTACAAAACCAAAGCCTATACCCAATAAAGAACAACTTCATTTTCCTCTGCCCCCAGTCTCTGGAAACCAGCATTCCACTTTCTGTTTCTATGATTTGAATCTTTCAGATACTTCATGTAAATGGAATCATATAACATTTGTCCTTTTGTGACAAACATGTTTCATACCATAGTGTCCTCAAAGTTCATCCAGAATGCGGCATGTGCAAGAATTTCCTTCCTTTTGAAGATTAAACAAAATTCTAAGGCCAAACAATATATCACACTTTGATTATCTGTTCATTCATCAGAGTACACTTGCTTTGTCTCTACCTCTTGGCGGCTGCTATGAATAGGGGTTTTAAATTATCCCCTTGTAAACCAACTCTCTCTTATTTTGGATATTTCCCAGAAGTGGAATCACTCGATCATATGGTAACTCTTTTTAATTTTTTTGAGGCACCACCATAAGGTTTTGTTTTATTTTTAAAAAATATTGTGCCATTTCACATTGCCAACAACAGCTCATAAGTATGCCATTTTCCCTATATCCTCATCAACATCACACAAGTTTTTGGTGGTAAACCATTTATTTAATTCTGTTCACTCTTTCCAATTCACTTAAAATTAAAATAGTATATATTTTTGTTGTACAGCGTGATATTTTCAAACACGTATACTTTGTGAACTAGCTTAATTGAAATAATAGTGTGCACATTGTGCCTCATACTTGTCATTTTGTGGAAGGACCTCTTTCAATCTGTTCTCTGAGCAATTTTCAAGTATAGGATACATTTTTATTAACTGTAGTCCCTGTGTTGCACAAGAGCTCTCTTGAACTTATTCCTCTACTCTAATGAAAAATTTTTTTTAATTATTTGACTAACATCTCTGCATCCTCCCTTCTGCCTCAGCTACTGGTACCACTATTCTGCTCTACTGTGTCATGAGTGTAACTATTTAAGTTCCACAAACAGGGGAGATCATTTAGTATTTGTTTTCGTGTGCCTAGCTCATTTGACTTAGCATAATGTCTTCCAAGTTCATACACGTTGTCACAAATGACAGGTTTTCCTTCTTTTTTAAGACTGAATTGCATTCTTCATCTATAATTGTTTTCTTTATCTATACATATGCTGATGAGCACATAACTTGATTCCATGTCTTGACTGTTGTGAGCAGTGCTGTGATGAATGCAGATCAGCAGGTATGCCTTTAACATAGTGATTTCATTTATTTTTATTTATACCTACTAGTGGGATTGCTGAATCATGTAGTAGTTCTAGTTATAATTTCTATGGAAAGTACCTACTGTTTTCCATGATGACTATTAATTACATTCACTCAACAGTGTCAAGAGTTCTCTTTTTTCCTTAACCATGCCAACATTTGTAATCTTTTATCTTTATTTTAATATTTTTGGTACCAGGCATTGAACCCAGGGCCTAGTACAAGGTAGGAAAGTGTAGTATTACTGAGCTTCATCCTCAGCTCCTTTGCAAAATTTTACTTTGAGGCAATGTCTAAGTTGCACAGGCTGGCCTTGAACTAGTGAACCTCCTACATCAGTCTCCTGAGCAACTGGGATTATGGGCATGTGTCATTGAGCCCAGGTCTTTTTTTTTTTTTTTTTTTCATTATTAGTTCATTTTAATGACACATACTATTAGGGTTCATTTTGATATAATTATACAGGCATGGAATACAATGCAGTCTAATTTCCCTAATACTTCCACTTTCCCTGTCCTCCTCCATATCTCTGTTCCCTTTTCTCTACTCATCTTTCTTCTATTATTTTATATGATATATAAAATTAGTGCCTTGTGGACATACAAAAAAAGTGAGTTTCACTCTGGTGTATTCATATAGGTATATAAGAAATTTTGATCAGATTCATTCCACCATTCTTCCATTTTCTTGTCCTTCCTCCCTCCCACTACAATCCCTTCCCTCTACTCTACTGATATATCTTTTTTTTCCCCCAGGGGATTCCACCCCACCCTACAGCTTCTCTCAGCCTTTATACATATCAGAGACCACATTTGACCTTAGACTTTCTTTCTCTGTCTTCTTTCACTTAGCTTGAGATTCTCCAGTTCCATCCATTTATCGTGACCCCAGCTCTTTCATCTTCTTTTATAATAACCATCTCACAGGTATGAGGTGCTATCTCATTGTAATTTTAATTTGCATGTCTCTGATGATGAGTGATGCTGAACATTTTCTCATATACCTGTTGGCAATCTCTATGACTTCTTTTGAGAAATGTCTGTTCAAGACCTTTGCCCATTTTAACATTGGGTTGTTTTCTTTTTTTGAGTTTGTTTGTGTTCCTCATATATTTTGGACAATAAACCCCTCATCATATGTATAACTATAAACATAATTCTTCTATTACATGAGTTGTATCTTTACTTTGCTTATTTTCTTCCTGCCTTGCAAAAGCTTTTTAGAATCATGAAATCTCCATTATTCCTTTTGTTGCCCATGCTTTTGGGGTCCAACCCAATATTTCATTGCACAAACCAATGTCACAGAGATTTCCTGTGTGTCTCTCCTATTATCTGTATAGTTTTAGGTGTGATGTTTAAGTCTTTAATCCAATATGAGTTGATTTTTATGTAGTGTTAGATAAAGGTTCAATTTAATTCTTCTACACATGGCTTTCCAGTTTTCTCAGCATCTTTATGAAGAGATTGTCTTTCTTGCTGGGCATCTATGACAAAAAGGAATTTACCACATGGCAGACTTATCCTTTTGTCTTCACACACTCTTCTATCTGTATTTATGTACATACGTGTGTGTGTGTGTGTGTGTGTGTGTGTGTGCATGTGACCACATTTCTTTTTACATGGATAGCAGTCGTGTTGAATTAGGGCCCATCTCATTAACTTATTTTAACTTAATCACTTCTTTAGAAACCTTATATCTGAATATAGACATATCCTGAAATCTTATGGGTTAGTGCTTCAACATATGAATATTGTTGGGGGATACTGGGAACAGACACTGGAATGTAGAAAAAATATTGTGGATGACATCAGTAAACAAATAAGACAGTGAAAACTATACATGCAAGATCCAGAGCAGAATGATACTTGAAATGGGGAATCTGATCTCTGGGTATGGTTTTGTTCCAGCGGTGTCTGATAAGGGCAAAAGAGGTAGCGGAACATTTGTTAAGATGAACAGAGCTTTCCTATTCTAGAAGTATGGTTGGATAAAATTGGAATGCAGGGCCTACCCAGAAGAGTGTCATGATACCATCCCCTAGATTTTGATTTGCAGTCTAGAAGAGCTATACCTTAGGAGTTAGGGAAATCCTAACTATACCAGCTCTAGAAGAAACTAGAGCCCAGCATGAAATCATCTCAAGTTTGCAAATGAAATTAAAGTATTTCTCATTTTTTATACCCAGAGAGGTATGCTAAAAGCAAATGTAAGTCCTTCCTGAATGAGGAAAACATCCTTCTAGGCCTCAAATGATTTCTAATGCTTTTCATATTCCGTGTTTAGCATTTAATGCAAAGTAAGAGGGTGAATAAGGAGATTAGGTCACACCTTTGACAAGCAAGCAGAGCAATAGGTAAGAGCCACAAATCTGTAAATGTTCACATAGAGGAGTTCAGAAACACAGATGCTAAACTTCTGTGCATATGGTTTCTAGAACATAGACCACCTATGTTCAAAAGGTGACTAGGCTGCCTTCCTTCTGGAAGCTCTCAGGTTGGTTCTACTGTTTTGCCCCTTTTCTAGAGGTGTCCTGTATACCTTGGTGTGTCTTCAGAGCCAATAACCATTGGTCTGAGTCCTTCCCATATGTTATGGTTTGGATGTGAGATCGCCCCGAAAAGTGCATGCATGAGACAATGCAAGGCTTAGAGGAGAAATGACTGGGTTATGAGAGCCTCAACCCAGTCAGTGAATTAATTACCTTGTGGGATTAATGTGTGGTAAGTGGAAGTGGGTAGGGTATGGCTGGAAAAAGTGGGTCATTGGAGGCATTCTTTGGGGTATATATTTTGTATCTTGTGAGTGGAGTGTCTCTCTCTGCTTCTTGATCACGTGCAAGCCACATCCCTCTACCACAGTCTCCCGCCATGATGTTCTGCCTCACCTCAAGTCCCAAGGAATGCAGCCAGCTGTCTATGAACTGAGACTTCTGAAACCTTGAGCCCTCACATGAACTTTTGCTCTCCTAAAATTGTTCTGTTCAGGTCACTTAGACACAGCAGCGAAAAAGCTGACTAAAACACCACACTACTGTCTCTCTGGCTCATCTTTTTTGACGCCCTCTTCCTCTTTTAAGAACCCTTATGATTACATTGACCTAAATAATTGAACCAAATAGTCCGGGATACTCTCCCTATTTTAAGGTCATCTGATTATCAATCTCAATTCTATCTACTACCCGATTCCCCTTTGCCATGTGCATCAGTTTCCTTGGGCTGCCATAACAGACTACCACAGACCAGGTGGCTGAACAGTAGACATTTACTTTCTCATGGTTTTGGATATGGGAAGTCTAAGGCCAAGGTGCTGGCATGGCCGATTTCTTGGGAATCCTCTCTTCCCGAGTTGCAGATGTCCATATTCTGTCTGTCTTCACGTGGCCTTTCTGAATATATGGTCTTGGTGTGTCTAATTCCAAGAATGACACCAGTCCTACTGGAATAAGGCTGCACATTCATGGCCTCATTTAGCCATATTTATCTTCTTAAAGGCACTACTTAGGTTCATATGAATTTGAGAGTAAGGAGATATAATTGAATGCATAAAGACATGAAAACAAACACTGTCACAGGTTCCAGGGATGAGAACATGGAAAAATTCTAATCATAGATCTGCAATCACATATGCTTTATGATATCCTTCATAAAAAGGTCAAAGTCAATAAAAAACTTACTGTAATGTTTAAGAGTACTCCTTACCATTGATAAAACTTTAAAGGAGCACAAAAAAAAAAAAGTGATGACCATAAAAGTTAGGCTAGCTCGTAGTTTGGGGTGAAGGGGAAGGCACATTTTATCCACATATGTATGTATGGCCTCATGTCCTATGCCAGGTGTTGACCAGAAGACCTTGGCCCCTATATCACCTTCAGGCCGATAACAATCTGCCAACCATTGCCCCAGGCTTGCCATCTTCGTTAGATTTTAAAATTCCTAAAATTTTACATACATGGGGATACTTGTGCAGGGCCCTTTAATGTTAGCAGAGCAGCAAGGGCTCCCTTTGGTCTCCATAACCTTGATAGTATAGTACTTCATTGAGGCCTTTGTTTCTACCACTTGAGTATATGCTCTATTCATCTCCCACCTTAAAAAATCTATAGTAACAAACTGTAGCTCTTTTTCATATAGTGTTATATGTTTACGGTAATCTCTCCTTTGTCATTTTCCAAGGTATCAGTTACCCATGGTCAACCATGGTCCAAAAAATTAAATGGAGAATTCAAGAAATAAGTAAATCACAAGTTTTAATTGTGCAGTATTCTGAACAGAATTTTCACTCCACCCTGCTCCATCTCATCAGCATCATGAATCATCTGTCTGTCCAGCACACCCATGCTATCCATGCCACCCATCCATGAGTCACTTTCTTGGTACTGGGCTGAATGTATTGATCTCGCAGTGCTTGTATTCAAGTAACATTTATTTTATTAATATTGTCCCCAAAGCACAAGAGTAGTGTTCCTAGCCATTCAGATATGCCAAATATGTGCCATACAGTACTTCCTTTAACTGAAAAGGGGAGAATACAATAAGATATTTTGAGAGAGATTATATTCATGTAACTTCTATTAGGGTACATTGCTATCTATAATCATTCTGTTTCATCAGTAGTTATTGTTATTAATCTCTTACTATGCCTAATTTATAAATTGAATTTATATGTGATCATAGTACAGAATTCAATATATATAGGGTTTGGTACTATCTAGAGTTTCAGGCATCCACTGGAATTCTTGGAATATATTCCCTATAGATAAAGAGGGAGAATTGTATATGTCAAATGCTTGTTTCAGAAGGAAATTTCCTTTTTACTATAAACTTACCATAAAATTCCAGAGGCTGAATTGAAGCAAAGTAAATTCCATACACGTATGATTGTGTCAAAATGAACCCAACTGCTAGGTATAAGTATGATGCACTAATAAAAGTATTAAATATAAAGAAATATTAGGGAGTGACATGTGTCCTGTACAATGTTGAAATCATTGTAAAATGTTATATAAGTGTGAACATATCAGTCTCCTCAAACATTTATTATTTCTTCATGGTGTGATTACTCAAAATCCTTTCTTCTAGCATTTTAAATATACAGTATGTTCTTGTTATGTAGCCACCCTATTCTGCAGTAGCACATTAGAACTCCTTACTCCTATCGTTACTGGTGGGACTGCATTGTACCATTCGTCAACCTTTCCTCGTTCCTCCCTCCCCCATACTCTCCCCAGCCTGTTGAAACCACTTTGCTACTCTCAACTTTATAAATCAAAGTTTTTAGATGCCATATATGAATGAGATCATGTGATACTTGTCTTTTGGTGCCTTGTTTAGTTGACTTAATATAATGATCTCGAGTTTAGTCCATGTCACCTGAAAGGACATGATTTTCTTCTCTCTTATGCCTGAGTAGTATTCCATTATGTATATGTACAACATTTTCTTTATACATTCATCCATAGATGGACACATACGTAGTTTCCATTTCTTGGTGATTGTGACTAGTGCTGCAATGAACCTGGGAGTGCAGGTATCTCTTTGGAGTGCTGATTTTTATTTCCATTGGCTATGTACCCGGTACTTGGCTTGCTGCATAATGCAATAGTGCTATTATTATTTTGTTTCTGAGAAACCTCCATACTGTTTTCCATGATGGTTCTACTAATTTCCATTACTTCCAAAAGTGTACAAGTACTAATTTCCATTCCTTCCATGAGTGTACAAGGGATCCCTTTTCTCCACATCCTTGCTAACTCTTAGTATCTTTTGTCATTTTGATAATAGCCATTTCTTAATAAAACTTTTCCTTCCTGCTGGAATGAGTCCACTGATGCTCTTCCACTCTGTCCTTTCCTATTGTGAATTACTTTAATTTTATAAGCATGGTTTGAGTCATAGGGGGAACTGAAACAGAAAATCCAATAAAGTGTTTTGGACTGCTGGTTATTTTTATTTTTATTTTCTCTTTGATTTTTACTTTATATGTTATCAGTTAAAGAACATGGATCATTTTCTAGAATATCAGTGTTTTTCTCCAGGCAGAATGTTTAGAAGAAAAAAAATCATGGCTATCAGTACAACCAATCAAATTTAGCATTATTCAACACTTTTTTTTTCAAATTTATTTTTTATTCTAAGTTGTTCGAAATGACAGCAGAATGTATGACATTTCATATTATACTTATAGAGCACATTTTTACATATCTCTAGTTGTATACAAAGTATATTCACACCATTCATGACTTCCTACATGCGCTTAGGGTAATGATATCCATCACATTCTACCACCTTTTTTTTTTTTCCTTCTTCACCCTTTTGCCCTCTCCCTTCACCTCCCTCCCAATTGGCCATTCTAGTGTTCCTCTAATCCTCCTATGCTCCCCATCCCAACCCCACTGTGAATCGGCCTCCTTATATCAGAGAAAACACTCGGCATTTGGCTTTTTCAGATTGGCTAACTTCACTTAGCATTATATTCTCTAACTTCATCCATTTACCTGTGCTCATACATTATTGGTGGGACTGCAAAATGGTGCAGCCAATATGGAAAGCAGTGTGGAGATTCCTTGGAAAACTTGGAATGGAACCACCTTATGACCCAGCTATCCCACTCCTCAGTCCATACCCAAAGGACTTAAAAACAGCATACTACAGGGACACAGCCACATCAATGTTTATAGCAGCACAATTCACAATAGCTAAACTGTGGAACCAACCTAGATGCCCTTCAGTAGATGAATGGATAAAGAAAATGTGGTATATATACACAACGGAGTATTACTCAGCAATAAGAGAGAATAAAATCATGGCATTTGCTGTTTATTTTTATAGCAGTCAGGTTACATGCTTAGGCAAATGGTGCCCCCTTAATCACAGTAGATAACATGGCTAGGGGGTGGTGGTTAATTTTATGTTTTGAGTTGGCTAGGCCACAGTATCCAGGGATTTGGTTGACCACCATTCTAGACATGGAAGCAACATTGTTCTAAGATGTGTTTAACATTTAAATTGGTAGAATTTGGGTAAAGCATATCATTCTCCATAATGTGGGTGGGCCTCATCCCATGGGTTGGTGTTATTCAATCAGTAGAAAGCTTTCAGAAAATAAGAGTGTGATCCAAGGAAGTGGAATTCTGCCTCCAGGATGCTTTGGGACTGAAGACTGCAATAGGAACTCTTCTCTGAGCCTTCAGCCTGCTGGCCTGCTCTGCACATTTCAATCTTGCCAGGCCCAAAATTTGTGTTGGCCAGTTCCTTTTTTTTTTTTTTTTTTTTTTTAACAAATTTAGCATCTTTTATCATGAAATAATTCAAATGAACACAAAGACAGAGCAGTATGATCAACCCCCATGTCCCTCTCATCACCCAGTTCCTACGGTTAGCACACTACCCTTCCAATGTGTAGAAACTTCCTCTGTCCCACTTCGCTGGGTTATTCTGAGGCAAACTGAATGAATCTTTCTTCCAAAAACACTTTACTCTGCATTTCCTTCTTTTTAAAAATATGTTCTGTTTAGATACACATGATAGTAGAGTGTACTTTGACATATCATACATACATGGAGTATAACTTCCCATCTTCGCGGTTGTACATGATGTGGAGTTACACTTGTCATATATTCATATACGAACATAGGAAAGTAATGTCCAATTCATTCTGCTGTCTTTCCCATTCACATCCTCCCTCCCTTCCCACCATTTCCCCCTCCCCACATCCATTCTGGTGAACCTCCAGTCCTCCCTCCCACCCCTCCTATTGTGAGTCAGCATCAACATATCAGAGAGAATAGTGATTTTTTTTGGGATTGGCTTATTTCACTTAGCATGATAGCCTCCAGTTCCACCCATTTACCAGCAAATGCCATAATTTCATTTTTCTTAGTGGCTGAGTGATATTCCATTGTGTACATATACCACATTTTCTTTATCCATGCATCATCTGCTGAAGGGCATCAAGATTGTTTCCATTGCTCAGCTCTTGTGAATTGAGCTGCTATAAACGTTGATGTGGCTGCATCACTATGGTATGCTGATTTTAAGTCCTTTGGGTCAATGCCGAGGAGTGGGATAACTGGGTCACATGCTGGTTCCATTGCAAGTTTTCTGAGGAATCTCCATACTGCTTTCCAGAGTGCTTGCACCAATTTGTAGACCCATCAGCCATGTGTGAGTGTACCTCTTTCCCCACTGCCTCTCCAATATTTATTTTTTTATTATATTTTGATAATTGTCATTCGGACTGGAGTGAGGTGAAAACTCTGTAGTTTTAATTTGTGTTTCTCTAATTACTCGTGATGTTGAACTTTTTTTCATATATTTGTTGACCAATCGTATTTCTTCTTCTGTGAAGTGCCTGTTCAGTTTCTTTGCCCATTTATTGATTGGGTTATTTGTATTTCTGGTGTAAAGTTTTTTGAGATATATATATATAACTGTTAGCCGCCGGAAAGGGATTGCAGCCTGGAACGGCAGCGCCGCGGGAAGGAGTCCGGAGACAGGATGGAGACGAAAAAATTCTTTAATCTTTCTGTCTCTGTCTCTTGTAATTTCTAACACTACATACACACTCTCACAAGAAACCAACCACGTACTCTTACAAGAAACTACAATGTATCTATACAATAGCGATAACCCTGTCCTTTCACTCTCACAAGAAACCAAGCCACGTACTCTTACAAGAAACTACAATGTATCTATACAATAGCGATAACCCTGTCCTTTCTCTCTCTGGTCTCATCCCATGCGCCCGAGCAGGAATGGTGCTTGCTCGATCTGCCGAGTCACTCCTCAAATCTCTCGAGATCTTGGGCCAAGTCCCGTGAGACTACGGAAGGCGACAATGCCCAAAAATGTCAATCTGCTGAGTCATTGCTCAAATCTCTATCCTGGGCCAAGTCCCGTGAGACTACGGAAGGCGACAATGCCCAAAAATGTCTATGGCCCATAGTCAACCGCAATCTTAGCTATCTCCCCAAACAGGGCTCCTGCATTTCCCCCTTTTGTTTTAAAAGAGGGGATGCTCTAGGACGTCTATGTGCAACCAACATATATATATATATATCTCCTGGAGATTAATGCAGGTGGCAAAGATTTTATCCCATTTTGTAGGCTCTCTCGTCATGTTCTTGTTTCCTTTGCTGGGAAGAAGATTTTTAGTTTGATACCATCTTATTTATTGATTCTTGATTATACTTCTTGTGCTTTAGGAGCCTTGTTGAAGAATTTGGTTCCAAAGCCTACTTGATGGAGATTTGGGCCCACATTTTCTTCTACTAGGCACAGCGTCTCTGGTCTAATGCCTGGGTCCTTGATCCACTTTGAGTAGAATTTTGCACATGGTGAGAGGTAGGAATTCAATTTCATTCTGCTACGAATGGATTTCCAGTTTTCCCAGCACCATTTATTGAAGAGGCTATCTTTTCTCCAATGTATGTTTATAGTGTCTTTGTCTAGGATGAAATAACTGTAACCATGTGGGTTTTTCACTGATTCTTCATTCTGTTCCATTGGTCTTCTTGCCTGCTTTGGTGCCAATACCATGCTGTCTTTTGTTACTATAGCTCTGTAGTATAATTTAAGGTCTGGTATTGTGATGCATCCTGCTTCGCTTTTCTTCCCAAGGATTGCTTTGGCTATTCTGAGCCACTTATATTTCCAAATGAATTTAACAACTGCTTTTACTGTTTTTATGAAGAACACCATTGGATATTTAATAGGAATTGCATTAAATCAGTAGCATAGCTCTTTTCATAGTATGGCCATCTTGACAATATTAATTCTGCCTATCTGAGAACATGGGAGATTTATTCATGTTCTATGGATGTCTTCAATTTCTTTAAGAAGTGTTCTGTAGTTTTTATTGTAGAGGTCTTTCACCTATTTTGTTAGATTGACTCTCAAGTTTTTTGTTTGTTTGCTTTTTGTTTTTTGAGGATAAGGTGAAGGGGATAGTTTTTCTACTTTTTCTTTCAGTTGATTCATCATTGGTTTATAGGAATGCAATTGATATATGGGTGTTAACTTTTTATTTTGATTTTTTAAGTTATTTTTATTCTGTTTTGTTATACATGTTTGCAGAATGCAATTAATTTCATATTACATATAAAGAGTACGATTTTTCAAGTTGCTGTGTTGACATAAAGTATTTTTACAACAATTGTGTCTTCATACATTTACTTAGGGTAATGATGTCTAACTCATTCTACCATTATTCCTATCCCCTTGCCCCCTCCCCTCCCTCCACCCTCTTTGTTCTGTTTAAAGTTCCTTCATTCCTTTTGTCCCCCATCAGCAGATGAATGGATAGGGAAACTTTGCGCACACACACACACACACACACACACACACACACACACACAATGGAACAATGCTCAGCACTAAAAGAGAATAAAATTGTGGCATTTGCAGGCAGGTAAATGGATGGAGTCAGAGAAAATAATGCTAAGTGAAGTTAGCCAATCCCCAAAAAAACAAAGGTCAAATGATCTCTTTGTTATGAAGATACTGACTTATAAAGGCAAGGGAGGGGGACCAGAAGAATGGGTGTTAATTTTATATTTTGCTACTTTGCTGAATTCATTTATGAGTTGTAGAAGTTTTCTGGCAGAGTTTTTGGATCTTCTCAGAGAATATTCTACAGTTTCTCCCTGGAACTAGTAAGATGATTAATACACGATCAATGCCTAGCTGCTATGGTAATGCCCTTCTTGAGGAGGCTCTGTGCTAGAGTCTCATCAGCCTCAACCTTAATCCCAGATACTCAACTTCTGGGAGAAAAGGAATGTGTCACTGGGCCTAAACCTGCACACATAACAGTAACTTTATACAATGAGCTATCTGTACTAATGATGTCAGTGACCTAATGTAACCTATGGATATAAATAAAGCTGGCAGCTCAGACAAGGAGTCCCTTTTACTTTGCCCCTGCACCTTGCTTGCTCTGTCTCTCTTTGTTTTTCTTTACAATAGTATGAGCACTTTTCCTATTCGTATCCTTTAATTTCTTTCTTTTGCCTAATTTCTCTGGCTAGAGTTTTAAAGACTATGTTGAATAGAAGTGTTGAAAGAGGACATCCTTGTCTTGTTCAGTGTTTAGAGGGAATGCTTTCAATTTTTCTCTATTT
The DNA here is from genome assembly GCA_025594165.1 of Tamias sibiricus. Taxonomy (NCBI): domain Eukaryota; kingdom Metazoa; phylum Chordata; class Mammalia; order Rodentia; family Sciuridae; genus Tamias; species Tamias sibiricus. Next base: position 63,585,896 of record CM046667.1, read on the forward strand.
AGAATGATGTTGGCCTTGGGTTTAATTACATAGCTTTTACCATGTTAAGGCATGTTCCTACTCTTCCTATTTTTTCTAATGTCTTGATCATGAACGGATGCTGTATGGTGCCAAAAGCTTTCTCTGCATCTATCAAGATAATCATGTCATTCTTGTGTTTAGGTCTGTTGATGTTTATTGATTTCTGTATGTTGAACAAACATGTATCCCACCTGGTCATGGTACACTAACTTTTTAATATGTTTTTGTATGCAATTTGTCAGTATTTTATTAAGAACTTTTGCATCTATGTTCATCAGGGATATTGGTCTGACGTTTCCTTTCCTTGATGTATCTTTTCTGGTTTTGTTATCAGGGTGATACTAGCTGCATAGAATGCATTTGGAAGGGTTTCCTCCTTTTCTACTTCATGGAATAATTTGAGGAGGATTGGTATTAGTTCTTCTTTGAAGGTCTGGTAGAACTCGCCTAAGAATCCATCTGGTCTTGGGTTTTTCTTTGTTGGTAGGCTTTTAATAGTATCTTCAATTTCATTGCTTGAAAGTGGTCTCTTTAAATTTTTGATGTCCTCCTGATTCAATTTGGGTAGGTCATATGTCTCTAGAGATTTGTTGATGTCTTCAAGATTTTCTATTTTATTGGGGTATAAATTTTCAAAATAATTTCTGATTATCATCTGTTCCTTGTATTTGATATTTCCTTTTTCATCATGTATTTTATTAATTTGAGTTTTCTTTCTCTTTATCTTCATTAGCGTGGCTAAGAGTTTATCAATATAATTTATTTTCTCAAAGAACCAACTTTTTTATTTCATCAAGTTTTGAATATTTTGTTTCAATTTTATTGACTTCAGCTCTGACTTTAATTATGTCCTGTCTTCTTCTGCTTTTGGCACTGATTTCTTCTTCTTTTCCTAGGACTTTGAGATGTAATGTTATGTTATTTATGTGGTGACTCTCTAGTCTTTTAATGAATGAGCTCAATGCAATGAACTTTCCTCTTAGAACTGCCTGCATAGTGTACCAGAGATTTTGATATGTTGTATTGCTCTTTTCATTTACCACTAAGTATTTTTTTTATTTCATCCCAAATTTCTTCTGTTAGCCATTGGTCATTCAATAGCGTGTTATTTAGTCTCCAGGTGTTAGAGCAGTTTCTATTTTTCATTTTGTTGTTGATTTCTACTTTCATTCTCTTATGATCTGGTAGAATGCAAGGTATGATCACTATTTTTTTGTATTTTCTAAGAGTTGCTTTGTGGCCTAAGATACAGTCTATTTTAGAGAAAGATCCATGTGCCACTGAGAAGAAAATGTATTCAGTCATTGATGGATGAAATATTATATATATATATATATATATATATATATATATATATATATATATATATTATATATGCCAGTTAAGTCTAAATTATTAATTGTATTTCTTAGTCTCATAGCTTCTTTATTTAGATTTTGTTTGGAGGATCTATCCAGTGGCGAGAGAGGTGTGTTAAAGTCACCCAGTATTATTCTGTTGTGGTCTATTTGATTCTTGCAATTGAGAAGGATTTGTTTGGTGTTACCTACATCAAAGCACATTACATACACGCTCCATTGTTTGGGGCATGAGTATTTGTGATTGTTATGCCTTGTTGATGTATCATTCCCTTAAGCAGTATGAAATGTCCTTCTTGCATTTGATTTTCCATCTCATTCCTTAGGTTTGTGAAATTTTCAGATATTATTTCATTGAAAAGATTGTGCATTGCTTTGGTTTGTGTCTCTGAGCCTTCAATTATCCCAACAAATCTTCAGTTTGGTCTTTTCAGGTTATCCAGTATTTCTTGGAAGTTCTGTTCATGGTATCTTAACCATCTTTTCTACATGGTCGACTTTATTTTCAAGATTATATATTTTGCTTTCATTGCCTGAAACTCTGTCTTCCAAGTGGTCTAGTATGTTGGTGATACTCTCCATTTGATTTTTAATTTGGTTTTATTGATTCCCCCATTTTGAACATTTCCGCTTGATTTTTTTTTTTCCAGAATCTCTATCTCTTTATTGAAGTGGTCTTTCACTCCCTATATTTTCTCTCTGGTTTCACTCCTTACATTGTCCTTTACCTCATACATCGGTTGAATGATGTACATACTAAACTCCTTCTCTGACATTTCTTGCACTGTTGTGTGGATGAATTGTATTATTGCAGTATCTTGGTTAGTTTGGGGCGATTAGTTCTCTTGCTATTTTTATGTTATATGTGTGTTTACCCATCTAACAGTATGGATCTGAGAGAGTGGAGTTTCTACCCTGTGGACTCAGATGTCCCTGAAGGTTTCTAGTACCTCACCATTTAGGGGAGAGAAATAATACAAACAACCAATGCAAACAATATACAGTATTAAACCAATAGTTTCTGCCATGATATCTACAATGCTAATTGTCACAATAAACAGAAATGATATGATCTGTTTTTGCCAACAATAAAAATGTTAGTTTTGAAAAAAAGGGGTTTACAATTTTGAATGGTGGATAGGGAGAGAACAGAGGTGATGTAGGATGTGATGATTATGAGAGAGGAGGAGAGAAGATAGAAGTAAAATATTAAAGGAAGAATGAAAGAGAGAACAATAGAGATTGGCTGTTAGCAGAAGAAAGAGAGAAATAGAATCAAGAGGAACATACGTGAGAGAAAATATATGTATAAAGTAAAAATTAGGAAAAATATTAAAAAATAAAAGAATATAAAACAAAACTAAAATATACTACCAAACGTTATAATTCTTAACATACTGATCCATGAAAAACAACTGGCTTCACAATGCTAGATATGTGAGAAAGCCCACAAATATAATTATGTATGCATGTCCGAGACTATTTCAGGTCACAGTTAAACAGAGATCAGAAAGAAGAAAAAAAATACTTTGATGCAAATTTAAAGAATTGTTTCAGGTGCAATTCAAAAGATTTTTCAGCTTCCCTTCTCAGTAGAGTTAGGAGGGGTCAATGGGAGTATGATGCATGCTCTACCCTCAGCTTGGGTTTGCTGGAGTGAGAGAGGTAATCTCAAAGGCAGAGTTCCTGGAGGTGGGGTTTAAGCTTAGGTAGGCTCCAGGTTCTTTGCTGAATGCCAATTACCTGGAGATTTTCAATCAGTGCGCCCCAGAACCCAGTAGTTGCTAGTCAATGCTGGAAGACTGACCCCAGGAATCTCCCCGGGTTTCTATTTGTGCGAGAGAGGAGCCAATTCGTAGGCCACTATGCATCACCTGCAGGCTCCACGTTTCCTGGTCTTGGGTTCAGTCTCCAAACTCAATCTTTACTTCCCCCACCCTTTTGAGTTCCTGGCAAAGTCCACCTCTCCCAGTCATTCCTCCAAGCAGCTGGATTTGAGGCAGAGGGGGAGAGCCAGGTGGGTTGCCATGTCCAGCAGTTCCCTGTGTAAACCTCTCTCTGGCTCACTTAAGCACACTTTATGTCATACAGTGTGGGTTTGCCAGGCCTATACATTGGGCCAAACTCGGGTTTGCTGGGGGTAAGCACCCCCAGCTGCCAGCCCCATACCACAGCTGCAAAATGGCTCCTTTCTCTGTCCTACACACACTGCTAGGAGAGATGTGGCTTCCTTCCCACACAAGGATATTGTGCAGCATGCCTTTCAGTTTAGTCAGGCAGTGTCTTTGATTTCTATACTGTCCATATTCAGATAAGGCTCAGGCCTGCTGGGGATTTAAAAGGGGGGGCTGAGGTTTCTAACCCTCCCTAACCCGGGGTGAACTTTCTCTATCCAGAAAGCCAGATTTCCAACCTCTCAGCCGACAGTGTCCAGAAGGCCTGACAAGGCCTCCCAAAAATATGAGTTTCTTTAATTCCCTTATCCCCTCACTTTGCTTGTGTAGGACCACTCTGGCTGGTGCCTCTGGCCATGGCAGCAGCAGTGGCACTGGGGATTTCTCCTTATTTTATCACATCCAAACTCCTGAGTCCCTCATCTTCTTTGTAAACCAATATTTAATTCCAGTAAAGACCATTCTTTTTTTTTCCTTTTTGTTCACCCACCTTACTGACAAGCTGCCTATCTTCTTTCTTGGTTTCATGCCATGGAGCAGTCAGGAAAGTGACCTTCTCCATTCCTCCATCTTGAGAAACCATCTGACTAGTTCCTTAAAATATTTATATCTCTCTGTCCCTCTCTCCGTCTACACACACACACACACACACACACACACACACACACACGCACACACACACACATGCACTCCACTTTGTTTCTGTTTCTCTTGAGAACAATGATGCTCATAACAGATGTTCATATGCAGAATGGTCCTAGAGGAACAGAATCTTAGGGATAAGTTTTCTGAATTGGATCTCGGGTGTTTGGAATTGGGCCTCTATCTGATTCAATTTAAAGACACTAATGACACATGATGTGAAAATAGAGGTACATGATATGACACTATTGGATATTCCTAATTGTATACCTACAAAAGGCAAAATTCTAAGGTACTATGATACTTTTGAAAGTGTCTGATTACCATTTATAATGACATTGGTCATTTACTTCCAATTGTGCTTGCGAGAAATCAAGAAACAAAAGGATGAGTTCAAGGATTGAATTTCCAAGGCAACTAGCACCTAAAAGACTTCAACGTTCCTATGTATGCCTTGATAGACACCTTTTTCTCCTGTAGTCATAGAGCTGAAATTGCTGAAAACCACACACAGAACCTCATCCTGCATATGGCTGAATTAGAATGCAAACTGCATTCCCCAACATGCAGGGTATCTACTCTCTAGGCGAGGGCATTGATTGGGGAGGAATGGGCTCCTAATAGTTGAAATGGGGCATATGTGAAGATCATAAGAATGCTGGGTGCCTTGAGCTTTGAAATTCTGATGAATGTTCTTCCTTAGTAAAAGCAGCTGCTCTACCCCTGCCCTCAGAGATGAACATTGCTCTGTCTGAGGAAAATGGAATGGCAGCCCCTGAGGTAGCTGCCTTGAAAGAGACTGGCGGTTACCCTCAGGTCATAGTCCACTACCCCTCTTTCCTTCCTCACCTGGAAGTAGACTCATATCACAGTAGGCTTCTAAAGGTGAGGTGTACAGTGTGAGCTTTGACGTGCTTCAGTGCACTCCAAAAGAGCATGTGACTTCTGCAGTGTGTATATAGACAAAAGTCTGAAGAGAGTGTGTGCCAATGGACAGTAAGGATGTGGGGCAATGGTGGAAGGCACATAAAGTTGGATCTGGCTGAATTTATCAAGAGATTTATCAGAGATTCTGGATTTAGTGTTGTAGCTTGAGGAGTTAGAAAGGGCTCTACCTGTTTGTTTGGATGGCTAATACATGGACCAAAACATAGCCTACACTAAATAAAGTTCCAATGCCAGACCTTCCTTGGTATACTATTGAGAAAAGGATCCAAAGCCTTTGGGGGATTGGAATGTTAGAGAGGACTTATCATTTAAGACCTACTTACTCACCCTAGGAGGGTCTGAAGGACATCCCTTCACCATGACTATGAGGAATAAATTTGTGAGGAGCCAGAGCATCCTTGAATATCTCTGTAGCAGTCAGAAATGACAGTGGTGACCATTGCCACGGAACTGGAGAACTTTCATACGGGGGAAGTAATTGGATCCAAGGGTGGCAGGTGCCAAACAGTAGCACTTAATCACCAAACACGAGGCAGGCATCGTTACCATAGTAGAGCACAGGGTCAAATCAGCTATCAGAATGATATGACTTTAGGGACTTCCAGCATTGACCAGTTAATCATGGTGTTCCTAGAAGTGACATCGATAGCAAGCCTAATGAATTCTTACTTGAACCATGTAAGTGGAAGAGATCTAGGTCAAGTGAACAAGTCTAATTTGAATAATAAAACAAGAGTCTCAGGCAATCAGTTCCCAGATTTGAGCCAATTCACAGACCCAGAACCCCTTAAATGAAGGGGAGGCTGACTGAGGAAAGACTCAGATACAGTAGCACACATTTATACAGTTAACCTCCCTCCCAGACTTCCCCAAAGGGGCCTAAAGCCTTTTCCCAGTGTGACTGTGGGTTGGAAAAGGAAACAGAAGAACTTTCAGGGATTACTGGATATGGCCTCTGAGCTGACATTAATTCTAGGAGACCCCCAAATGTCATGGTGGTCCACCAATCAGAGTAGAAGATTATGGAGGTCAGGTACTTATGGGGTTTCAGCTCAGGTTCAACTCACAGTGGGTCCAGTGGATCCTACTGGTTATTTTGCCAGTTCCAGAATGCAAAATTGGAATTAGGTATACTCAACCCTTGGTGGAATCCCCTCATTGCCTCCCTGTGGGAAGAATGAGGGTTATTATGGTGGCAAAGGACAAATGGAAGGCTCTAGAACTGCTTCTACCTAGGAAAATAGTCAACCAAATGCAATACTGCATTCCTAGAGAGATTGCAGAGATTAGTGCCATCACCAAGGACTAAAAGGATGCAGGGTTGGTGATGCTTAGCACATCCCCATTTAATTTGCCTATTTGTCCAGTACAGAAAAAGAGAGCTTGAATATTGACAAGGTTAACCAGGTGATGACTCCAATTGTAGATAGCTTGTTGGTACTGGTTTTGTTTCTTGGGCAAATTAATATCCACTCGTGCAGTGACTGATGACAAAATGCTCTTTTGTCCATACCCATTAGTAAAGACCACCAGGAGCAGCTTGTTTTCAGCTGGCAAAGCTGGTTTGTCAACTCTCCAGCACTGTATCCTGCTTTAAATCCAAGGGATCTTGGTTACCTTTCTTTCCACAAAACATTACACTGGTCTCTTATGCTGGTGACATTATGCTGACTGGACATAGCAGACAAGAAGTAGCAACTGTTATAGACTTACTGGTAAGGTATCTGCATGTCACACTCTATGTTTTGATTTGGACCTGGAGTGTCCCACAAAGGCTCATGTGCTGAAGGCTTTTTCCTCAGTGCACCCGAGAAAGAGGTGGGGTATATTTAAGAAAAGATTGGATCATGAAGACTCTAACCTCATCATAAGATTAATGCCTTGAGAGATTCATAGCTCAATGGCATTACTGGAGGTGGTATAAACTGTAGGAGGTGCGACCAAGTTGGAGGAGGCAGGTCCCTGAGGATGTGCCCTGGAAGGATATTTTCTGTGTCTGGCCTCTTCTTCTTTCCCTCTCTCCCCCTATTTCCTGGTCACCATCAGATGCACAGCATTCCTCTGCCACAAATTTCTGACATAGTCTTCTGCCTCATCTCAGGCCCAAAGCAATAGAGTCAGCTGATCATGGATTAAAACCTCTGAAGCCGTGAACCCAAGTAAGTCTGTCCTCTTTTTAAGTTTTCTGTGCCAGATGTATTGTCACTGTGATGAAAATCTAACTAACACGGCCTGGGAAATAAATCTGACAAAAATTCAGTGGCTTCTACTCTAGTGAAATTTCTAGAGGCCCTGGGGTGTGCACATGTCAAGATAACCCTGCTAAGGTGAAAGATTAAATTGCTGCATCTTCCCCTCATATAACCAAAAATGAAACACAACTCCTAGTGGGCCTCATTTGATTTTGGGAACAACATCTTCTGCATTGGAAGGAGTTACACTGGCTCCTTTATTGAGCATCATTCAAAGCTACTGAATTTAATTGACTCTGCTAATTTTAAGAGGAGGCTCTGCAACAGGTCCAGGCTGCCAAGCTACCTGCTCTACCACTTGGGCCATATCATCCCGCACATCAAACGGCGCTTGAATTGCCAGGGTCAGAGAGGTCAAACTTGCTAGTTTGGAGACTAGCAAGAGTCTACAGGTGAGCTAGAGCACAAGCCCTTAGGATTTTGGAGCAAAGCCCTCCAATCCCCCATGGATAACTGATCTCCTTTTGAGAGACAACTTTGGGCTTGCTACTGGGCATTACAAGGAACTGGGTGTTTAAACATGGGTCAACAAGTTGCTCTGCAAATGGAGCCTCATGAGGAACTGGGTATTGTCTGAACCACCAAGCCATAATACTGGTCATGCACCACAGCGTACCATCAAATGGAAGTGGTATGTATGTGACTGAGCTCCAGCAAGCTGAGAAAGCACAAGAAAATTACATGAAGTGGCCCAGGTGTCCGCAGTCCCCACTCCAGCTATACAACTCTCTCTCTCTCCCAGCCTGTATGTGTCTGCTCATGGTGAGTTTATTTATTTATTTTTTAATGACCAATTTGACAAAGGGAGACTCAGGTGTGTTTTATAGAAGGCACTGTGTGTTATGCAGAGAGCACCTGAAACTGGACAGCTGCAGCACCAGACCCCTTGTGGGGCATTGCTGTAGGACAGTGGTGAAGGGAAATCCTCCCAGTGGGCAGAACTCTGGGAAGAACACCTTGTTGTTCACTTTTCTTGGAAATTACAAGGGCAAACATAGGCTGTGGCCAATGGTTTGGCATGATGATCAGAATGTTGGAAGGAATGTGATTGGAACATTGTTGATAAGTAAATCTGGGGAATGGATGTGTCTATGGATCTCTCTGAATAAGCAAGACATGAAGAGGAGGTAGGGGTATGTCCCTGAGGTAAAGCATGTGCCTAGCATGCCCTTCAGAGACATATGCCCTTCACATGCCCTTCTATCCCAAGCACCAAAAATCTGACACACACACACACACACACACACACACACACACACACACACAATGAAGATGTGTGTGTCTCATGTAAATGCCCACCAAATGGACACCTTAACAGAGGAGGATTTTAATAATCGAGTGGAAAGGATGATGCCTTCTGGGCATACCAGTTGTTCTCTTTCCCCATCCACACTTCTCATTGCCCAATGGTCTCATGAAAAATGTGGCCATGCTGAAGGGGATAGAGGTGATCCTTGGACTCCACTCCCAAAAGCTGACCTGGCCATAACCAATGCTGAGGGCTCGATATTCCAGCAGTGGAGACCAGCACTGTGCCTCAATATGCCATATGTATCAGAGCAATCCTGCAGTCACCTGGTGGCATGTTGATTACTTTGGACCCCTTCCATCTTGCAGGGGACAGTATTTTGTTCACACTGGAACAGATGGATACTCCGGGTTCGGATCTGCCTTCCCTGCACAAGGTACTTTGAAACAAACTATCATCTATGGAATTATAGAATGTCTATCTACCATCATGGAGTTGCTTCTGATCCAGGAAGTCAGTTCACAGCAAATGAAGTGCCGGAAGGGACCCATTCACTGGTCTTTCCATACTTCCTGCTTTCCCAAAGCAGCTGATAGGGGGCAGACAGTGGTAGGAACATGATGTTAAGTGAATGAGTCTGTAAAATGGGCCTTCTTGCCAACCCCTACTTGATTTCTTTTCCAAGAAGCAAGTAACCCGAAGGCCTGCCTGGCTTAAGTGGACAGGATATGTCACGTTCCTCAGAAAATTACTACCTCTTATCTGCAGGAGAAATGCAGACCCACAGTAATGTTGATAAGAGGAACCCAAGTTACCCTGAAGGGTGAGATCTTTGTGACCCCTTTCACAGACAAGATCCCAGAACTCAGGGACATTAGAAAAATTCCTCCTAACCACAAAATGTGTAAGAATGCTTGGTTAAGAATCCAGTTAGAACTGGTCAGCATGGGCCAAAGTGTCCTAGAGTTGTCATGGCTGTGGGGACTTGAAGGTCTGATGTCATCCTGCTGTCAGTCAAAAGCCAACAGGTGGACCTGGGAGGGACTCTCTGAAAACTTTTCTGGGAGCCTCAACAAAACTGGAGAGCAGGAGAGGCACATTGTCCCTCTCCTCTCTGAGGGGGGGGGGGGGGGTGGGGGGGGGGGGGGGGGGGGGGGGGGGCGGGGGGGGGGGGGGGGGGGGGGGGGGGGGGGGGGGGCGGGGGGGGGGGGGGGGGGGGGGGGGGGTGGGGGGGGGGGGGGGGGGGGGGGGGGGGGGGGGGGGGGGGGGGGGGGGGGGGGGGGGGGGGGGGGGGGGGGGGGGGGGGGGTGGGGGGGGCGGGGGGGGGGGGGTCTTGGGGGGGGGGGGGGTGAGGACCTTGAGAGTATCCCCTTTGCTCTTTCCTGTCCCCAAAGACTCATGCCTGTCACTCTGAGAGACATGTCTGAAAACATTCTGACCTGATACCAAGAATTGGTGTCTGAAGGGAGAGCGTCTTCTTGCTGCCTCAGTTTCCCAGAAAGCCCCAACACTGTAAAACTATCAGGTCCCCTCCCACATCACGGAGTTCTCTCCTTTCTCACTTATATAAATTCTATCCTGTTCACTCTTCTGCTTCATTATTGGCTGTGGATTTTAATCTTTGAATTTGTGAGACAAGAACCCAGAAGTAAAGTGGTGAGGCCTGCACCCAGCACAAATCCCATCTGCCAGCTGAAGCAGAGAATCTCGTCTCATTTGAAAACTCCAGTTTCACAGATGGCTTGAGAGGGTGTTAGAACACCTTTTGAAGATGAACCTGCAGTGCCAGCTGGATCACAATACCTTGAAGAGCTGGGAAATAGCGTCTAGGATGCTGGCTACTCTGATCCAGTGTCCAATATATATTGCTGTTTCTACCATAGCCAGGATTCCCAGGCCCTGAAATCAAGGGATAGAAATGGGAGTGGCACCACTCACTATTAACCTTAGCTATCTACCAGCAGAATTTTTGCTTCTTGTCCCTAGGACCTCATGCTCTCTGCTGTCCCAGAGGTCTTACTTCCAAAGGGAGCAATATACCCTCCAGGAGAGTCAGCGATGGCTCCATTGAATTGTAAGGGTAAGGCTACCACCAGCTACTTTGGACTCGTCAGGCCTCTGAATCAAAGGCAAAGAAGGGAGTTACTACCACATTGTCCTGATAACCAAGGGACAATGGGACTGCTACTTTTGCAATGGAGATAAGGAAGGATACCTCTGGCATATGGGAGATCCCTTAGGTCATCTCAGTATTATCATGCCCTGTGATTAAGTCAGATAGAAACCACAAGGGATCCACTCCTGAGTAATGAAACTTTTGTTCACACAAGTAAAATGCCACCTGGGGTCATTGCTGCAGATGAAGTGCTTGCCAAGGGTAAAGGGAACATGGAAGGGGTGGTGGAATGTAGTTTTAAATACCAGTTATATCCCTGTGTGACCCGTTATAGAATTGAGGATTGTAATCATCATGACTATACTTCCTTGTTTTTTTATGAATGTTTGTATGTATATAAATATATATAATACATGGATAGAGGTAACTACATTGTGATTGTTAATTTCTCGTGTCACCTTGACTGGGCATGACATGCCCAGATATTTAGTCAACTATCATTGTGGGTGTTTCTGTGAGGGCGTATTGGGATGAGGTTGACATTTAAATTGGTACGCTGAGTAAAGCAGATTGCTCTCCCAAAAGGTGAGTGGGCTTCATCCAATCAGTGAAGGCCTGAATTGAACAACAAGCCTGACCCTCCACTGAGTAGGAGAGAATTCTTCCTGTCTGAATGCCGCCGAATCGGAATATGGGAGTTTTTCCTGCCCTCAGACTTGAAATGAAGTATCAGCTCTAACTGGGTCTTGAGCCTTTTGAACTTTGGATGAGGACTATACCATCGGTTCTCCTGGACCTCAGGCCTTCGGCCTTGGATTGGCATTAAACCATCAGCTCTTTAGGTTTCCACCTTGCCAAATCCCTCTACAGATATTGGGGCTTTCTGGCTTCCGTAATTGCATGAGCCCATTCTATAAAACAAATAAATAAGTAGAAACACACATCTTCTTGGTCCCATTTCCTTGGAGAGCACTGACTAATATATATGTGTGCACATATGTATTTCTCACTAGCTCTCGCATATGAGAGAAAGCCTTGGACCCTTGACTTTCTGAGCCTGACATATTTCACGTAGCAGGATTTTCTCTAGGTCATCCTTTTGCCAGCAAATGACACAATTTTACTCCCTGTATCGTGGAGTAGAACTCCTTTGTGTATATATACCACATTTTCTTTATACATTTGTCTCTAGACGGCACTTAGGCTGGTCCATAACTTGGCTATTGTGCCTTGTGCTGATACACACTAAGCTCTGTGAGTACTTTTCAAGGACATTCTCAATGACTGCATATACCAAGTTGCAGAACAAGCATGGATTCGGATATGCATTTGTAAATTTGAAAGCCCCAAACAGTCCTCAGATTCCCGTGAGAACACATATCATTGTATGTAAAAGAATGTGCCTGGGGGCCAGAATGGACACACACCAGTCATGTTGAGGAGACAATTTGTAGTCATATGTTCCTTGAGACTATGGGTTCCCGGCTTCTCCAAACTGTGCAGTCTTATGTCTGGGGAGCAATCCCTTCCTTTGTTTCTGCAAGGGTTTGGAGTGCTAGAATTTCCCTTGCTTCCCATACAACTCCTGCTGCATCAGCCCTCAATTAATTTCACAACTGTCTGCCCCAGATTCTCTCATACTCACCTGTTTCCTTGCCTCGCCCTCATATATCCTACAATGACTGATCGCCAATAGAGGCCTGGAATGTGTGCACGCCACTTGGCCCAGGGAAGACAAAGGCCCGATGTTTCTGGATCTGCACCTGGGAAACCTGCCCTGCTGGAGAAGGTTACGCAGCAGGGAAGATTGTGTTTGATACACATCTGCAGTCACCCACTTCTAGCCGTATCCACACAATCACTGCTGTGTCTTGAAAGCCACCAGTCCTGCTCCTAAAAATGACTTTAGAAGACAGGTTGGACTATGTTAGGCTTTCCAACAGGGATAACAATGCCTACCACAAAATGTTCTCTCTCCAGTGCCCATCTTAGAAATATCACCTGACCATCCAGTGGATGCCTGCTATGTCCCTCTCCTCATTTCCACTGCCTTCCTCCTTCCCTGTCCCATACAGATTCCTAAGGCTTTCACAACCTTCTCCACTCTCTTTATTGCTGTGAGTCTCCTATATCCTCTTCCCCTGCAACCTTATTTCTCTAGGGGTGTCACAAAAGTTTGGTGAACCCAGCCCCCCTCTTCAGGAATGTATGTTGGCTTGGACTTAATTTCTTGAGCTGGGGTGGAGGCCAGTTTCATGGTTTCCACAAGATCTTCCCCATCAGGATAGCACTTACTGTAAAGATCCCTGACCCCAGGTAAAACTTTTGTCTCAGATTGTCAAGTGTTATCACTCACAAACATCCACTTGAGGACAGGAGAAAGGACCAGGTTTGATCCAGGCACCCAGTCACATAACTGTGATCCTGACAGCGTTCCCAGGGCCTTTCAAGCCACACCCAAATGGGGGACCCCATAGTGCCACTGGGATTAAGGTCATCTCAGATCCTGTTCCATCATCCTTAAAATGCCTGGCCGTCTCCTTCTGCCCGGGATACCGACATCCGAGTAAATAGGAGTCAGTGTCTTTAGGGCAGGACCAAGGCATGGGAACAGTACACCCTTACCCCCTCATGTCTGGATCCTTCCTCATTCAGTGTCATCCACTTCTTGGATCCACGGGGCTGAGCTGAGAGCCTCCCCATACCCACTCTCATGCCAGGTCCCATCAATGCATGGGTGGAGTCATTGTAATGAGCCTAGGCCTGGGGACACTGTCCTTTCTCCATCCCAGGGGGCATGCAGAGGAGGGCAACCACTAGACCTGCAACCCCTCTCACCAATATACTCCCAACAGTCTTGGTGAAGGGTGTGTGCTCTGGGCCCTACTGTGGAACAGAACCTGCAGGTCAGTTGACGGGCTTCACACCTTCTCTTTCCTGTGGCATGGATACATCACTCAGCATTTTTATTCCCTCCTCTGCCAAGGCAGGCACTTTCCTTTTGCTGCCTGTGGGCCACCACTTTCTCAAAGCTTCTCAGGGTCATCCTGGCAGTGAATCTGCTCTAATCTCCTGGAGTCCCTGCCAGGGTCTTTAATCCCATGATGTGAGGGTGTGCCCCCACTCAGGAGTGCTTGCTTGTCCATTCTTGTATTTCAGCCCCCTTGACCCAGCACAGTCAAAATCCAACCCCTGGGCTATTCCTTGTCTCCAGCTCGTTCAGGCTCAGTCGGCAGGCAACTTCCTTGGTGTAAAGCACTTTTATTACTCATCATCCTATGCAGTAGAAGGGAGCACTAGGAATTGAGATGGGGGCAGCTCCTGAGGTAGTTGCCTGTGATTTGTGGGGAAAGGATGTGGCCATCTACCAGCACAGGTTTGGTGCTAGCTCTTGCCAGACAAGGAAGGTCCAGCCTGCAAGTACTGAGGCTTCTGGAGGTGCAGGTCCTGCATCTCTTGCTGAGGAATCATCGTGGCCAGAGGCTCCTCAGTTGTGTCCACTCATCTTCTGTCGGATTGAAGCACCTCCTTGTGGGCCACCCAAGCAATGTCCCTTCATTCCTCATCATGTCTCCACAGGGCTACAAGTCAATGCTGGCACTGCCTTTCCTGAGGAGTTTGTCCCTCCATACCATGCAGTTCTTCATCACCTCACCCACGAGCGTCTCCTCTGGGATGCTCACCAGGTTACCAAGTGTTAGAAACATGGAGCCATCAGAGGGGACTGAGACTATGCATGGACCAAGTAGCCCTGAGGATGGCATGCCCTTTGTTCTTCCTGAGGTGAGTGAGGCCATCCACACCCCTGAGATTATTGCTTTTCCTTGGACCACTCCTGGGAGCACTTGCTTTTAGTTCAGATGTTCCAGAAGTACAGAGGTCAATGCGTGACTGGACGTGAAAGGTGGTCGTGGGGCGAGAGAGATCGAGGGGAAGGAGCAGGGGAGGCAGTGAGAGTCTTCAGAGCTGCATGCAGGGCCTGGTGCCGGTAAGAGACAAGAGAGAAAAAGCAGGGTGGGGTAGGAATCTCAGATGTAGTTTGATCCCAACAGGCTGTGAAGACCCAGCCTATAGCTGTCAATTCAAGGTAGACCTGTCCCTCAGCAATGGACCTCAGCCATGCTCTGTCACTGGCTGGGAGATGGTCAGAAGAAGACTCGGCTTGGTGTAAAAGTACTGAGAGAAAGACACTTGCTTATACCTTATGAAGGAAGAGCTCCCAAATCTTGACCCCAGCTGGGAACACACTTGGCCTTTGAGTGACTCTGATTTTTCCCCATCTTCCAAATGTCTGTTAATCACCCTGAAGTACCTCCTGTATTGATGTTGGCCTACAAATAAAGCTTAGAAAATAGTCGAACTAGCTACCTGGAGTGCAAAGTTGCATATGATAGGGACCGACAGCATCTCCATCTATATATCCATTCTCCTGCTGATGGGCCTTTGGGTTGTTCCTAGTTCAGGGACTATTACTCAGTGCTGTGACCAGCATTCTGTGCCATGTTTCCTGGTGTACATTTGTAACCTCTCTCCGTGACAGAGCGTTCTACTTTTGAGACCCTTAGCCCCAGGTTCAGCCATGCAGTACCCCCTGGATTTGTTGGATTTGGTCCTGGCAGCCTGGCTGTTTTACTCCTGTGAGCCCTACAGGCCTGATTCACTGTGTGTGCCACTTTATAAAATGGCTGGGAAGCCACGTCCACCACACCTGGGTGTGGAATCGTTCACTTACAGGTGAGGCCCAGGTCCAGGAACTTACTATTATTCGATCACGCCGGCGCTTTTTCCAAGTGGTTGTCTTAATTCACCCTCCTAACAGGGTTGTTTCACTGTTGCAGTTCATCTACATCCTCATCCTCATTTGTTATTGTCAAGCTACAAAACTTTTGCACATACGGTGCACATGAAATATACCATGTTGCTTTCAATGTGCAATCCCTTGATTATTAAGGAGACTGAGCCTCCTGCACATGGATTGGCCTTTGGAGTTTTCTCTCCTGCGAGGTACCTCCTCCAAAGTCTTTTCCCCACTTTCTCCTTGGGTTGTTCACTTGTTTATCTGTGGGAGTTCTCTACGCATTTTATATCAAAATTCTTTGATAATTTCATGTGATGCGAATACCACTTTGCCTGCCCTGTTTCTCTAGTTATGATGTTTTCCAGTAAATAGAAACACTTACTTTTATTTTCAGCATGTGTTGTTATGAGAAGTTGAACAGAAGAAGATATTTGAGGACTGCGGGGCACTTCCTCATGAAGGACCGCTTTCCCTCTCCTCTGACGACCTTGTTTCCCATTGCCCTGAGAACATTCAGGCAATCACAGACGACTTCTACCCCTCGCTGTAAATGACTTCTCTTGGTTTAGAGCTCTCCTGTAACCATGGAAGCATGATATCACTTGTGTCATTTTGAATAGACTTCTTTTGATCTCACCTTCCCTTTAAGTTGCCCCATTTTTTTTCTCTACTCACCCTTACAGAATAGAAACATCCTTAACTGGGTCCTGCACACTCTGCATCTCAAATTCCACTCTCCCACTCTAGTGGCACCCCCTCCTCCACAGAAAATCTTAATGAAGCTTCTCCAGAAATCTTCACCATAATTGAATTTAGGACTATCAGCTAAAGAGTCTCTACAAAAGAGTTCAATGTAGGTAACCTTCCTATTTTTCTGTTGCTCTATTTTCCTTGGCCACTGGCCTGCAAGAAATCAGCACCCCAGCACCTTTACTAGTTTTTCACAAACATCTATCCAGTATAGTAGTTTTTAGAAGTGTGTTTGCAAATGCAAAATATGATTTAAAAAAAAGACAAATCCTTTAACAGGGCCTCTGGCCTTGAGCTGGAGAGCTTGACAGAGATGTCTACAATTCCAAGATAAGAGAAGTTACCAATTGGGATCCATGGTAACAGCTGGCAGGGGGAGGGAAGAAAGGGGAGAAGAAACTCTCCCCTTCCCAGGCACTGTCCTTGAAAGGTTAACTTGCCCAGAACAGTGAAAGAAAAAACTGCTTTTGTGTGAACTTCTGAGCCCCTCCCCATACATGCTGGGTATAAAGTTCTGAAACTACCTGAACTCAGGGTTCAGGGAATTAGTTGATTGCAGTGAAAGCTGTACCCTCTGAACCTGGCTGCAGCCAAGTAAAACTGTTTCCTGCTATCTTCGGTGCCCTGCCTCGTCCGTGCCCTACAACACCACTTTTCACTTTCATTGCATCAGTCTTTACAGGAGCTTTCCGCGCCAGGTACTTTTCTAGGACTTGGAAGTACATTACTGAGAAAGAGGAGTATGCTTCCTCCACCCCCCCCCCCAACCCTCCATTCCCGCAAGAGCTTATATTTCTTTCATGGGACTATCAATAGTCTTTTCCAAATCTTCAACTATTGCATTTTTCCATCCTTGGAGATCAACCTTCTAGACCTAGCTACAACTTTGGTTGATGTCTAAAGGTCTTGCCCTGACTTAGAATATTCCTTTGTGAAACCCTTGGAAGTGTCCCCTCTTTCCTGGAGTCCACCTGTTCTTGGTTTTCTCCAGTGTTTTGATGGGCCCTCTCCTCCAGGAACTTACTAATCAAGATATATGGGATACAGTATCACTTTGAGATAATTGTACAAACAGGAAGTACCTGTAATCTCATAGTTAATTGTAGCTTTGCATATAATTTTAGCCGGAGAATAACTCTTGCCACACATCATGAAGTGGGTGTAGCTCCACTGTTTCCTACCTTTCAATATGACTTTTGAGAAGGCTGCTACTATTTTGCCAGTCTCAGTTGTTAGTACCGAGACTTTTAAGACATGGGTATCGACCCATGTAGTGACCACCTTGTTGAAGACTCACATCAGTACCACCACCACAAAAGTCTCCCTCACTCTGACCCTTGGTCATCAAACCATCTTTCTGTCCCTGTAGCTTTGCCTTATGTAACCATTTCATAATGGCTTCCCTCACTTAGCAATTATGCATTTGCAATTCATCCCTGTTATTGCATATATCAAAAGTTCCTTCCTTTATATTATTAAATAGTGTCCTGTTGTATGGCTTTTACTTATTCATCTTTTGATTGCTTTTAGTTTCTGTTGACTACGAATAAGATTGCTACCAACATTCGTGCATATGTTTTTGGGTGAACATGTGTCTTGGTCAAGCCTTCAGGTCAAGCAATCTCGACCTGAGATTGCTGGGTTGTATGACAAATTGTGTTTTAGCTTTATGAGAAGTGGCAGTTATAATTTCTTGAGACCAGCA
>CM046667.1:63604008-63628971 GCA_025594165.1 Tamias sibiricus
TACTCCGTTTTGTACAAATACCACATTTTTCTTATCCATTCATCTGATGACAGGCGCCTGGCCTCATTCCATATCTTAGCCATTGTGAATTTAGCACTGCAATGATCATGCATATGCTGACATCTCTTTTGTATGCTGACTTCATTTCTTTTTAGTAATGAGCAGGTGTGGGATAGCTGGATTGTTTTTTATTTCATTTTTTTAACTCAGTATTACTATAAAATATAGAAAAATACATTATCATTTAAAAAAGCATTGTGCTCTTAATGATATTGTTATGACTTTGGTATTGCTAGCTATAAGAACTTCATCATGTGAGGATTCTGACCGTAAAAGAATACAATTTTGCATCCTCAGTTGTAGGATTTTTTGTAGAATTTTTTTGTAGTTACATCAAAACTTAACATGTAAATGAATTTTTATACTCTTGCTGTACTTTTTATTTGTATTTTACGTAATTCAGAATATTCTTGTGAGCTAACACCTCACATATCATGTTGTTATACAATAATCTGGCTACAATTCCTTTTTCTATTTAAAAATAAATGAAAAAGAAGAATAAATATCAGAACTACATTGATAGAGTTCAAATTTCTGTTATTTCTAATTTTTGACAGATTCTTTGAACCAGGGTAAGATGACATAAAATACACATAACAATCAAATAAATGAATTTGGCTCCATTCTTTTCAATTGATCCTCCTAAATTCTCCAGAAAGCCATGTTGATTGATAATTCAGTATGATAACTTTAAGGAATGGGTGCTGAAAATTTGACACTCTACAATGACAGATTTTTTGACTATAGTGACTCCTCACATGTGACAGACATTTTTTTTTTCCTGGTACTGGGGATTGAACTCAGGGGCACTCTACCACTGAGCTACATCCCCAAGACTTTATTAATAAATATATTTTTAAATATTTCAGACAGACTCACTAAGTTGCCCAGTCTGATCTTGAATTAAGATCCTCAGAGCTCGGCTGGTGCAGCCTTTATGTCATGTGAGCCCCTCAGGCAGAGGTGTAACTGCAGCTTTTTGTCACTGGGCACCCGTGTGAAGAGCACATACATGAAATGCTATCCAGAGCTGTGCTATGGCGATAAGCCCCATGCTACAACGACCAAATGGGCTACTGCCTGGGCCAGTGGCTGCTGCAGCATGTGCCCGTGTTCTGGCTTTTGGAAGCCTGGGCCCTGGACTGTGCCTCAGATGCCTCAGCCTCATTTGTGTTGTTAGACCCAGTGCCTCAGTGCTCACTTGCAGATGCAGAGGAGGCCTCAGCCTGGGAGGAGCCTGAGCAGCCTGCAGGGGAGCAAGGTACAGAGGCTGGGGACAAGCAAGATGTGCGCAGCCAGCACTGCCAATGAAATATATAGATGAGTAAGCAGAACAATATATTTGAGTGAAAGAGATGGACAATTTACCCAGCAGCATTGAATGCCGACAGCAACTAAGTGCCTTATTTGCTAGAGGAAGTAGGTAAGTTGTAAGAAGCCCCCAAAGATCATCCAGTAAAATAAGAAAACAAGAACCCATTTGCTCTTTATGGCTGGGGAGAAAGACAGATGGCACCAGAAGACTCACAACTTCTATATGTCTGCCTTGGTGCATGAGATTCAAGATCAGCTTTACTAGCCAAGAACAGGAGGCAGGTAGAGAACAGGAAGCTGGCTGTTCAGAGGTAGTATTTGCCCTCCTTGGAGGTGGAGAAGAATAGGAAGGTGAAGGAAGGCCCCTCTACAAAGAGCCTGTGGGTGATGGAGTATATGTGCTGCTATTCAACAAGAGCTTAGACATGGGCCAGTCCTGAAAAATTCAGCAAGGGGCCAGACTGTCCTTGAACTAGAACCAGGCTGAGACCTCAATCACGCAGAGCCTCTCAGAGAATGGCCAAAAGATTGTTGTGTCAGTGAATCTTTTCACTTACCTAAGCAGTAGGTAAGAATGTTGAAGTTATAGACACTTGGTTACTCATGAAGATGAGCCTCCAGACCCGTGGTATTCTTGTGAGTTGTGACTGAGCATCTATCTTATCTTTGAGGTACTCACACCAGATGCCTTTAAAAGTCTATGTGGCTTCTGTTGCCCTCTGGGTGGCGCAGGTGGGTCACATCACCCATCCTAGGGGCCTCTGACTCCACACTTGGGAGGTCCCCATCCTGCTTGAGACTTGCATTTACTGGCACATGTAGTTTCCTTTGTGAAAGAGTATCAAGCAAACAGCACTCACCACGATCTTGAGTCCATATCATACCACAACCTCTCAAGTCCATGTGTGGTGAAGCAGGGCTCTGGTGGCTACTGAAAGCTAAAGAGGTGTTTGCACTTTAACTTACATCACGTTCAAGGATTAGGCTGGTGAGGGCCTATTTCTCTGGATGGACTTCTAGGCACTCAATAGTTTTAATAGTTACATACATTATAGTAGATGCAGTGCCAGTCACTGTGTGTTTAGGTGGTAATGAAGTTTCTTTGAGTTGTTGTCACCACTTTTTAATTACAGCATTTAATTTTAGAACACATAAGGTACGGCCAGTCACCAGTTACAGGCTGTGGACTCTAGCCTCTTCTGAAATAACTGGCAGAACATATAGAACTCATAACCTGAAATCACATGTAATGAATTCAATTGAATGATTGGCCTGTGGGGAGAGGGCAAGTGAAGACACCATTAGAGATACTGCCCACCCTTTCTCTGCTCTTTCTTCCACAGAACTTAATACAATATTCATGCTTTAGGTTGAACGGTCCTTGTTTGTTTTCTGGCCAGCTGATCTTCTCAGCACCTTAGTGTGAGCATGGAGAGCGTGAGCAGGCATAGCTATATCTCAGCAATTCTGAGACCTTTTTGTACATTTGCCTTTATGATGGAAAACAGTCTTCACAGATGCTCATTTCCCAGGTGATGGGTCTCTTCATGAGGTGAGGCCTGTTCCTGAAGGATGAGGGCAGGTGTTCTAGGGGGACTAGTAGGTGCTTGGCCTCCAGCTTAGCACCTGCAGGTGTGAATGGAAAGATGGTGTCAGACCCAAGGTTAGGCATGTCTTGGTTCTCACTAGGTGTCTGAAGTCCAATGGCTCTTGGCACACAATCTGGTTTCACTCCACATAAAGTTGTCACAATGTCATCTTGTCACTGTGTCAAGCTATGAAAATGCATACTAGAGACTCCTGGGCACTTGTGTAGTCTTGAGTTGAATTCATCCATATTGAGAATACACCTAGTCATTGAGGTTGTATTTATCAAGAGGAAGGTCTACATGTTGTCCAACACGTTGTCTAGGAATTCTGGTGAACTTTGCTTTAACCCATCACAAGTCTTCAAATGTTGTGGGAACCTGTGGGTCACAGGATTGTGTCATGGCTGTGGTGTGGCTCTGGCAGTTTCACCCACCCCACTGAGCATCAGTTTGCATCTGACCATCTCAGATGATGGGGGTACAGTGCCTGGCACCCCACTCCTCCAGCCTGTAGTCTACTAGACACCTAGAAAATACACTTGGATTTGTGCACTTACCCCTGAACTCCAGGCAGAAGTGAACCTGGAAGACATATAGGCAAATTCCTGCCCTCTTTTTAAGTAAAAGACAAATGAACAAGGTTGTTAAGGAATTTTTGATGTGCATGAACAACGAATAGCTGATGTGGTAGCCATGATCCCTCCTCCGAGCCTTCAATGATTGAGATCATCTTCTTCCCTTTTCTCAAGGGCAGCAGCTACCTTTCAAGCTTATGAATTTTTTTTTGTACTAGGGATTGAACCCAGGGGTGCTTAACTACTGGGCCACACCCCCAGCCTTTTATTGTATTTTATATAGAGACAGGGTCTCACTGAGTTGCTAGGTGCTTCGCCAAGCTGCTGAGGCTGGCTTTGAACTCGCAATCCCCTTGCCTTAGCCTCCCAAGTCACTGGGATTACAGGCATGTGCCACCACACCCAGTAAGCCTATGAATTTTTAGAAGTTGTGGTAATTGATGTTCCTACTTTCTTCCTATTACTGGGAACTGATGTGGTTGTAATCATGTTCCTAATTCTTGGGACAAATTGCCTTTAAGACAGGGAGCTTGAGTAGGGCTAATTAATGCATACAGTGAGGTTTGCCATGACTTGGCTGAGCTGTGAGTGTAGCCCAGCAGCAGGATCTCCACTCTGTAAAATTATAATGTCCCAATCACTTTCCATCGCCTTTTAGATAAAGGGGGAGGAAGCAACCATTATACAGCCTTAAAATAAATGCATGGTGCTACTATTACATCTGTCACACTAATTGCCAGATGGAAAAAAAAATGGTGGATCAGCATTTAATAGCACCCCAACCAACAACAATAACAAAAACAGGCACAAACTAGAGTTAGCATTAAACACCTGGTGTCAACTACATGATCCATGATATTAATAACCGCAACAACATGAATGGTGGTGAAAGGTGAAAAATGCAAACACTTGTGTAAACGTAAGTCTTTCCCAAAACTGTCCTCAGTTTTTTTGGAAAAACTACCCTTCCCCTAGCAGTCAGACTGACCCAAAACTTATTCTTGTTCCTTATTTTGTCTAGCTTGCAAAACCAGGTGACTGATTACCCTTCCCCTAGCAGTCAGGCTAACCCAGAACTCAAAAATAATGCTATGTACATGACTTTATATGTTAACCAATCAAAAGAGTGCTGTGAAGCCCCCCTTAACTTGCATGTATTTCATTATAAAAACCCTGCTAAATCTGGGCTCGGGGCTTCTTAGCAAGCTCGAGCTTGCTAATAAATGACTCTTTGTTATTTACATTGACCAAGGACTCTGGTGGTCTTTCTGGGGGTCCCAAGCCGTGGGGCACAACATATTGGGGGCTCGTCTGGGATCCCCCAAGCCCACCCAGACGCCTGATCATAGAGTCATTAACATTAAGCAACATCAACGGCCGGTGAGTAAAAGGCATTGCCGCATTTTTGTGTTCTGTCTGGATTGCCTGCAGGTGCTGGTTCTGGGCTGGTGGAATCCTGGCGGACACGCTAGAGGATCCCCAGCAGGATCGCGGGAGACGTCCCCCTGATCTGGGTGACCTTGGTGTCACAATCTGGGTGACTTTTGTCACAATCTGGGTGACCTTTGTGTCACAATCTGGGTGATTTTTGTGTCACATTTGGGGCAACTTTATGTCGTGGGCAATTTTTTTGCATCTGGAAAGCCTCTTGAGGTCTGTTGGGCAAGCTGCCCTCAGGAATTCTTGCTTTTGTAGACAAGGTACCAACTGGAAAGTTTTGATTTTGCACGCTGTTTGTCTGTTTGTGTTTTGTGTTAAATGGACTTTCTTTTTCATTTTTGTCTTGTCATTGTATCGGTCTGTCACTGTTCTTTCTCACTCCTCTAAATCTTCCCCATTTTCAATCTGAAGGAAGACGGGTTTATAAATCTCCTGATGGAGAGAAAAAACAACGATCTGAGGTCAAATTTATTTCATCTTTTTGGAATTATACAGGAGGCAAATTTACAACCAGTTAGACTGCCGATAGCTGCTTTCTGTTGTGATGATATGGCCAACCCGCGTTGGCACCGTTTGATTCGTTTCTTTTTATCTAATTAACACATTCCTCCTTTTCTTGACAGTTGGATTCCTGGCCACTAAGGAGATGGGCCGGTTCAGAGTACCCCCTTTTCTTTGACCCCCCCCATTTGCCGGCCCCTATCCCTCCTCAAAGCCCAGGTCAAACGGTGGCAGAAAAGAGAAGCTGCAACAGCCGGAGACAAGGAAGGAGGGACTGGCTCGGGAGGCCCAGCAAGAAAAACCCAAGGTCGAGTCTAGTGGGCAGCCAGCACCCATCAACCAGAGGCCCCAGACTCTACTATAGTGCTGCCGCTTTCCTTTAAAATGGTTAAAGAGTTAAAAACTACAATCAAAGATTTCGGCTCGCCTTCCCCTTGTACTAATTGATTCTATTGCTGTAAAATAAATAACTCTTTTTAATTGGCAACAAGGCTTAACCTTTTCTATGTTGATAAAAGTGAAACTTGATTTACGCTGCAAAGATAATTCTCGCTGCCAGATAAGCTACTCCAGCCCATATCCAAAGCATAACAACTGCTGCTGCTGTTTTAAAGGGCCAACCTTACTTGCAATTTTTTAAAAGAGTATGATTCAGCTCCTGTTCTTGATAAGTTTCTTATTACAGTGTCTGAAAGGTATTGCTTTTCTTGTGGGTGGCAGAGAAAGTGGTGGTCAGCACCCCGTCAGCACCCCGCCCTCGCCCCGTGCCCCTGCAGGAGCTGCGGCCCACCGAACCCTCACTTTTCTTGAGGGCAATTAGGGCATTTCAATTGTGCTTGCCAGGCTTCTACAAGATTTATGAGCAATTAACAAAACTATTGATTTCCAAGACCGCTTCTTCGTTGTTCCATTGTGCAGGCGGAATTGTTTCTGAAGATGGACAGATAAAGAGATTGGCACATGGGAGAAAAATATCAAAGGGTTATAAATATGGAAGCCATGTTTGATAAAAAAAAGTTTCAAAAAAGTCTTTATATGATAAAATAAATGAAAGAGTTTATGATAAAAAATTAGATACAAGGTTTATGATGGGAAATTGGACATGGGTATTATGATGGGAAATTAAAGGTTGAAAGATTTATATATATAAAATAAAAAAGTCTAAATAAATGATAAAAGGGTCTGAGTAAGTAATAAAAAAGATCTGAGTAAATAATAAAAAGTCTATATAAATAAAAGATAAATTTCAAAAAATTTGTGATTAAATTGGCAATAACTAACAAACCTCCAGTAAAATTTAAAAAACCTGATGTCCTTTAGACATCCGATCAAAGGAGGCCAGGAAACTGGTCCCCGGGGATGATGGGCACCCCACTGTAAACCCTGACTTAATCAATGCTTCTTTCCCCTTGTCCAGGCCTCTTCAAGATGAATGGGATTACAATATGGCTGCAGGTAGGGAGAGGCTCCGGGTCTATCGCCAGACTCTAATGGGGGGTCTCCGGGCAGCAGCTCGCAAGCCCACTAATTTGGCTAAGGTATACTCAGTTATGCAGGAAAGATATGAGTCACCTTCTGCTTATTTAGAAAGATTAATGGAGGCATTCAGGCAATACACCCCTGTTGTGGCATTTTCTATAAAGCCCTCTTCTTTTTCATGAAAGATATCATGGTGTTGAAAGAGTTAACTTTGACTTTTACTTGCTGTTCAGTTCTTAATTCATATATATGGCCACCAGATATCGCTATTTCAATTATTTAGATCCAGACTAACTCTGTACATTTATCTTTTCTTGAAAAATAAGAAACCTAATGTGGAAGGAATAACACAAATCTTTTTCTATAAGTACTTAATTTCTAGTTAATAATCTTTAAGAGTCTTTTTGTGATTAAAAATAAATTTCTCTTACTTTTAAAGTAGATATAAATCCCTTAGAGCAAAAAAGTCCTACATGAGCTAACATTCAGCATTGCCTCCCTCTTTTCCCTGCTTCTAGGTTTTATAAACAACTGCTATAAAAGAAAAACAATAGTGCTTTGGAATCCCAGACAGAGAAGGTTGACTTTTATCAGACAGCCTAAATAGTATGCAGAGAAAACAGTTTCAGTCACGTACAGGGCTTTGAAAAGGTGCAAATGACCTCAAAACCTTGAAATATATGAAATAAGAAATTTAATATGTCTAAAATGTAATCTATAAATTAAGTCATGTCTGTAATAAAATCACCAAAGAAAGTGTAAACATTCTGTACTGCCAAAAATTATGCTTAAAACCTACAACAAAGTGAAAATAAAGAGAGAGGATTCCACAGCCTGACTCGTGTGTTGGTGTGTTATTTTCCCCATCGCTGCTTCTCTGCCTTCGTACTTTGCTGAGCACTCGCGTTGTACCCCCTGACTGGGGCTGGCCCCCAACACACCCCTATGGATCCAGAATTACCAGAGAACCAGACAGCAGTAGTGATGTCCTTTGTCAATCAGGCAGCGTCAGATATAAAGTGCAAGTTGCAGAAAATAAAAGATTTAGAAGGGAAAATATTCAAGACTTGTTGAAGATAGCTCAGAGGATGTTTAATAATAGAGACGCACCAGAAGAAAAACAACTTAGGGTTACTAGAAAGATAACTAGGGCATTGGCTGTGGCAGTGCAGGGCACAAGGCCAGAGAGAGAAAAAAGCAGGCTTCCAGATAATCAACCACCTGGAAGTTCAGGGCTACATGATCTGGGCAAAAACCAGTGTGCTTACTGTAGAGAAGAAGGCCATTGGACTGGGGAATGCCCTAAGAAAAGAAGCAGAAAATCTAGATATAATCAGTGGCAGATTAAGAAACCATCAGTCCTAGTCGCCCATGACGGGATAAGTGACTAGAGGCGACGGGGTTCGGAGCCCCTCTCCAAACCTTCTGGTGGACACGGGGCCCAATATTCAGCTCTGACTGACCCCTGAGGAAAAATTTTGACAAACACCTCATGGGTGCAAGGGGCTACGGGGATTAAAATGTACCCATGGACAACTGAAAGAACGGTAGACTTGGGAACGGGAAAAGTGTCCCACTCGTTCTTAGTCATACCTGACAGCCCCTACCCTTTGCTGGGAAGAGACTTACTAAGATTGGGGCCCAAATCCATTTCCACCCTGAAGGGGCCCAAATGACAGATGGACAAGGAAGGCTATTGCCCATGCTAACTCTTGCCCTAGAAGATGAATACTGGCTACAACAACAACCGCAGCCTCCCGACAGGGACGTCAAAGACTGGGTATGGCAGTTCCCTGAGGCATGGGCAGAAACTGGGGGAATTAGACTGGCCAAACATCAGCTGGCTATATACATAGAGACAAAACCAGGTGTTGACCCTGCCAGTCAGCATGGAACACCCCCCTGCTTGTTGCCGCCTGAAGCGATGGCCGCTTGGAGCAACGAAACCACAGGAAGAAGTTCAGAGGCAAACTGGAAACAAACAGCTTTTTTATTTTGATAACTTTTCTCTCTGGCTCTAACAACAACTTTAACACGCACCACACACACCACCAAAATGGCGCAGACCCGATCAGCAATCTCGCTCAAGTCCCGCGAGATCCCAGGCCAAGTCCCGTGAGACTATGGAAGGCGGCAACACCCAAACATCTCCATGGCCCGTAGTCAACGGCAATCTTAGCCATCTCCCCAAACAGGGCTCCTGCACCTGCTTCCGGTACGGAAGCCCAACTCAAACAAGTACTGCCCGGTACAGGACTTGAGAGAGGTAAACAAGAGGGTAACAGACATACACCCTACTGTGCCTAATCCATATACACTTTTAAGTGCACTTCCTCCTTACAGACAATGGTATACAGTACTTGATTTGAAAGATGTCTTCTTCAGCTTGCCTCTAGCTCCAAGGAGCCAAGAGCTGTTTGTCTTTGAATGGACAGACATCGACAAAGGCATCAATGGACAACTTACTTGGATAAGATTGCCACAGAGATTCAAAAATTCTCCAACCCTGTTTGATGAGGCCTTACATGAAGATCTGGGTGAGTTCAAACGAGATCATCCTGGTCTAACCCTGTTGCAGTATGTAGACGATCTCCTTATAGCTGCTGAAAGCAGGGACAGATGCATCCGAGGGAAGGAAGACCTGCTTCACATGCTGGGTAACCTGGGATACCGGGCCTCAGCGAAGAAGGCCCAGATCTGCAAGTCCGAGGTAACATACTTGGGCTATTTCCTAAAGGGGGGAAAGTGATGGCTGACACAAGCCCAGAAAGAGACTATTCTAAAAATTCCAAAGCCCCAATCCCCATGTCAAGTGAGAGAGTTTCTGGGATCAGCCAGCTTCTGCTGATTATGGATTCCAGGGTTTGTGGAATTAGCCAAACCGCTATATGAGGCCACAAGAGATAAACAGCCCTCATGGTAAAAGATGCTGACAAACTGACTATGGGACAAGAGTTACATGTGACCACTCCACATGCTATTGAAGGTGTTCTGAGACAACCTCCAGATCGGTGGCTCAATAATGCCCGGCTCACTCACTATCAGAGCCTATTGCTTAACCCTCTCAAGATCATCTTTCAGACACCCTCGGCACTCAATCCCGTGACGCTGCTGCCAGACCCTGATATGGACAAGCCCTTGCATGATTGCTTAGAAGTTCTAGCTCAGGTTCATGGGCTCAGAGAAGACCTGCGAGATCTACCGCTGCCAGATGCAGATGCAGTATGGTTCACAGATGGGAGCAGCTTCATGCACCAAGGTCAGAGGTATGCGGGCACAGCAGTAATGACTAAGACAGAGGTGATTTGGGCTGAGCCACTGCCGGTGGGCACTTCTGCCCAAAAAGCAGAACTGATAGCCATGACTAAGGCACTGACACTGGGAGAAGGCAAGAAATTGACTGTATATATGGACAGCCATTATGCTTTTGCAACTGCCCACATTCACGGGGCCATTTATAGAGAAAGGGGAATGCTGGCTGCAGAAGGAAAATCCATTAAGAACAAAAAAGAAATTGTGTCCCTGATAGATGTCCTCTGGTTGCCCAAGAAATTGGCCATCATCCATTGCCCCTGACATAAAAAACCAACTGATCCTGTATCCAGGGGCAACAGCCTAGCTGATAAGACAGCACGGGAAATAACACTTCAGAGAGAACTGATTATAGTTGCTCAACTCCCGGACCCTGGCCTACGAATCCTCCCCAAAGACCCAGCCTACACGGAAGAAGACCTGTTGTGGATCCGCCAACAGCCTATGGTCCAATGCTTAGACGAGTAGTGGAGAGACTCCAGATGTCACATAGTCCTTCTAGAACTGCTGGGACAGAGGGTATTGTGCAGGCTCCACCAGAACACCCACATGGGGACAAGGAAACTACAGGGCTTGATGCGACAGGCAGGAATCAGAGTTAAAGGTGTGCAAGATAAGATAGAACAGATTGTCAAAAATTGTAAGGTATGTAAGTTGACAAATGCAGGATATAGCAAACAAGAATCAGAGAACAGAGTAAGAGGGGACAGGCCGGGGGCATATTGAAAAATTGATTTCACTGAGGTAAAACCTGGAAAATACGGGTATAAGTACTTATTAGTTTTTGTAGATACTTTTTCAGGTTGGGTAGAGGCATTTCCCACCAAGCAAGAGACAGCACAAGTGGTGGCTAAAAAAAATTTTAGAAGACCTCCTGCCAAGATATGGATTTCCTGTTATGATAGGGTCAGACAACGGGCCAGCATTTACTTCCCAGGTAAGTCAGGGGCTGGCTTCGATACTTGGGGCAGATTGGAAATTACATTGTGCATACCGACCCCAGAGCTCAGGACAGGTAGAAAGAATGAACAGAACTTTAAAAGAGACCTTAACAAAATTAACCATAGAGAGTGGCGGTAACTGGGTGGCCCTCCTTCCCTATGCCCTTTATAGGGTGCGTAATTCCCCCTACAAGATGGGGCTTACCCCCTATGAGATCATGTTTGGGGCTCCACCCCCAATAATCCCTAACCTAACCAAACGGCTCCTAAAAGAAGATGAGGCGGACGATCTTGAACTTTTGTTTTCCCTCTAGGCCCTGCAGAGGGCCCACGAGGGGGCCTAACTGAAGCTCAAAGACCTGTATGAGTCGAGACCACCCCCCATTCCCCCACAACTTCCGACCGGGCGACTAAATATTGGTAAAGCAACACCGACAGAGCAACGTCCATTGCTCTCTAGGTCGACAGCATTTCCTCCTAGATTCACCATATCCACGCCAAGTCTGCTGACTCCTTTCCTGACATAGTGTTTCCTGCCCTGGATGATTCTGCGTGGCGAGTAGACAGATCCAAGGACAACCTGCTGAAGATCAAGCATCGTCGCCACAAACTGTGACTATGTTCTTGCCCTTGCTTTATTGCATAATAGACAGCTGGCTTTTTGCTAGAGGAAATCCCAATCCCCATCAACCCTACCTATTAACCTGGGAACTCACCCCAAAATGGGGCGACCCCATCCCCTTGGCTGCCAAAGAAGCCCCAAAAACTAGCCACAGTCAGGCGTATGGCCCAGAAGGGGCCTTCAGGTTTTCACAGTGGGGGGGCTGCGGCGCCCCGATGAGGAGATACTACCTAGGAAGGCAACCCTTTTATGTGTGTCCCAGAGAGGGGAGATCCCATTCAGAATAAAAACGTTTGTGGTGAGAAGGCTGATTTTTATTGTAAAACATGGAAATGTAAAACCACTGGACAGTCTAGCTTGGGACCCACCTCGAGCTGGGACCTAATTTCTGTTACCAGAGATACTACTGTAAAGAGGAAAACTAATAATTGTAATCAAATTCTAACCGGACCATGCAAAAAGTTCCAATGTAATCCCCTGGTAATCAAGTTTACTGAGGCAGGAAAAAAAGTTCACTGACTGGACCCAAAGAAAGAGTTAACATTCAGCTTTGCCTCCCTCCTTTCCCTGCTTCTAGGTTTTATAAACAACTGCTATAAAATAAAAACAATAGTGCTTTGAAATCCTACACAGAAAAAGTTGACTTTTATCAGACAGCCTAAATGGTGTGCAGAGAAAACAGTTTCAGAAAATCCATGAGAAATAAATATGGTACAGCTGATGGTACTGAGGGCCCAATACCAGCCCGTTAACCCCAAACAACAGGAGTCAGAGCCCAGAGCCATAGAGACCCAAGATTGGCTCTCAAGATGTTCTTGGAAAGGGGGGAATGAAAGGTGAAAAATGCAAACACTTGTATAAACATAAGTCTTTCCCAAAACAGTCCTCAGTTTTTTTTGGAAAAACTACCCTTCCCCTAGCAGTCAGACTGACCCAAAACTTATTCTTGTTCCTTATTTTGTCTAGCTTGCAAAACTGGGTGGCTGATCACCCTTCCCCTAGCGGTCAGGCTAACCCAGAACTCAAAAACAATGCTTTGTACGTGACTTTATATGTTAAACAATCAAAAGAGCGCTGTGAAGCCCCCCCCCTTAACTTGCATGTATTTCATTATAAAAACCCTGCTAAATCTGGGCTCGGGGCCTCTTAGCGTCACCGGTTATCGAGTGCGCGGAGGACCAAGCTCGAGCTTGCTAATAAATGACTCTTTGTTATTTACATTGACCAAGGACTCTGGTGGTCTTTCTGGGGGTCCCAAGCCGTGGGGTACAACAGTGGCGGACAGGAATTATTTAAACTAAATAGTTTTAATAGATAGTAAAATTACAGTTCCGTTAGTGAAGGAAAAATGAGGTAGGAAGGCATGAGAAAGTTTTAAATATTTAAAAAGTGAACAGAGGGGAAGCAAGAGATAGGTAGCAGGGGATGGCTATAAAGAAAGAAGAGTAATAATATCTAAAAGTAAAAAAAAAAATAGAGGGAAAGGAAACAAGAGAATTCAGCTATTAGGGAAGAAAGTAAAGAAGGAGCAGTAAGTGGAAGAAAAACAAAGTTAAGAACAAACAAATAAAAAAAAGAAACCCATGAAAAATTCTATCCCTCCAAAGTCAAAACAAGGCTAAATAACAAACAGACGAAGAAAAAAATGATTAAAGTGAAAGAAAATTTACATAATATATATATATTCTGATATATGTGTTTATATATTTATATTCTCAAGCCAATCACCACAGTGAGAACACGTACACACAAAGAGAATGCAAAAAGTAAAATAATAACAAAGGAAGCAGGAAAAAAACTTGATGAAAAATGAATGGCTTGTCTCCATTGAGGTGGTCAAAACTGTTGACAAGGATGGATGTTTACTGCCTATGCTGTTACGCCCTTCTTTGCAATTCCTTTTGGGTTATGTACCACTTGGATAAAGGGCTAGGGTCTGTTAAATCTTACCTTTTTGTGATTCTCACCAAACTACCAACTGGTGTGGCCTGGAACTGAAGCTTTCAGCTTCCTGTCTCACACATAAGGTAGGATAGACTGAGTACTGACAATTGGAGATTTGTCTGGATAGACTAGGTCAATGAACTCCCAGAGTGGGGCTGAAGTGTTCTAAATGTGAAGTTCATTGGCTGGGGTTTAGTTCTGATTGTCCTTTGGAACTTTATCAGGAGGTCTTTACTACAGAGAAATTAGATCCACAACCCCTCTTGCTGTGCAGATGCCAATCTGCTGGGTGTCTGGGTTTCAAGGTCTTCCCCAGAATTTCAAAGAATGGGGGAATCTTATCCTCTGCCGGTATCACATGTGGATTCCACTTCTGTGGATGTCGATTTCCCAGGATCAGACCTGGAGTACATACAGACATACCTGTCTGAACATTCTCTAGGCTTTCCCTAACTGGTTTCTGAGCTGCCAGAAACTAAGGGAATGCAAGCCTTTCTTTCCTCAGTATCACCAGCTTGGATCCCCCTTGGCACAATCCTCTCTGTGCCTGTGTCAGTCACACTGGGCCAGGCACACTCTGGACTCTATGGTAGGTATTTGCTGGGACAGGTTGGCAATGCTTTTTATGAACTTTTGAACTCCGATCACTGAAAGCTGCCAAGGAGCCACTTATAATAAATTATTCCCACTTGTCAGCAAAGAGATTTTGAATACTTTTCAATCATCAGCTTGCCCTGTTAGCCGCCGGAAAGGGATTGCAGCCTGGAACGGCAGCGCCGCGGGAAGGAGTCCGGAGACAGGATGGAGACGAAAAAATTCTTTGATCTTTCTGTCTCTGTCTCTTGTAATTTCTAACACTACAACACACTCTCACAAGAAACCAAGCCACGTACTCTTACAAGAAACTACAATGTATCTATACAATAGCGATAACCCTGTCCTTTCTCTTTCTGGTCTCATCCCATGCGCCCGAGCAGGAATGGTGCTTGCTCGATCTGCTGAGTCACTCCTCAAATCTCTCGAGATCCTGGGCCAAGTCCCGTGAGACTACGGAAGGCGACAATACCCAAAAATGTCAATCTGCTGAGTCATTGCTCAAATCTCTCGAGATCCTGGGCCAAGTCCCATGAGACTACGGAAGGCGACAATGCCCAAAAATGTCTATGGCCCATAGTCAACCGCAATCTTAGCTATCTCCCCAAACAGGGCTCCTGCATTGCCCTACCTAGTCTTTGGGTCAGTAAAGATCAGCCTCCCACTCTGTTCCACAGGTTCTCTGGTGGGAACTTATTCACTGTGCTTTTCTCTCTTTCTGCCTGTTACTTCTCCCCTCCACATTTAACTGGTAGTGCTGGCACTGCACTAAGTTGGCACATCTCTAACATTATTTATTGTTCTACAATCAAAGTTTCTAAATTTCTGTTTCTCCATGATGTTTTAGTGTCCAGTGTTGAAGGTCAGTGAATTACCTCAATCATCCACCTTGCGGACTCCTTCCCGCAGTGCTGCCGTTCCAGGCTGCAATCCCTTTCCGGCGGCTAACAATCCACCTTGCTGAGAAGCAATATTTCTGCAGCTTGAATCTCCAGGTGTGGAGCAACTGAAAAATATTCCCTTCCACCATCCACTACCTTCCACTAATCCACCATCTTCCTTCCTGCTTTTGTCAATTATTACTTTCTTATTCATCTTTGTGGTTTGATGTTTTACTGTTTTGATGATGTTTGATTCTTTTCTACCTACCTCCAATTTGTGTATCCACTCTTCCAGTGAGATTTATATTTTTCCATGCTATCATGTAAAATATGTAGGACTACTTTAAGCATCTTTGATAAGTTTGATTTGCTAGTCATGAATCCCCTTACTTTTGCTTATCTTGGAAGGTCTTCATTTATCTTTTGATTCTGAAGGATAGTCTTGCTATGTATAGTAATTTTGATTGAGAGTTATTTCTTTTTTAGCACTTGAAATCATCATTCCATGCCTTCCTGAGTTATAGGGTTTCTGCTGAGAAATCAGCATTTAGTCTAATGGGGGTTCCCTTAAAAGGTCCTGGAGCTTTTTACATGCAGATTTAGAAATTTTTTCTTTGTCCTGTACTTTGGACAGTTTGACCATTATATGTTATGGTAAGGATTGTTCTGGTTGTGTTTATTTGGGGCTTGATACCCTGTATGTAGATGTTCATGTCTTTCCCAAGATTAAGGAAGTTTCCAGTAATTCAGTTAATAAGTTTTGTGTGCACTTAACCTTTATTTCTTCCCCTTCAGATATGCCATGAGGCAAAGGTTTGTTTTTTACGTGGCATCCAACAGATTTTGCATGTTCTCTTCATTCTTTGTTACGGTTTTTAATGCCATCTGAGTGTAATATTCCAATGACATCTTTTCAAACTCTGACATTCTTCCTTCTGCTTGATTTTGATGCCTATATGCTTTTTTTCATGGTATTAGAGACCAAAAATGGCTTAAAACTCGTCGTCTTCCTGCCTCAGCCTTGCAAGAATCTGGGAATTACACTAAATAAAACTTAAAGCTTTCAACTGAATTCTTTATTCTTTATTCTTTTTTCAATTTCTGTCGGTGGTGTTTCAGACCTTACTTCAAGCTCTAATTTGCTTTCTTCTGCTTAGTTTTGAGGCTTTATTCCTTTTCTCATTTTTTTTTTCTTTTCCTTTATTTTCCCAGTACTGGGAATTGAACACAAGACTTTGAACATGTAATCTTACTGCCTCTGCCTTCCAAGTAGCAGGAATTACAAGTATGTGCCAGTGCGCCCATCTTGAGTCTTTCAATGGAACCCTTTATCTCACTTATGTGGTTCTTTGTTTCTAATATTTCTGATTTTTCAATCAAAATTTCTTTATTTCTTTGCAGAACTTTTCATTCATGTCCTGAATTGTCTTTCTGATTTCTTTAAAAGTTTATCTGGATTCTTTTGAATATCAGTGAACTTGGTTTTTCTTTTGAATGATCATTCTTTATAATTCTTTTTTTTTTTTCTTTTCTTTTCTTTTTTTTTTTTTTTTGGTACCAGGGATTGAACTCAGAGGCACTCGACCACTGGGCCACATCCCCAGCCCTTTTTGTATTTTATTAGAGACAGGGTCTCACTGAGTTGCTAAGTGCCTCGCCATTGCTGAGGCTGGCTTTGAACTCATGATCCTCCTGCCTCAGCCTCCCACGTGCTGGGATTACAGGCGTGCGCCACCGCGCCTGGCTCTTTATAATTCTTGATCAGGGATTTCATCCACACTGATATCTTTGGAGTCTTTTATTTTTTCTCATATTTCTTGTTTTCCTATGTTGAGATTTGCACAGCTAGTGAAATGAGTATCTCTACTACTATTATGGGAAGGCCTTCAGAATAAGCTGCTTTCTCCTGAAGTTATAGTTTGGGGTGTCAGTTTGTTCTGCAATGCTGAGTTTATTTCCAGCTGAATGAGGTAGTATAATCCCCCTGTAGCTTCTTTGGCTGTGATTAGTGAGTCTTGGCACAGTGCATTCTATGTTGGAGTTGGAGAAAACCAGTCTCTGCAGGTTGTGGAAGAGTGGGGACAATCTGTCAGTGTAGGGAGGTATGGTGTAGTTTGCAGTGGGTGCACCTGTGTGGTTACTCCTAGAGTGGGAGTGGTGGCTCCTTTTGGGTGATGGGAGTTTCCTCAGACACTCTTGATAATGGCTCTGTTACTTGAATGGGACTCTGATACTGGCTGTTCCTGTTGTGGTAAGGAGTCCTCTGATTAGACACTGGTTCAGGTGCTTCATGGGGTCAGGCAGGGACCAGGAGTCACAGCTATTCCTCTTGAAATCCACACCAAGACTTGTCAGCAGTGTGTCATCAGATAAGGTGAAGGGGGTGAGGCAGGGGACCTACATAGGTGTGGAAGCAGGAAATGTTGTGTTTTTCTATCTGCAACTTCTGTTGGCACGCCTGTCCAGGAACAGAACCTTACCCCCACCCCCACATCAGATATGCACATCTGGCTATGGAATGATGGCCAAGGGCTTTTCTCTCCCTTATCTTTCTGTAGTAGCACCCATCAGGGACTGAACTGGAGTGGGCCACAGCTGAAGCTGGGAAAATTACCTTTCAGCTGAGGTGCCTGCATCAAAGAGGGAGAGCAGAATGCATCTGGCACAACTGGGCAAAGTTTCCCACCATACTCCCTTAGATTGAGCACTCTGATGACAAGATGATGGCTGGGGGCTTTTCTCTCCCCCTCCATTTCTTTCATCTGTAACACCCACCATTGATCTAGTGGGGGTGAGTTATGACTGGATCTGGGCAAAATTCCTCTCTGCTCAGAGGCTTGCAGTAGGGAGGGTTAGTTTGGAAAGCAGATGGTGTCCGTTGGCAAAGTTTCTCTGTATACTTTCTTAGGTTGTGCAACTCGGGGTGGGACTGTGGCCAGGGTCACAGCTGAGTTGCTCCAATCTGCTTCAGCAACCTCTGTGGGTGGGGGAGAAGTGGAAACACAGAGTTCCTTCTCTACCCTACTAGTGACAGTTGCCCCTGTGAGGTACGGGGAGAGGGGAAGTGGGAACCCCGCAGGTAACAGTTTTCAGTTCTGGCTCCCATGTGAAAGCACACAAGGCTAGCCACATTCCTGTCTCAGAGGGCAGGCTCCCTGATCCTCTGGTTCTTGTGGACAGCACCCTCTGCTCTTCTCTGTATTGCAACACCCATTCCCCACTATGTAGCACACCGAGCTGGTTTGTGTCAGAGCCAGTCCTCTGAGCCAAGTCTGGTTCCTGAGGCAGTGAGCCAGTGCACTGCTACATCTATGGGGTTCCAGAGATGGGAATATGCATGGGATTCTGACCCCTAAAGCAGCCTAAATTCAGATGATAGTTCCCTTTTCAACATGGCTCCTGGCTACAGGACCCTGGGGATTCACTGAGAAATGATGTGAATTCCTTTTTCCAAAGCCAGACTATTGTGCAGACCTCAGTCCTCTTATCTCTTTAGGTTGCAAGCCTGCACGGGTGGGGCCATGAAATTTGCCAATAGCTAGGACTGTCAGTACTTATACTGACAGAATTTGCTGGGCCTCTCTCTTTTACTTTACCCCAGCAATGGGACACTCGCCCTCCCCCAGCTGTGGAGCCAGCAGGCAGGTGATGGTATGTTTCATTTCTTTTGCTATTCTGCTGTCCCAGGTCTCTGCATTTTACAAGGTTTCAATTTCTCTATTGTTGAATTCCAGTGTCCTCCCATGGTCACTCACCTCAAGATGCCCCTATATACCTGTTGCCTTGGTTGTTTGTGGAGGAGCAGGTGAGTACTTCTATTCAGCCATCTTGTCTGCCTCAGAAGCATTTAAAATTTTGTTGTTGTTGTTGTTGTTGATGGACCTTTATTTATTTTTATGTGGTGCTGAGAATCAAACCCTGTGCCTCACACATGCTAGGCAAGTGCTCTACCACTGATCCACAACCTCAACCCCCTCAGTAGCATTTTTATATGCTAATTACAGCCTTACTCAGAAAGAAATCATGGTGGCCATTATATTCAGCATAGTTAACAAAAATACCTAGGAAAAGATTTAGCGAAAAAATAAATTGCCTTTGGGAATGAAAATATTAAAATACCGATGAAAGAAACTGAAGAAGACAAAAACATAAGACCTGAAACTCTGAAACTTCTAAAAGACAACATGTGGGAAATCCTTTAAGACACTGGTACAGTAGATGATTTTCCGCAAAGGATCACAAAGCACCAGAAACTATAGAAAGAATAAACAAAAGGAATTATATCAAATTAAAATGCTTCTGAACAGCACAGAAGCAGTCCAGAGTGAAGAGACAATCACAGAATAGGAGAAAATATTGGCAAACTCTATTTGACAAGACAGTACCTCAGGGTTGATAACCAGAATACACAAAGATTTTTTTAAAAATTAATAATAACAACAACAAAATTAACTAAACTGAAAAAAATGGGCAATAGACCTAAAAAGAGATTTTAAAAAGTTATATAACTGGCCAACAGGTATATGAAAAATGCTCCACATCGTTAATCATCTGGGAAATGCAAATCAGAACCATAGTGAGATACCACCTCAACCCTGTAAGAATGAGTTTTATCAAAAAGAATATTGTTAACAAGTGCTGGAGAGGATGTGGTGAAAAACAAACTTATATAGAAAACTGACAGAAAGTAAATATATTTTTATGCCAGTACCTGGGAGTTTTTTTGGTTACTTTATATCTGTATAATAGTATAATTTGAAGTCTGGGATTATGATGCCTCCAACATTGCTATTCTTGTTGAAGATTGCATTAGCTATTCTGGGCCTCTTATTCTTCCAAATAAATTTCAGAACAGTTGTTTTTTTATAGTTTTGTGAAGAATATCAATTGTGTTTTGATGAAATTGCATCAAATATTTAGAATGCTTTGGGTAATGTGAACTACAGAGTGGGACAAAATCTTCACACACTACTTCTCTGACAGGGAATTAATACCCAGATTATATAAAGAACTAAAAAAAAAAAATAACACACATGCACACACACAAAAACAAATAACCCAATCAATAAGTGGGAAAAAATTAAAACAGGCATTTCTCAAGAGAAGAAATAAAAATGGACAAAAAATATACAAAGGAATGTTCAACATTTTGTAGCAATAAGGGAAATACAAACCAAAACTACATTGAGATTTCATCTCACTATAGTTACCATGGGAATCATCAAGAATCCAAACAACAATAAATGCTGGTGAGGATGTGGAGGAAAAGGTGCACTCATGCACTGTTTATGAGACTGAAATTTATTTACATGTTAAGATTTGATGTAACTACAAAAAAATTCTACAAAAAAATCCTACAACTGAGGATGCAAAATTGTATTCTTTTACGGTCAGAATCCTCACATGATGAAGTTCTTATAGCTAGCAATACCAAAGTCATAACAATATCATTAAGAGCACAATGCTTTTTTAAATGATAATGTATTTTCTATATTTTATAGTAATACTGAGTTAAAAAAATGAGATAAAAAAACAATCCAGCTATCCCACACCTGCTCATTACTAAAAAGAAATGAAGTCAGCATACAAAAGAGATGTCAGCATATGCATGATCATTGCAGTGCTAAATTCACAATGGCTAAGATATGGAATGAGGCCAGGCGCCTGTCATCAGATGAATGGATAAGAAAAATGTGGTATTTGTACAAAACGGAGTATTTTTCAGCCACAAACAAGAATGAAAGCATGGCACTGGAGGTCATCGTGTTAAGTGAAGTAAGTCAGGCACAGAGAGACTAGTATCAAACATTTTCTGTGTTACCTAGAAAAAAAGAAAAGATACATGAGCATAGAAGGGCTATTGGGATTTATTTATTTATTTAATAACAATTAAAACTGGCTTGGCTGTGGGGGGATGGAGGGAAGGGCAACAGGGGTAGTAGAAGGATGGATGGACATGAACAATGCAAAACATATGTTCATATGAAAATATAGTGAATCCCATTAATTTGTACAATTAATTAGTGTTAATAATTATAAAAAAGAGGCAATCCACACCATTATCCTATTGTTTTCTTGTTTAAGTCACCAAACTCACACACACCAGATAGGCAATTTCTCTTGCATTTTGGATATTTGTCATTACATGCGCACATCACCATGAGGAAAATATTTTTAAACTGTGGTTGATTCATGGCCTAAATTTTAGAGGAACTGTTGGGGCAGGCCCAAAATGGCTACAGTTAGGCTCCCTTGCCGAGGCTTCTCGGGCGGACTATGCTATGTTTTATGTTTTCAGTATGTAGCTAAGGCCATGAATAGGCTATGTTGTGATTAGTGTGTAGTCAAGGTCAGAAACATTCTGATTCAGTACATGTCCTTGAGATTGTGAACATTTGCTTGTGAGCATGCACCCACTGATGTAACCTGTTGGCAGTGTGCCTTCTTTGTTTGGACTGTCTATAAAATGGGGGCAAAATGGAACTGGGCAGGGATGAAGCTGAAGCTGAAGCTGGAGGCCAGAGGCTGTCTCCACCTCTGAATAAAGCATGTCTCCTATCTTGTGTCTTGCATCTTCTTCCACCTGCCTGGACCCCAGATCTGTTTCCTGGATCTGAGTTCCCACACGACAGGAACTCTAAACAGTCTGATATGAAATGCAACTGCTTATATGTGTGCATTGTTCATTCCTTTATTTACTGATTGCTGTAATGGGGATTGAACCCAGGGACACTCTACCACTAAGCTGGATACGCAGCCTTTTTTAGTTTTTAATTTTGAGGCAGGGTCTTACTATGATGCCCAGGCAATCCTCCTGCTTCAGACTGCTGAGTCCCTGGGATTACAGGTGTGTGTCACTGCATCTAGCCTATTGTTATGTATATTTCACTGACAAATATTGTATGTAATTATGGTGTGTGGCATAATGTGTTAAAATATGCGCACACCGTAGAATGGCTAAATTGAGCTAAGTAACACGAATTATTTCACATACTTATCTTTTTCTTTTTTGGTGATGATACTTAAAATTTCTCAATTTTATTTTCTATGAAGTTTTTATACCAATACATCAAAAACGTGAAAA
This sequence comes from Tamias sibiricus, assembly GCA_025594165.1. Taxonomy (NCBI): domain Eukaryota; kingdom Metazoa; phylum Chordata; class Mammalia; order Rodentia; family Sciuridae; genus Tamias; species Tamias sibiricus. The sequence goes on from CM046667.1 coordinate 63,626,345, forward strand.
CTCTACATATGACTGGAGTACCACATGATGTTTCAATACATACATACATCATGTAATGTGTAAATAAGGCTAAAAACATCAATCTCCTCATTTATCATTTCCATATAGAGAAAATACACAAAATCCTTTCTCCTAGATTTTTTCTTTTTAAACCAGACAACAAAGTCTGTATTATGGGTATTTTTTAGAAATCATTTCCTGCATTTCTCATTACACAGGCAAAAGTGAGTGTAGTGCTCAACATGTTGGAACTTGCAAATTAGATCACTGCCTAGAGAATGGAAAGTCATCCCCAAATCACACTTAGCGAGGAAGGCAATACACGGCCAACCTCCAAGGACGCACACATGAACATGGTGGATACACCCCCCCCCCCCCCCGAAACTTCATTCATCAACATGCAATAAGCCTTCTTTAGGCCCACATCAAAAGCACATTTCCTACCAACAATCTGGAAATGTGCAAGGATACTTTTGTGAGTATCCACTGCTGTTCCAGAAATCTGAAATACCTGTTTCTGGGGAACCTCCAGAAAACAAGTTAAATGCTTCAGGGAAAGGTCATGGGAAGCAAGACCCCGCTCATCCTCAAAAATGATTTTGACTGGGATTTGCTTGCAGGCGATCTTCCCAAACATTGTGCTGCCACGAGTCCATGTCACCTGAGACTTAGTGATGTCACCTGCCATCTCACCTCCTGGCTTTTTGAAATGTGCAGTACATAATTGTTGTGTATATCACCTACTGGGCAATCGCACACTGGGACTCCTTACCCCTACCTAACTGTAACTGAGTGTCCATTGACCAACCTTCCTCCACCCCTCCCTCTACTGTCCTGGGCCTCTGGTAGCCACCATTAGACTCTCAACTTACAGAAGGCCATTTTCAGGTACAATAAATACGTTATTATTAACTGTAGTGACCAGGAAGGATGATACACCTCCCTAAATTGTTCCTCCTGCCTAACTGAAATTTTGAATCCTTGACCAGCTTCCCCACCCTTCTACTCTGCTTCTAGGATTTTGCCCTTTTTGTTTTCACTGAAAATACTGGCAAGATCCTGAGTATGTGTCTTAGGCAGAAAAATCACAAAGGAAAGACACTCCCCAACTCACGTTATGAGTCTGAAGTTGCCTCCATAACCCACGATCCTGACCAGCTCAGTTAGAAAGAGGAAATTCCCAGGTCAATCACACATAGGAGCGAAAGGTAGAAACAGAATGTTATCAAACTGAATCCCCCATGATATGAAAAGACAAATACACACTATGACGTTACTAAATTGGATACATACCAGTACAGATTTGACTTAATTAAGAAAACAGTGACAAAATTTGCACGTCAAGAGATTAGAGGAGAAAACACAAATATCATATTTAATGGCCATTGTTATATTTCTATATGCATATGAAATACAAGATTAATGGTATTTTCTAGAAAGTCAGAAGTACTAGGTAATAACTGACATAAATTTCTATGGTTTGTTTAAATGCACACTGTTATGGAACCACAAACACAACCTATGTAGCTCTTACACACACACACACCCCTGCAAAAAAAAAAAAAAATCTTTCTAACCATATGGTAGTTAACCCTCTCCCTCAACACCCATGCCCTAGACTCCTCCACAGATCCATTTCTTCTGCTGCTGTATTTTTGCTTTTTTTCTTGTCACATAAATGGTATTATTTAGCCTTTTGTATGGGACTTCCTTCACGGAAATGGACTCAAGTGGGACGTCTGAAGGTACAATAAATGCCATCTGGACCAGCATAGTGCTAACCTGGCTTCACTCTTCATAATTACTTGCCAAGTCTCAGGGTTATGGTTCCTGCTCTTGTAATTTTACATTTGACTTGACATGTTTTTTTTTTTTTGTTTGTTTGTTTGTTTTTTTTTTGTGTGTGTGTGTGTGGTACCGGGGATTCAACTCAGGGGCACTCGACCACTGGGTCACATCCCCAGCCCTTTTTTGTATTTTATTTAGAGACAGGGTCTCACTGAGTTGCTAAGTGCCTCGCCATTGCTGAGGCTGGCTTTGAACTCGTGATCCTCCTGCCTCAGCCTCCCAAAGTGCTGGGATTACAGGCGTGCGCCACCGCGCCCGGCTTGACATGGTTTTTGTATCTTGGTGAGGGATCTTCTTTGAGAGCAATCGTTCATCCTCTGAGCAGAAGTAAATGATGCTTGGGAAAACCAAGAGCAATATAAAAGCCAGGTGATCCTGGAGGTCTAGAGAGGGGGGAAGCTGTTGGGGTGGGGCACACAGGAGGGTCCCAGGGCTGGTGATGCTGTGATTCTTACTCTGAGTGGTGGTTACCAGGGACTTCTTTCCTGCCCAATTGCCGGGTCCCAGTTCATGCCATCATCACGCAAACCGTGCACCATGGATTCCCACGGATATGGCTCGCGTGGCCACCCTGGCAGCCACAGTGTGCACAGCTGAACCCGGCAGACAACTGGGCTGCCTTCACCCTAAAAGGAGATGGATCACAAGGCATTGTGGATGGGGAAAGGAGTTCTTGGAGACTGAGGACAGATGGGTACAAAGTTACCCAAGTTCACCAGAAGTTTGTGAAGCAAGGACTAGAATCCATGCTTGTGACCCACCACTGTGGTGATTCTGAT